>JARHVA010009121.1:0-364358 GCA_037957365.1 Torreya grandis
CCATTTTCCACTTGGCTTTAATATAAGGAAAAAATCCTCTTATCTATGGATCTGATAGATCCATGACTATGTTTATTTTAAGTAGATATAGGTACTTATTTGTTGAGGATATGATTATATCAAAATTATGTCAAAATATGAGAAACTCATTTCATAATCACACATTTTCCCTTGTTCCAAACCTGATCACAGGTTTCTTATAGATGAAAACCAATCACCCTGTTGGTTTTCATATAGACATAATTGCAATGAAGATCTATAGGCTAAGTTTTCTTGATCTCATCCCAATATCTAATTACAAAAAATTGATCTATTTTAGGCCCTAAAATACCTATTATACCTCTACTAAGCTTTAATGGTAATATTTGATCCTAAAATATCTACTCTAGTTTAACCTGGATCATATCTGATCTTGGTTTTATGCATTCACCTAACTAGGTTTACAAAATATTTTGATCCAATATGTCTGATTATGTGGCATCTACTTGGGCTACCTATTTATTTTTAAAACTTTATTATTGTAACCTCAAATAAATTCCCTCATCCTATGCCTTCCAAATATTTGATCAAACCTGCTTTGTTGATCCTCATGGGAGTCTTTTAGCTTTGACCCTCATCATTATCATTGATCTGCATTTTGATTTCTAGATGATGCCATTTGGTATCCTTATTTTTATCCTCAAGATCCTACTATTATTTTAATCTAGTTAATGTGCTTACACCACATGGTGTCCTCACATTCAATCTAGCTTTTTAACTTCTTGACCTTATGTGCATCATCGATCTCCTCAACATGATTGAATACATGTCATTGATCCTCCTTATACTTGATCAAATGTGAACCATCAATCTAGTAAGTCAACATGATCATGACACTTGTCATCAATGCATTCAATCTTAAGATATGCTAAAATTTTGACCTTGAGCTCACCATTGATCTTTAAATGCATGATTAGATGCACATCATTGATCTTTCTTTGACTTATTGACCCTGAGATATCACCCACGTGTTGTTGAAATTTTTCCAAGATTCTAAGACCATGCCACTTGTCAACCCTACATTCATTTTGAAGCTTATTAAGGATTTTTTAAATCTAATTGGCTATTTCTTGTGGCCTTAGTTAATGTCCCCATGCATGTCTCGATCTTTTAGTTCAACTTTCAAGGCTTATATCTTGAGATAGATATCTCATCAAGATACTAAATTTGTAAAGGGTATCCATTACACAAAGAAAATAAATTTCATGCCATCTTTCCACCCTGATTAAATTCCCAAGTATACTTATGAAATACATAATCAAGCTACCCAGTTCATTCCTATAAGATGTGCTATGATGGTTTGGTCCCTTAGGATTTCCAAATTTATGCTTTAATCTTGCTTAAAGTGTTTAAAATTCTTTAAAAATACATGAGGTATTCTCCTAAAGTATATCTATTGCTTATTTCATTGGGTCATTCTTCAACCAAGAATTTTCTTAGCTTCTTACTCTAGACCTAGGTAAAGTTTTGTATGTTGGCCAAATTTGGCCAACAAGTCTCTTCGTCCAAAGTGGTTACTCCTAAATCAATCCATAGTAAAATATCAACCTTTAGGGTTGCTACACCTAGACCTCCAATTTCCCTCAATGTGGCTATACCACTAGAGCCAAGAAGAGGATTAAGACTTAGGTCCTCAACTAGAAACCCTAAGCCATCTTCTCAACCTACTTCTACATAGAAACCCATTCAGATCATAGAAGATGAACCTAATGTAGACCTTATTCCACATCCAACACCTTAGGAGGATTCACATGAAGAAATTATTCCTATCACTTAGAAGAGAAGAATAAATTTAATATTGTTTGATGATGATGATGATGATGATGATGATGATGATGATGAAGTCATGGTTACAAAAACTCTTGACAGCCTATGGTAGGAACCCACTGCTAGTGTAGCACAAGATAAAGAGGAAGTGGAAACTCTTTTTCCATGAGATTTTTTTGAAGAAATTATTTATTTTATCTCAACATAAACATCCATTGATAAAGGTAAAGGTACCATGATTGATGAATAATCCCAACCATTAAAAGTGATAAAAGATGTAGAACTACATCATGCCTTGGCATTATTCTAGATAGATGCTACTGTCAAATAGAATGTAGAGGACATTGCTTTAGTTCAGTGTAAGGATTTTGTTATCTCTCTTTTATTTCAAAATATAGAAAGTTTTTAAACTCAATCTTTTGAAAAGGATGAAGATATGGCATCTTTACATGAAAATTTAGTTGAATCTAAAAATGATATCATTGATTTGTAGAGTTATACCAAAAAATTGGAAGAAGATAATATGTCCTTGAGAAGGAATCTCCTTAAATCTAAACAAGATAATAAAACATTGAAATCCCAAATAGCCTACAACTCTTATAATGTGCCTCCCAAACCTATAGTATAATAATGTTGCCAAACAATTATGTCCTATCTTGAATATGTAACACAAGCACAACAATAAGAAGAACAAGCTAGATAAACTATTTAGTTTACCTATAATATTGGTGAAAAGCTTTTACATTTTAGGAGTCCATCTCCCTCATATAGTTTATTCTTGCATGAGAAATTTTTTAGATGGTAGTTACTCCAAATATCTTGTGGATATCCACATGAGATTAACACAAATGAAGAATTCTTGACAATATATTAGAAAAGTACTTCTAATGGTCATGATTTATTATGTGAGTTTTATCTATGTGATATTATTTTTGGAAACACTAATGATTTCTTGGTCAATCTATTTATTAGTGAATTAAAATTGAGATCCCTTATCTCCACCAAAAAAAATCAAATAGCATGGTAGGATATATATAATGATCATGTGAGTACTGTAAGAGAAGTTGGTATATGCATCATACCCCAATTTGGTAATGCATGATAGATATTGGAAAAATTCAAAATTTTCTATTTTAAACATTATAAAATCCATGATCACTCTATTCATGCTCTGCAAGATGGCATTATCAAATTTGAATTATTTTTTCAACATTTCTTTGATCAAGTTGTTACTGCTTGTAGTCAACTCTAGAATCTATTAACAGTCCCTTTAAAAAGGAGAGAAGTTATTTCTCCTAATACTATAAGATGGACCCGTAGAATATTTGAGGCCATCACTCAGATCATTACCAATGTATTTCAAGGAGGATAAAAATTATGGATTGGGATGAGATTCAAACCACCTTTATTGTTGTATTCCATGTATCCATGGTAGAACACATGGCCACAGTCTAAGGAATAATTTAATCTTTGGATTCATTTTGTTAACATGGATATGGGATTTAATTCTCCTCATGAGAAAATATTACAAGATTTTTACTCTATATATTATATCAACCTCAAATTGGAGTAGATAATCCACACTTATGAAGATAGGAAGAGATAGTTTAGAATGGGACCTGTGAAAGTTAATGTATGGGGGAAATGACGAGTCTACACTATGACTCATTATAACCATGATATATCATCCTTCACAACCATAAATATGACATTTGAGTGGAGAATTACATGTAGTCTTAGGGTTTATATCTATCCTAAGGTAGAATATGAATGCTTTTGTCTCTATAAGCTTATGTGAGTCTAAGTTAGCATTCTTTACATGATGTTTTAACTATTTACATGTTTAGTCTTTCATATTTGATATGTACATGTATGATAACATCTAAATAAGAGTTTTGATATGATCTCATGAAGACAAGGAAGTGTCATGACCATGAACTGATCATTCAATTGTAGTTTTAGACTTTACCAGGCATTCTACAAACCTTAATAGACACCTACAGATTATGATAGTCAAACTACAGATTATGATAGTCAAGCTAAAGACTTTGAAAATCATGAAACAAACTATTATATCTCAATAAAAAATCATCCACAACATGTTCTAAGGCATTCCAAAAGTTCCTTCAGTTATTCCATGATGATCTAGGACTCCTCTAGATACTTTCTATTTTTACATATGTCTATATATAGACTTCAATTTATGTATAGATTTCCATCTATAGAAGCTTGTAGATATAAGTTGTAACTATAGATAAGATGATATGGATACATTATATATAATATTTGGTAAATAGATATGGTTGGAAGAAGTAGTTGTAAATTCCACAAGGATCTTCCCAACCATGTGTGGATCTTGTTGCAACACTCTTCTCTATTTCAGCCTTATAAACCAATCTCTCTAAATATCCTCTTGTTTAGTTAGTTAATTTATTATCTAGTATTTAGGATAGTTTATTTTATATCCAATAAAAGGTAGATCCATGCTCGATGTACAAGATTTAAAAACATTGTAATAATTGTCATTTTGAATACAAGTAGATTTCATGGCATAATACTCTTCATTTCTATGCATTAAGATAACTTTCTAAGGATTGAATTTTTTTGACCCTAAATCCAAGGGTGAGAAAGGGACCACTCCCTAAAGAGACAATATGTGTAATTTTGGTATTTATAATTTATTTCTTATTTGTTTTTAATTAGAATTAATATAAATACTATGTGATTAGATTGATAAACTGCAGGTCAAAATAGATTGTTAATGTGTGTGTGTTTTAAGATTTTGATAAGCATTTATCATTTATTCAATTTCAATAATATTAATTATAAACTTAGCTTAGAGTGTGGATTTGATATTTTCTTTTAGTTTATTTACTTTTCAATAGCATTGTGTGATTCATTTCAGAGCATTTCATTCAATTTGGTGTGTTTACATTTTGAGCAAGTGTGTTTCTTTCAAGCATTTATTTAAAACATTAAGAAGTAGGAACTTAGGATACATCAACACCAAAAACCCCTAACTAACACTATTCATTAAACCAAATAAACACCTTAATATAGATAATATTGGACACTAGCCCTAGTAATAGATGACACCAACACAAATTGATTAAATGAAGGGATAACAATTACTCCTATCAAGAGTTGTAACCTATAATGAGCACATCACCATTCTATATATGGGGATTAGATTTAATCAACAAGATAAATCCAACATCATGTAATGGGCACATGTTTATAATCACATCTATGGATTATTTTACAAAATGGGTTGAAACTATGCCATTTATATACATTGTAGATCTCCAGATATCAAAATTCATCCCCAATCAAATAATCTATTGTTTTGGCATTCCATCCAAAATCCTATTAGATAATGGTAAGTTGTTTAAAAATTAAGAATTCAGCAACCTATGTAAGCACTATCACATTGAGCAACATTTTTTTACCCCCTACTATCCCCAGTGAAATGGACAAACAAAATCTACTAATAAGACACTTCTTAATATTCTAAAGAAAATAGTCAATGGTGTAGGCAGCAAATAACATTTGTAATTACACCCTACACTTTGGTCTTATAGAACTAGTGTTAGACATGTACAGGGCCTACTTCATACTCTTTGGTCTATGTTACATAATAAATCTTTTCTATAGAAGTGGAATTCCCTCCTTATGTATCTCTTTATAGGGCATTATTATCGACCATAATCTTAGACAAGAAAGGCTATAAGAGCTGTAAATTTTGGATGAAAAATGTCAAAATTCTTTAAATCACCTTTGGGTGTATAAAAATAAGCTAAGAGGCCAATATAAAAAAATGATCCATTCTTGAGAATTTGAAGTTGGTGATCTAGTCCTTAAGGATAATCAAAGAAACACTAATGTAGATCAAGATAAAAAGGGAAAATTTGAAACAAACTAGCTTGGGCCTTATATAATTATTGCAAAATTTAGAACAAGATCCTATAAATTAGACACACTTGAAGGTGATGATATTGATGAGTCAATGAATATCATGCATTTGAAATATTTTTACACTTGAAAGGCTCTAAATGCCTCCATCTATAAGTCCCTACTCTTAGGTACATATCCATTCCCATTCCACTTATCTCCTTCCATTCCATTCCATCATCCTCCAACTGACCCCTGTTCTGATAGTTGGTGTACATTACAAGCTTAAGTAGAATTATGAGACATATATTTCAAGCTGGAGCAAGTCATTTCTAGTCATGTGAGGGAAACATCTATTGAGGAGTTTTCTAGAATATCTTCATCACTTTTGATATATCCTCCATCCTATTTACACCCTCATACATATCCCAATCGTATCTTCCTTGATAATTATGTCTCCTACTAGCCTCGACTTGCATCCATCCTCATCTATTTGTATCGATCTCTAAGCCATGATCCACAAGACCCCACTCATCTCATCCTTATGGAAGGGTCACACAATAGTATTACTCTAGGATCCATCATGTACTTTGCAACTAAATCTTGCTTGTTAATCCAAAACCATATAAACAATTATTTTTTATTAGGTTAGATCCTTGTCTTAATCCTAATAAAAACACTTTTGGTTATGAATCACTCCATGTACATATTTCAATTTATTATTAAGCTCATTGTAAATAATATTTTCCTTAGGTTATTTATTAAAATCACACACACACACACACACACACACACACACACACACACACACACACACACACACACACACACACACACACACATCAATCAATAATCATTACCTTAGTTTATTTTTTATTTTACAAGGTGTTTAGTTTTATCTTTTTATTTATGTATGTGTGAATGTGTGTTATCAAGTCATTAAGTATTGTAAATATTTGTCATCATTAGTCAAATAGTCTTGTTATCTTATCTTTTTATATTTTGTTCTTTATGATCAAACATGAATAAGGATGGTATAAGTGACTACTCAAGCTCGATAAATTGGGGCAATCCACTTAAAATAGAGTTCCCATGCATAGTGATTTCCATGTGCCCTTGACCACTATCATGTTAGTAGCACACATCTACTCACATGTGTAATATTAAATTGGATTGCCTACATCTCTATTGGCTTCAATTCCTTCCATCCCCTCCCACTAATCCAAATACCTATCCAACCTAATCATCCCAAACTCCTATCCCATTCCCACTTATCTCCTTAGTGTAGGAGGATTTTTGCTTGACCATAATTTGTAAGACACAAAATTAAACACAATGGATTATTTAAAAATATATAATTATTAGCATACAATCACATCACATTGTTAATAAACATCACATCCATAACATCATATCCATTTCATTTTAACTAAATTATTTTAAAAAATTTCATTGTTAGCATATAATCACATAAGATCCATCCATAATTACTCAGCATAACCTAATCAAATCATCATCATATAATACAATAAATCAACATCTAACATCAATCACTAAATAAATCACTAATATAACATCAATAAAATAATAAAATCACATAAGTCATATATAATAATATCAACCATCTCAATGTAACAAAATCATAATACATCACAACATATATCATAAAAAGATCATAATCATATATAAATAACATTCCATGATGGAATACAAAATATGGGCCCCATGGGCATCAATGAGATACAATATACACATGTCCATCATATACTACAAGTATCAAAAATTTTGACTATGATCTAGGTGTTTACCTAGGATGTTAGTACACTGACTGTGAGGCCCTAGCTCTAAATGTGATTACATGTCACTTAAATGGCACTATTGCCTTATATAAGTCTATATAGCATTGTGACTCCCATGCCAATCACATAATCTACCACATAACCCCATCCATTCCACCTACTATAATAGCCATAACCCCCTCTTCCTTGGCCCTCTCATCCACTTGTACCTCTATCATCAAGTCCCTTATCTAAGCTTGCAACTACCCAATCTAACCTTGTAAACCCATAATATATACATCTCAGCTCTAGATCTAGCTCTATAATACCATTGCCTAGGCCTAAAAAGTGGTCACCTACCCCTATAACCCTATAATCTATCCCTATACACTATCCAACTGACCATCCCTCTATGCTAGTTATCCCTATAATTAGGCCCTAATCATATCCCTCTCTACAATAATCCCTACAATCTCTAAGACTCAGTCCTACACCTCTCTTCTAAGTTGATCTAATAATGTGTGCTCATCCTCTATCAAATGTGGCCAAGATGGCCCTTCCTCATCTCCACTCCCACTCCCTCCAACCTATGACCCACTACCTCCAACCTATACCCCACTCCCCCCATCTAGGCCTTCATGATCTCCCCCATCTACATACATTGAATTAGGACCCCCCTACCCATACTATGGATATTTTAATAGAACCTATCCTCTCCCCACTCACCACCTACCAAGCCTCACCTATTCCTATATTAGTCTCTACATAGCCCCACTCATCACTCTAGCTCTGAGTCTTAGTAGCCTAACTGGCTAAATTTATACCAACCACAAAATGTACGCCACTATCACACTAGGATCTAGGATCAATGTCTAATAATTCCATGCAACTAGGGAAATGTTATCATATTTTGTATATGCTAGTGCCCTATCCACCAATATACCCCACTATGACCTCTCCTTAACACTTTGGGATAATAGGTGCTCCTCACCTAGCATATCTTGAGGTCTCCCAAACTTCCTCTACACTCGATCAAGTTTGTAATGCTCAATAATGTAGACCTTAAATCCTATGAGGTAACACTTTGTCAATATATACTGTGTAACCTCTACTTCCTCAAACCATCTAAACTATTCTTATCTGTATGATATACATGTGATATGCTCTGGTCGTAAACCATATAGTGCTTGTTTATAAATTTTCATCTCCCCTACATGCCCTATCTATATCCATAAAATTATATAATAGCCAAAGGCTATGCGATCATGGGGATATCTAATTACACATGTACCAAGGGGATTCTCTATCTCTATATGCTCCAAGATCCATAACTACAATAGTAGTGATGAACCTAGGATCTCACCTCCCTTGTATGCTCTCATGTGTAACTCTTAATATAAGTGTGATATAATTAATGGCCCTAGGTAAACACTCTATAATCTTACACCATATCTGATACTACATCACCCATCCCCAAATAGAACCAAATAAAACCACTATCTACCCTTATCTAGCAAGAGTATGCTAGTCACAAGATACATCACCACTAATGTCAATCTTTCAATAGTCCCCTCCCTTAAGCACCTATCAATGTATACCTATGCATCTCACACTCCAACCCATAATCTCCTTGTTAGTCTCTACACTATTACACTGAGGGTATGTGATCACCAGTAGATCTTATACCCCCTCATCAAAATTTGAAACATATCCTCTAGGGTAATGGTCATATATCCCATCACAAAGTGAAAGGTAATCATCTTTGAGTGCAATCTCTCCACTAACACTATGATTAGAGATCTATCCATTTTCACCACAAGCATGGTAGCAATGTAATATAAACCCACCAACTCTAGCACACTACTCCTTTGGTGTTAGTAAGTGCATCTCATGTATAACTTGAGGATGTCATAGTTTGGATGTCATCACTCCTAAATCCTCTTGCACCTATCACACATCCTATAAAGATAGTCTCATCTCACCACATTCATCTCTAGCCTATCCTATCTATTTATCCTCAGACCTGACTCAACTCATCTATTCATTCCCTTACCCAAATATCCCATCAAATATCACCCCTCCACATCATTCTATCTTGTCCTTGCACCCTTCATCATGCTAACTTATCCTACCCTACCCTAATTTAATTTATCATATCCTTCAATTCTTTGGCCCAATTTCCTAACTTCTTTCCCATAATTTTATCAAGTCCCTATCACTCTCATTCCTATAAACCACCTAAACCCTCTATCCTTCTAACCTTCATCCTAATATCTCCTAACCAAATCTCACTAAATCCCATCCTGACTAACTTATTCCCTAACTCTAACCAAACTCTTAGCTAAACTAAGTCACTCCTATCTATCCCTAATAACCCCATATCCTTACCCTATCCACTCACATCATCTTATCTACCCACTAACTACCTCTTTATTCCTAGCCTAACTAACATAACCCTATCCAACAACCACTTAACTCTTTATTCTAACCACCATAATATCACTAATCATGAATTAACCTTTACTCATGACAATGTTAATATCATGAATTGAGTCTTATGGTTTTGCATAACTATGACTGTAACCTTATAGCTATGCAAAAATGTGATTCACCCCTAGAGATATTACAATATTGATAATCACTCCTTGCACTATTACAACACCATAAGTTACTTGTCATGGTATTATAATATCATAGGTCACAACCATGATATCCTAACTCATGGGCATAATATCACCATTAAGGGCATTGCCCTTAGTTGTGATATTATAACCATAGAACATATAGTCGAAAACATTAAAATAAATTCAAAAAACTCAAAATTAATAGGTTAAGGATTGACTACATATCGATGGTCTTGTATCCTTTGGTCTCTAGAACTCTCTGATCCTCTTGCCATGATGTGATGCACATGGGATGTGGTTCATGGTTTTATCTCTAGATCACTATTCTCACTCAAGGTAAAAGTCAAAATGACCTATTTTCACCCCTTTTTCCTATTTCACCCCTCTTTTACGCTTCTCTAACCCTCTAACATTTATTTTACATCCACTCAACCCCTTATCCTACCTGATCACCTAATTTTCATCCTTAACTCCCAATTCCTAATATTTTATCCCATTTAATCATAAATTATCATTCACAAGTATTTTAGAGCATGGCATTCCATCTCCCCATTATTATTCCCAATATCAAGTTAGAACTACATCAACCTAAGGTCTTTTAAGACTATGTAGGTAGAACTTGGCCACAATTTTATGCCTAGGGATAACTCAGCCACTATTAACCTCCAATCCCATCCTATCCTAAATGGATCACTCAACATTATTATATAATTTTAAGCTATGAACCTAACATAAAGTGGATTATTACTCATAATCACTCATACAATCTCTTCTATAGGCCTCTAGTCATCCTTGGCATGTGTTCTTGCCATCAGAATTTAGCCTATCTCATCCTCCCCAAGACAATATCTACATCTCAGGGCTTTACATCTTATTATCTTAATCAACCTGTGTCCCTTCTAGACATTGGTCATTTGTTTAAAACTCATCTCTTGAGGATCAGTTACTTTATCCCATATCATTTTTCTTGAGGCATATCCATCTTAGCTACATCAATACTTGGGGCATCCTAACCTTTTCTCATCATCTTGGACTTATCCCACCCTAGGGATTTCTATTCGAGTGACCATCCAACTTATTTCCCTTTTCATGCTCCCTCAAAGGGGAATCATACCTACTAACAACATCTTCATCTATGACATGATTTTTATTTGAAATATCATTACCCCTTCCACTTTTATTCACTCGTAATACCCTTTCAAAGAGGGATAAAATATATGCACCTAAATCTTCTCACTCTAATAATCCTATTAAACCTAATAATTTAACCCATTAACCATATCATTAGTCAATTAACTAATATCTTAAGCAAAATTCCCTACATCCCATAAACCTTACCATACCCTTATAAATAATTAATCACTCTATTAATTTACTAACTAGCCTACTTATCTACTAATCTACCCACTAGCCAACTTGACAATTTAAAATTCCCTTTTATTCACCTACCCATCTACCACCAATCTATCCTAGCTTTTCTTACAACCCTACTCCCTAATCCTACTTTAATTCCTAATGGAGATTCTAGAATTCACCAATTCTAGAACCTCCTCTAACTTGGTCCCTCCTCTCTAGAAGCCTCTATTGTAGAGGTTTTAAAAGAATTTTTAATTCCTTATAAATTCTTCCACTCTTGATCCCTATGGATCAAGTTAGAATGTAAGACATTGATTTCCCCCATATTATATATACAAGCCACTCTCTCATGGAAAAAGTAACTTAGAAATACATAAGCCTCCATTATCCTTGCATCATCAGTCATTATCAAATCATTTTCATACTCTTATCAAGTTATCAAACAAGTAAAATAAGCTATTGAAGCCATTTGAAAGCTCAATCAAGAAATCCACAATCCAATATTTTGGTTCCAAGTTGTACACCTCTCATGTCCAGCCTTACACACTCAAAATTAAATGAAAAATAAAGATGAAAAACCTAATGATATATCATTGTAGTCGGGGAAGGGGTTTGCATATATAATGGATTAGATGCATAAAATGACTAAGAAGCACCTACAAAAGGTATGGTTAGCTCCCTGATACTTATGGATCTTCCTAACCGAAGGTGAGCAGACTTAAGGGATAGCTTGCTCACATGGAGAGATTTTACAATTTAACCTCCATGGGGATTATTGGCATAAGGGAACACAAATATGACTAGAACACAAGCAAACTTGCTCACTCCACTTGGGAAGGGTTGTCACATGGAATGAGAAAATTATCTAGGCTAGATACAATCTACTGAAGATAGATATAAAAGTTGTTACAACATTCATCCTAAATAATTATCAATATCAAGGCTAAATGAAAGATTAAAATACTAAGCTTTAAAACACAAGATGCAAATACATTTTATATAAGCAATATCATTTGCATTTGTAGGCAAATGACACTTATGATATGTGACAAGGATTGTATCATTTGCAAGGTAAGATATTTTATTAATTATAAAGAGGAAGGGAATGGTGGTGTTCTAGTAGTTTTCAATTAGCAGGGGATCCTACAGCATTCATGATATTATCCTTAGCAAAGATGTAGGGAAAACTCAAATACAAGATAATGCAAATGCCAAATGATCCTTGAAAGATTAGAACATACACTAAAACTAAGCTTTCAGATGTTTTAACCTATCAACTCCATAAACTTAAGGTGCCCTAACCAGTTATTCAACAATATATCCCAAAATGATGTAGAAAGGGTTTATAATCTAGATTTGTGCTCAGAATGATAACCAATAATGAACACAAGCCCAAATATCCAATCAACATAGCTTGAAAAACAAATTGTTGCACTTCATCAACAAGAAATAACATAGAACCACAAAATGTTTCATTAACTTGAAAATAAACCTTACATACATTAGTTTTCAAAATGTTGCCAAGGGGACAAGCATGGTGAATTTTCTCTTTTGACAAGGGATACATAAACATGTTCTCAGGTATTTCTAATGGCTATACAACTATAACCACCTTAGCAAGAGAGATAAATCACACATAATAGTGACCCCAAACATTTGCATAACCTAGACTTGGAGAGAAGCAAAAACCAACAATAACCAACATCATAATCAACCTTTGAATAGATGATAATCCCTCTATTTATACATTTTTTAGCCATTTAAAATTTGGGAGTGAGGGTTACAACCTACAATTACCAAAGTCCCACCAAGATGCTCTTAGCTAGAATAATCCTTTACCATGCCTGGAATCTTCATGTAACTACAAGGAAAATCATTGTCACATCTACCTCTACAAGAAATGATGAAGACTTGAAGCAAATCTTTTGATTTATTAGCTAGAAATGTATTTCACATGATTTGGAAGGAGGATATTCATGATTGAGGCCAAACAAACTTTGTCTTTATGTGTAACTACCTAAGGATTCCCTTGATCATTTCTTTGGACAACTTGAAGCTTTTGGTTAGATACCCTCCCCCTCATGCATGCCATGGAATAACCTACTCTTGTAATGATGGCTTGGGAATATTATAGATCCATGTCCTCTAAAATGATCTTCCTTAGAGCGTCCCACCTTGATCTTTTAAACCTGTAATATCTCTCTCATTTGAGGTTCTTGAATGAGCAAAAAATGAGGAAATGTAATACCAAGGTTTAATTGACCCCTTTACCTTTTTGGCTCTAATGTGCCTTCTCACATTTTGCATTTTGCACCTTTGTCCCTTGCAAACTTTTCAATTTTTACATATTTTCCTTTTAAGGGTTTCCTTCACATTATCTCCTTTTTAATGCATAAATGCATTATTTTCAACCTTTGACCTATTTGAACAAACCCTGGCCCCTCTCACAAATTTGCAATTTGAAAATTTATAGGTTGCAATTGGCACTTATAATTCCCCTAGGAAGTTCCCTTTGGGAAATATTCTATTGAGCACATAAGGGTTCATAAATCCATACTGAATTGTAATTCATTGAGCATTGACTTTCCATATTTAAAATTGTCCTCTCTTATGTAGGCTTTATTTGAGATCTGCACAAAATCATCAATTACATGAACATGAACCCATTCATATTGGCATGTCAAAAACATAGCAGTAATTATAACAAGTTGTAAGTGATTTCAAATTCTTAGATTTCCCATGGAGTTATCATGCCTCATTTTCAATTTTGCCTACTCAACCTGTTGTTAGTGGTGAAAGCTCTACTAACTACCTTGCATAGGATCCTTGAATATGATGTGTATGCCTATATTGCATCACCATGTCACATATGCTCATATATATATATATATATATATATATATATATATATATATATATATATATATATATATATATGAGCAGATGTGACATGGTGATGCAATATAGGCATACACATCATATTCAAGGATCCTATGCAAGGTAGTTAGTAGAGCTTTCACCACTAACAACAACCATATATATATATATATATATATAAAAATAGACACACACATATTTAAAAATGACCATAGATTAAAATTAACATATGTGTGCATGTCATTTGACATCTACATGATCATCAAATTTAAGCCCTAATGGATAATTTCCATGGCTTAAATTTGACGTCTGTGCTCCTATCATTTGACATCTATGTGACCATCAATGACATTCATGTGATTGTTAAATTTAATCCCCAATAGATAATTGTCATGGCTTAAATTTGACATTCATGCACCCATCATTTGATGTTCCCATGAACATCTTTGACATCTGTGTGACCATCAATCTTTGAACCCCAAATGATTAATTTTTGATCTTTAATTTGATGTCTTCATAGTTGTCAATGACATCTATGTGAATGCCATACTACTTGTTCAACTTTAAAGGCTTGCATCTTGAGATGGAAAAAGCATGAAGGCACCAAATTTATAAGAGATGTTCATGGCATCTAGAATATTTATTTTATGTGATCCTTAGACCATGAGATGCATTCTAGGAAAACTTATAAAATGCATAAGTAAACTAACTAGTCAATTTATGTATGATGTCTTGATGATGGTCTGGTTCATTTAGACTTGTGCTATGATATTTTGCTTGATCACTACGAGATTGAAACTTGGCACATCCATGCTCATCTTGAGTCCCTTTGACTATTCATCACTAATCATGCACCATCGGATCATCTTACTCTATGATAATGTGCATTACTAGATCATGATCTATTAGGCTAGATGTGATTAGCTCAAAATTTAATGTAAAAAATAAATAAGTTAGAGATCAGGAGATAAAAACTTAATACAAAGACTTAGACTACTCAGGACATAAAAAACTTAGTGCAAAGAGACTTAACCAAAGGTTTTTTTAGTGCATAATAAATATGGCATATGATTTAGGACTTTAAACTAGGTTCTCTACAAAGGGACCAAGCACTATTTAGATCATGCTAATAGGTAAAATGGGACCAAGGGCCACAAGAAATAAAAAGGGACCAAATATGAATTTTTAGACTAAGGTTTGGTTATGTTAATAAACATGGCAAAACCTTAGTATAAAAATTAAACTAAGTCTATGGCATTTTTAAAGTGTTCCCACTTAAACTAATCCTATCAAATTTGATTTTCAAATCAAAGGGATTAAGGTAGGGTAATTAGAACAAGGGTTTCAAAGTGCTCAGACATGAATTTAACTTGACCTATGATGAACAATTGAAAACACAAAGTGGGTTAAATAAATTAGGCATCTATGCTTAACAAGGGCTAAATTACTTTAGTAAAATCTTGGGTACTAACACTAGATCTTTCTTTGGGATGTACACCCTCTACAGGTATGTAAATAACCCCAAAACGTAAGACCAGGTGCCAATCCATTGGGTTATGGAGTCAACACTTAGTAATTTCATCAATAGAGACCCATGAAGGTTCAATAAAATAAGGTGAACTAATAAAATAGATCAAGAGGATCTAAAAATGAACACAAAACAAAAAACATGAAAGTAAAATATACAGTAAGACCCAAAGTAAAGGGGTGACAAAGCAATAAAATAACAAGACTATACACTATACAATTATGTACACAATTGTAGACTTAATCTAGGAAGTGTTTTAGATGCCTACCATTGACTTGTAACTCTAGTATTTCACCATCCAAGTATCTTAGGAAGAAAGTGTGTTCCCCAATATAAAAATCAATGAAATAGGGACCCATCCACAAGGAATAAAAATTTACATGCTTGCCTTTCTCTTCATGTTTGCTATCCCAAAGTAAAACTAGATCTGGAAGGTTCTTGGATTGACCTTCCTATCAAATATCTTCTTTAGATTTTCCTTGAACTTGAGTTGCCTTTCTTGAGCTTGTTTTTGAATTTTATCAAGCTCAATAATCTAGTTCATCATGCTCTCATAGTGGTTGATTTGTTCACCATCTTCTAGTTACTACATGAGCTAATACATTGACAACTACAAATTCATAGGTAAAAATGCTTGAGCTCCATAGACAAGCTCAAAAGGTCTTTTGCCTATAGCTCTTTTAGGCATGATCCTATTAGTCCACAAATAAAAATTTATCTATTCACCCCACTTCTTATTTTCTTCTAATGTTCATCTAATGATTTTGAGCAAGTTCTTATCACTGGATTCTACTTACCCATTCCCCTAAGGGTTATAATTAGAAGCATAGGTCACTTCAGTCCCATAATCTTTACATAATGACACTAAAGGTTTAGCTTTGAAACTCATGGAATTATCATTAATAACTTTTATAAGCACCCCAAATCTACAAATAATCTGATTTAACAAAAAATACATTACCACCTAGTGTGTAGCCTTATTTGTAGGGATCGCTTCAATCCATTTAGTGAAGTGATAAATTGCAAATAGTATCCATATATGTCTAATGCTTAATTAATCAATAATTTATTTAATGAAATACATTCCCCATTATCTAAATAGGCCTTTAATTTTTAAAGGATACAAGGGAAGAGAACCTAAAGCTTTCATCCTCCCAATAAAGCACTATCATTTTTTACATTGTTTGACTTTTTTAACAACATCTTTGAATAGTGATGGACACCAATAACCAGATCTTAGAATTTTATGAGATGTAAATTTAGGTTAAAAATGGCCACCACTTACTCCACTATGGAAATCTTCAATCAGGTCAATATTTTGTTCATTTAGCATGCATCTCAAGAGAACCCCATCTAGATTCTTCCATGCAAGTCCATTTTTAGTCAAGAGGTATTTATAGAAAACATGATTAAGTGTCCTCCTTTGATTCTTATCTAAGTTAGGGTGACAATTCATATTTTTCAAGTAATAGACAATGTCTTTATACCATGGATACATGTTCAATTGACTCAAGGAATCATCAACATCGAAAATAGCAGTGTTTACCTAAATGTCTTAAAAATTGGTCTTAGCCATGAGATTGGCTAGACCAATCCCTCACACTAACTTTGTGGTCTTAATATCCATGTCATACTCTTGCAAATTATTGACCCACTTGTATCTCTTGCTAGATACTTTAGTCTGAGTCAACATGTCCTTCACCATGGTATGTAGGACATAAACAACCTTTGAACTTAGAATATAAGGTCTGAATGTTTTAACAGCCTTCAAAAACATGAAGGCTTGTTTTTCCATGATGGTGTAATTTAGTTCAAAACCTTCCATATATTTATTAAAGAAAGTTATTGGTTACTCATGACCATCTTCATTATTTTGCAATAGGACAACAATAATAGTATTTTAGGATGCAAAAGAGAATATCTAAAACAACTTAGTGTAATTAGGGCTAGCTAAAATAAGGGCATAATTTTGAGCTTCTTTAATGTCATTTAATTCATATACAACCTTCTTCTCCCATTTGATGGTTTGTTCCTTCTTCATCATGAAAGTAATAGGCATAGTAAGCTCTACAAATTTGGACACAAACCTATTTATGAAATTAATTTATCCAAAGAAGGACTAAATTCCCTTCTTAAACTATAAGATAGGCACTTTGTCAATGGATTCTATGCTCTTAGGGTCAATCATGACACCATCCTTAGATACTGTGTCCTAGTAACTTAGATTTTTGTACTCCAAAGTGGCACTTCTTAGGATTAAGTAAAATGTTGAACTCCTTGCATCTAATAAACACTTTCATTTAGATGATCCAAATATTATACTCTAATCTTGGAGTACACTATGATATCATCCTGATACACAACTATAAAATTGTTAATTACCCCTATAAAATCAATGCCCATAGCTTGATGAAACATTGCACCAATATTCATTAACCTAAAAGGCATTCCTATATATACATACATGGCCCAAGGTGTTGTAAATATGATTTTGGGTCTCTCATATTCCTTTACCACAACCTAGTTATATCCTGAGAAGCCATCTAATGTGGGCAACATATTTGATCCTATAACACTTTGTAATAGGTAATCCATATTGGACATGGGATACTTATCTTTTAAAGAAGCTTTATTCAAATTTCAAAAATCCACACACAAGTAGATGTCACCATTTTTATTTCTCATAGGGATTAAATTTACAACCCATGATGAATACCTAATGGGTTAAATGATACCACCATCCCTTAGATTCTTTAACTCATCCTATATCTTAGTAGCCAAGATGGGGTTAATAGGTCTCTATTTTTACTTCAAAGGCTTGTTATCAGGTTGCAATGGGATGACATGTTAGAACAAGTCTTCCCTATACACTTTCAACTTAGAATAAGACCATGCTAAAAATTCTTGATACTTCTTTAATCGCTACATATAAACTTATTTTTCAGTTGTACTCAGGTGAGTACCCAACCAAACCTTCCTTAGATTCTCATGAGAAACCAAATCACACTCAGTCACATCTTTTGAAATAGATGAGTCTTGAATCTTGATTCTATCAACTCCATCAAAATATGCTTCTAAAATTACCAATCCTCTAAGGAGCATGTTTATCTTCAGATGAATAATGTCCTTCCCAAACAAGGTTTTCTTTCCATCACAAACTTGAACCATGGATTACAAGTCTATGAGCTAATCATGGAAATATTTTCACTTATATTTTCACCCCTTGAAGATATGACTAGCTCTCCTCATCCAAGTGGCACAATGGAAACATCTCTTTTGCTATGGTTGATAATTTGTTGACATGAATCTCTAGAAGGGCTAGTTCTCTTGATGTAATATTTGAAACACTTTCTTGCCTATAAAATTTTGGATGAAAAGGGTTAAAGAAACTAAGAAAACTAAAAAAGGTGATGCACCAATAGTATATCTCCTCCTATTGACTAAAATTTTACTATTTAGAGCAAAATAAAGCTTCTCTTACACAAAACTCACAACATAAGGTAGCTTGTTACATTAGTGTTTCATAAGCTAAGTTTAAAAAGAATTTTGATGCTCAAGAGGGTAATGAATTTTTCCTTTATAGGATACAATCATGAACCACTTATAAGAAACCAATAAACTTAGAAAAGAACACTAATAAATACCTAAAATAATTTCTCTTTTGCACATTTGGTGAACAATCAAGGATAACATGCTAGAAAAGATAATCTTCTACTAGACAAGACCAACAAAATTACATTAACACTCAATTTAAAAACATGTGAGTAGTAAAAATCACTTGTTTATTATTCAAGATTCCTTCAAATACAAATTAATCTAGATTTTCCCCATCAACCAATGGAGGTTGCTCAAAAGAGGCAAACGAGTCCATATTTATAGCCTTTGAGAGAGAAACAAGGCAAATGAAGTCAAAAGGTCACTTGGACATGTGTCAATCTCATAAGGGAGTTAAAATTTTCATTATAAAGAGGAATTATGCTAACCATGCAATGTCAAGAGGTCTAATTGTCCATAAAAGTCATGCAAACTTTGAAAAGTGTCACAATATTCCTTATCCTAGCTCAAAAAACTACCTTCATCATTTGGAGCTATTTGAACATCCCACCACCAACCATGGATAGGTATGATGATGGGAATAAGAGTGAAGGACTTCAAGCATGCAATTCCATGTATTGGTTGTATTCCTACTCTTTTAGAAACTCTTGGAATCAAGCAATCACTATCTACAATCTAAAAAACTCTTTATTTTAGTCACCTCTCACAATTGGCCTCAAAATTGTCTATATTTTTACATGAAAATCCATGTGAGGGAGTGAATTACACTTGGAAATATCATACATGGCCTTCAACTACTTAGGTACACCTTAAATATAATGATACTTAGAGTTTTCACCCTTCTCACCCTTGTGTTCACTATGCCAGTTTTGACTTGCTAAAAGTAATACAATTGTTTGAATAATAAAAACTTTTCTCAAGAAAAAAATGAATTTAGGGGGTTATAAAAAGTCTTAATCTTTTCCCCAAACTTGATTGCATCTTTTCAAACCTCCTAGAACCTATAAAACATATAAAATGGTAAGAAAAACATTACTTTTCATGTTGTTTATACAGTTCTATATAGATCCTTAGCATGGGTGAGAGTCTAAGTGAGTCTTCTTCATGATATAATAAGTTTCATTTTTAAACTATGCCATTTTGATGGCTCTCCAAGCTTGTTTTCTTCATTAGGTTTCTCCAAGGGTTTTACTGGGGGTTTAGATAGTTTCTAGGTCTTAAGCTTTGTTAATAAATATGGCACATTTAAATTCCAAACCAATTCCACAAATTTTTTGATAGGGACCCTCTATAACTCCTTTTAACTTATCTAGTTCCCATGTAGATCCTCCAAGGTGATATGAGCTTAACAAGTTGCCCTATCAAGCTTGGTTTTCTAAGTTTGCATGAGGGTGAGTGGTTTTGAGATCAAATATGGATTTAATAATCAACAATATTCACTCCACAAGCTCTCACACATATATTTTGACCTTAACAACATTCCTCAACCATCTATATAGTCTACCAAGAGGCATAAGTGAATATGGACTACTAATTAGCATTAGGCCTTTTCAAGACCCAATAGGTCTACTAGGCACCTTGATGAATTTGGGTATTAGGGATGTTGTATCATATTTTACTTAGTTATTATTAATTTTAACACCAGATTTTATCTCACCAAGCCATCATTAGTCCTCTAAGAACCCTACTTCATGTTTTTTCTTTACTTGCCAATTAGGCCTAGTGGAAAACTTGCCTATTTAGATTGTGTGCAAGGGAAAAAAGGATACTTTAAGGATTATAAGCATGATATAATGTTTCTTATCCCATAAATACCTTATATACACCTCATTATAGGTTTTTTTAATGTCCCCAAGGATTCACATCAAGTCCCATGCTCATTCTACACTCATTTGATCATTTTGCCAAGTTTTAATTTTCCTAGAGTAGTTGACCTCTGAGACAAAATAGAGAGGTATTTACATTATCCAATATGAAAAATTAGTGTTTTTATATCTTTTAAAAGTCACAATTACCATTTTTACCAAAGGGTTTTTCTTGATTCCAATATTTGGATGCCAAACCATCTCCAAATGTCGAAAAAGGGGGCCAAAAACCCTATTTTCCTACATTTTTGTCCAAATCCACTTAGAATTCACTCTTCTATTCTATTGGGTGAATATTTTGTTAGCCAAATAACTGGTGACCAAAATAGTTCCTATCACCATAGCATAGGGAGATTGGTTGTCTAATGTTACAAGTTTACCACATCTAAAGGGGAAAAATCTCTCCTCTCATCAAGGGGAGGTTCCCTATTAAATATGAAGTGCTATATATAATATAAATAAGAAGAAAGTAAGACACAGTGGTGGGATAAATCATCCATCTCTCTTTTTTTATAGATGATTCTCATAGAGAGAGGATAAAATCTTGGTGGAAACACTAAAGGAGCTTCTCTTCTTTCAGAAGTGTTCTTGCAAGAAACAACATGAGTTTCTTTCAGGTAGTAAAAGTAACCAAAAGTGCAGAGTAACCAAGAGCCTAAGATGTAGCACAAAGTTTCCACCTTGATTTCCCAAGAGTGAGATATGAAGAACAATGGGGGCACAAAGTCATCCCAAGGTCCTTTACTAGAAACATAAAAGAAAAACACACACTAAAGACAAATATGACAGCACAAAGTCTGGAAGTAGTTGGCTTTAGGACACCTTCCTTATCACCTCCACTAGTCCTACTTGTTAAATCAAATAAATAAGAATGCTTTCAAAAGATAGAAATAAGAACAATCTCCTAAAGTAGCACAAGCTATAATAGCACAAAGTCTGCAAGTAACTTGCTTTCTCATTCAATCAAAGAAATATGAATTATAATTAGAGCTCAAAGTCTCAGTAATGCCTTTCAATTTGGGTAGAGTTTTACTTCTGGTAAGGGGAAGATCTCCTTTGTAACAAATGAGAGATTACAATATATAACACTCCAAGAAAGACTTGGGTGCTTGTTTTCATGAAAAAGGCCCATGCTACAGTCAACGTCTTCAATGTGCCTTCAGTTCTATCTAGAGGGACCATGATGGGAATAGTGCATTACCTCAACTATGGTGTGTCCATTCATCTAATGTCTCTTCCTTGGTATGGACTATCTTGTCCTTTCTCTAATGTCTATGTAGCTGTCTAATTCACCATTACTTCATGGAATAAAAATAGGCTTGCATCCTTGATTTAGTGTGCTCAAAAGTTTACTTGATCCACTATTTCACCTACTAGAAATAACTCTTTTGAAGATATTTCTAGTCCTTTGGTCTCACTCCTCTCTTCATTACTTAAGCACTTCTTTGATCTCTGGTCAAACCATCACTTTAATTAAACTTGCCTTTATAATCGTCCATGTTGCTTCTTTGTCCTTTATAACCCTTCTTGTCTAAGTCTTTGGGGGGTCCTTTTTGCGTCTTTGACAAGTGGCAAGTTTTGTTGTTATGAAACTCATTATGAACTTATGGAAAATGGGATCCACAACACATCTTGCCTAAGCAAATTCAAAAGGGGAACGTGGATGCAAACACTTGTCATGTTCTGCTGAGTCATAACAGGACACGTGACGTATTTTTCTTAACTTACAAAATTTTTAGAAACCTTTTGAGAGTCCTACAAAAGATGACACATGGTAGCTTCTGCTCTGCTTTATAATGGACATGTGGCAGCTTCTACTATGCTTTGTCTTTTTCCATTGAGCACTTTTTTGTGAGCTTTTCTCTTCAGTAAGGCTTTTCCTTTGCTTTCTTTGGGCTCTCTTCTTGGGTGAATTCCTTCAGACAAAATGTCTGAAGGAATTCCTATGGACAATTTGTCTGAAGGACTCTACTTTGCCTTTCACCTTGTTCATTTTTTTGAAGGAGTTCACTTTGTCTATTTTTGCTCGCTTCCCTTCACAAGGGTTCTTGGCCTTGATTCATCGCCCTCTACAAGGGCACTTGTTCCTTTGGCTTTGGGGCAGCCCCTTGAACCTACCAATTGAACCAACTTTGGTTCAATGGTTCAATGGTTCAATCAGTTCATTATTCATTATTTGGCTAAGTATTTTTGATCTTTTGCACCAAGAACATTAAACCAATTGGTCGTTGAACCTGTTGAACTCACCTAAGTGTTGAGATCTTGCTTCTTTCCTGTAGAGTATGTAGAAATCAACATGCGAAGCTTGTAAAACTTGGCCTACAGAGTCCACAGATTTTCTTCCTATAGAGTCCGTAGATTCAAGCCTGCAAAGTTTGTAGACTCAAGCTTGTAGATTCCATATATTTCTAGAAAATCTTTGAAAAATGAAGAACCCAAATGCTTAGAACAATTTTTTGAAAAGGGGAGAGATTATTTTTGGCTGTGCAGGGCCAAATTAGCTCACATGTTGTTCCAAAAATGAGTGACATTTTTAGGGACCAACACAATCCCAAAAAAATATTATATGTTGTTTTGACATGTTTATCATATTCATTTTATGCTAATTTATCTTTTAAATCCATTCAAAACCCTTTTCTTACATGGATTCTTCATGCTTGTTCATTGGGTAAAGTGCTTCCTAGTCACCTGTACAGACTGATAGCTTTGTCCAAGAAAGGAAAAATGATTGAGAATATTGTAGGAGTTATTAAGTGTGTGAAACATTCATTTTAATTATCATGTATCTTCTCAAGTTAATGGTCAACCTTTCCTCTCTTTTGGCATGATAGACCCCTACCTTCACTAGGAGTGCATACTCAGTTGTAGGTATATGCAAGGTCTTAAGGGGTCTATATATAATTTTTTTATACATAAAAGATATTATTAATTCCATAATATTTATAATGGATATGATCCATATTTTATATATCATCCATACTCCATTTTTGGGCCTCATATGTCTCTTATATCCCAAACTGGGTACCCTGTTGCAGGTAGGCTGAGACCCTTATTCTACCTTGGCCTATAGGTTTTAATGTCTTATATTGAGAATATTTATATTATATTAGGGTAAATTTTAATTCATACTATATTTATGTAATGTATATACAAGCAATATTTATCCTTATGAGACTCTAAAGCATCATGTTGCATGAACCTTGTGATCACTATTTAACTTTGAGTACTCTATCCACCTGCCTATAGGTGAAAATAGGGGTTTTGTTCATTGTATCATGATGTTAATCAAATCATTAAAACACTATTTTAATTTATATCATATTTTTTTCATTTTCACTTACCCCCTTGTTCCATTGAAACTCAAAACTATGCCCCTTTTCCTTGATTGGGACACTTCCTTCAAAGACCCTGTTGTAGGTAGAGATAAGACTTAGCTAGGGTAATTGTGGTGAAAAAAGATGTATTTATACTTCAAATTTAACTATAAATATTTTTTTACATCAAAACCACTTTGTATATATTAAAACCCACACAAAACATGCACGAACCATTCCCTCTTTAATTTACTTGTTTGACTAGATTGAGACACCTATAAGTGGTCATAGGCATATAAAATGCTCAATCTCAACCTTTCCTTGATGAATTTTATTTAATTTTGTCTCATAATACTATCTTAGTCATTCTATTCTTGGGGTTCCATTCAATATTGCTCCTTGAAATGATCAAAAGATGTTCACTCCTAGATTCTTGTAGACACTACTAAAGTTTTTTAGTGTGTTCTGAGGTACATTTGAAGCTCTACAAAAACATCTTCCCCTTATTATATCCTTACAAAATCTATCATGATCTTTATCTTATGATAAGACTACAAATTTCATCCATTTAGACACATTGAAACCTCTTGCAAACATGCTTTAGAAGGTCCCTCAAAACCTCTTGGAGCTCTATTTTCCCATTTTAGGGAAAATGGGCCTAAAACACAGTCCACTACCCTTATAACATAATTTCAACTTTATTTGCCTTGTTAATGTTTCAAATGTGCATTATTAATCCATCTGAACATATTGGGATCTTAAGAAGTTTCTAATTCACATTTTAATACCCCATTTTGACCTCATATTCTTTTGCTATAGCTACTTGTACATATGCATTGAATTATATGTAGGTAGAGAGGATGGAATTGAGAAATAATATGTTTTTTAAAAGCCTCTTAACACCCCAAATTCATTTATCACTCCTCAAATGGATGACCTCCATCAATAACACTTTGAAACCAACCTCAAAACACCTTATTCAACATGAAAATCACCTGCTTGTAGGTGAAAAGAGAAGACATGGATCGCAAATGAATGCCTTGGCATGGAAAATAAACATATGATCAAACTTACCTATCCACAAGCATATAAAGGAACTTAATTCAACTCAAAAATTATTTTACAATCTAATACCTCTCTATTACCACTTCATAGATAAGATGGATAAGCTTATGCATGGGACTAAAATTGAAATTAAGCATGAAGTTGGAAAATAGAGAAGGACAAGCTTGTAAGCTACTCAAAAAATGTCATGGTGAGATAAAAACATGAGATAAGGTAGTAACATGACCAAGATGATTATTTAACACTCTTTCCTAGTTAAATGAGACACTTACAGGAGAGAGACACTCAATAATAGAAGCACTCCAACTAAAACTACACATAGTGACACCCTTTTGTACACATAGGAAAATTTTATCATCCAAACCTCATGCATAATGAAATAAAGAATGTATACCATGTGATAATTAATCATAAATCCTCTATATCCAACATCACTAATTGGTTCGTATGGATTTGGTATAAATTGAGAAAAATCTATAGGGTATACCAATCAGCTAGTAAATTTACAAAGTCAACTTATTATCGATAGTTCATAAAGCATAGTTGAATGATATTAAAATTAATTTATCCTAGTGTTATATCACCTACCAAAATCATTTGTCCTAAAACTTCTTGTACTATCCATACTGAGAAAAAACCTAAAGGCCACTTTAGTCTGTCCAAAAAAGTAAGAAATATGTAGAATGGTTTTGGATTCAAAATGAAATTTTAAAATAAAAAAAATAATGGAGATGAATTTTATAAATATGAGGAGACCTCCCATGATCTTACACATGTGGCACACTTCCCTATACACCATATAAGTGCCATTTCCCTCTTTTTCAACAAATTTTTGAAATTTTAGTTAGGGAACCTGCAACCTTATATAGTGACTGACATCTATGACACTCTTAGTAACTTATTTAAGGTTTAACATGAATTTAAGACACCTAGGAACCTTGGTAAATATGCCATTTATATTAATGACTCTTAAAGGCACATAAAATGACCCCTAATGGATAAATTGACTAATGTATCTAAGACTAAAGCCAAGATGACCTCAAATGACATCATATGACAAGTAATACTTCTTATTAAAATATATTATAACCCATTCAAATGTTTAAAATCCAAGAGCAAATTTAACCAAAAAGTCAAATTTGGTCAACAAAATGGTGACTCATAGGGGTAGTATGCTTGCTATTCTAAGGGCCAGTAGCCTTATCCTAACAAGGGCCAATGGAGTAAATTGATTATTAAATATAAATAAAAATTAATTTTCCAAAAAAACAAATATAAAATAAACACACCACATCAACAAAGTAAGACACAAAACAAGGCAAGATACAAGACAAAACTTGCACATGTGCATAAGCACTTAGGGAACACAAGGAAAGCAAGAAAATATTTACAAGGAGAGAGGAGAAATTTATTAAAAATGTTTGAGATATATCTCATTTATTGGGATATGAATCTCCTCTCTATCTAACCTTGAGAATTGGAAAGCATTGTGTTGCTTACATTATGTGATCACATATGGGCCATTCCATAAAGCATCAAACTTTATGTGTCTTCCAGATTTATCCCTATCTTCATCCCACTTTAGAAAATTTTCCACCTCCTTGAAACTTTGTGTCATGGATTTCTTGTCAAAGTATCTCTTTTTTTATTCTTGGTGAGCTCTCATAGTTTGCATTACTTGATCTCTTGTCTCCTCAAGATCCATCAACTCACACAACTTGACTTCCATGCTCTCATTCTCCATCAATTATAGTTGATAAGTGAGGTCCAAGGATGGTAAATCAATTGAAATAGGTAGTCTATATTTTATCCCATAAACAAGTGTGTATAGTGAGTTTCTAATTGTTCTCTTTGGGGTAATCCTATCAGCCCAAAGGGTTGTATTCAATTTGGAATACCAAGTCCTTTGGTTCTCCTCCATTATTCTCTTTATGATCCTAATCAGATTCTTATTGGACTCAAATATTACATTCCCTTGTGGATAGTAGTTGGAGGAGGTGCTAAGATAGATGCCATGCTTCAAATCCCTTTCACTTGTCTTCATTCCAAGAAAAGCCAATGCCTTATCTGAAATTATTGTTGAAGGAGCCCCAAACCTTGTTAATATACCTTCATAGATTCTAGAACTAAATTTTAATTTTCCTCCTTGAGAGCTATAACCTCCACCCATATTGTAAAGGAATTTTTAGTAGTTAACACCCACTTGTGACCAACACTAGAAGGTGGATTGATTAGGCCTATGCAATCCAAACTCCATTGCATAAAGGGTGCATCAACTTGAATTGGATAAAGGGGCAAGGTAGAAAGATTTTTTTTCCATCAAAGAGATCACATTTTGGGCACTTACTTACCCAATAATGAGTTTCTTTGAATAAATTAGGCCAAAAGTACCTAGCCCTCATAATCTTAGCAGTTATGGTTCTTGGAGCAAAGTGACCACCAGTTGGTCAATCATGAAACTCAAATAGTATTTTATCATTCTAATTTGATTTAATAACACACCTAAAAATTCCTTTCTAAATAATACTCCATCAACATGTACATAAGGAATGGATTGTAATCTAAATTACCTTCTTCTATATCTATCTAAGCCTTATGGACACTCACCGGTTTGAAGAAAATGGATCATATCTTATGTTTAGATTCTCATTGATGAAGGTGTAGCTATCATAGGGTCATCATAGAGTACCAAAAATCCCTATTTTTTCTGCTTCAAATCTGAAGCAAGATGCCCACATAATCCCTTCTCTTTTACTAACTTGGTTGCCTTGATTTCCACATCATACTCCATCACTTTTGTGATCCAACTAGCCCTCTTTTCATTCAAAGATCTATTCAAAATTAAGTCTTTGACACTAGGATGAGGTAAAAATATGTGAATCTTATTGTTAGACAACATATGCCTAAACTTATTTAGATTTCTCATAACTAAAAGTACTTACTTCTTAACAAAGGTATATATTACCTCATAGACTTCCAAACCTTGACTAAAGAAGCCAATAAGCTGCTCCAAATTTTATTCATTAGATTGAGTAAGCATGGAAGATATTACCTCTTCATTCCCAAAGGTATAAAAAATTGAAATCTTTTGAGAAATTAGGATTTGCAAGGGTAGGAGCTTAGGTAATGGCTTGTTTAATCTCCTCAAAAGTTTCCTTCCTTCTTTTAGTCCAAGTTAGCACTTCATCATTATTTATAATAGGGGTTTGACAAGATTTAAAAAATAAGTAATGAACCTCCTTATGAAATTAATTATCCTGAATAAACTTTTCAATCCCTTTTTGTGTTTGGGCAAAGACAATGTCAAGATGACACTCACCCTTTCAAGATCAATGGATAAGCCCTTCTTAGAGACAATGTGTCCTAATAGTTTGAATTCATAGACATAAAAAACACATTTATTTGGGTTTAGATAGATTCCAAACTCCCTACACCTTTCAAAAATATACCTTAGGTGATTCAAGTGATCCTTTGCATCCTTAGAGAAAACTGTTATATCATCAAGATACACCAACACAATATCATTTATTAGTCTTGAAAATCCATATCCATTGCACATTAAAATGTATCTCTAGAATTAGACAATACAAAAATCATACTCCTATAGGAATATGTACCCCATTTAGTAGTAAATGTTGTCTTATATTGATCACTTTTCTTTACTAAAATTTGATTGTGTAATGTCCCCACTTTAGCAGTTAACTTACTCAATTTCTAACATTCTATTTGTAGCAAGTTAACAAAACATAGCATAGGCTAACTTTGATGATTGGATTTGATACTCCTTTCTGAGAGCTTTCCAGCGAGCTATCACTTGCACCATTTGGAGTCCGGTTGCTAGTTTATCTTTAGGGCTGAAGTGTTGTAAAACGTAACATTTAACCCTATGGCAAGATATTAAGTGTTACTTTAAGTATTCACTTTATGGGGATGGTACCCAAGGGAGACATAAGCAATATTCTAATGAATAAACTATTGCACATCCTTTATCCCACATTTCTCAAGTGAGCTGAGTTGCCCCTTGGAGAAAGGATAAAGGGAAGTGTTTGTGGCTTCTTGGGGCATGTTGGATAAGAAGAAAAGAATTGTTGCACTTATAGCTTATTTGGGAATTTGAGAACATTCTTCTCATCTGTAGCATTCTAGAGATCAATCCTTGGGATTGGTCTTTAGATTTTGTGCTCTCAGCCACTATAGTAGCCATGCCACTATAACAGCTGTGCCACTATAGCAGATGTGCCACTGTAGCAGCCATGCCACTGTAGCAGTCATACCACTGTAGCAGCTCATCACTGTAGCAACCCTATCATTATAGCATCTTGTAGTAACCAAGTGAGTTCATAGATACAAGCCTACATGAGTCTATATAAATTAGATTTTAGCCTACAGAGTTCATAGATTTTAGCCTGCAGAGTTCATAAATTTCATCCTACAGAGTTCATAGATTTTAGCCTATAGAGTCGGTAGTTTTCAGCCTATAGAGTTCATAGATTTTAACCTACAAAGTTCATAGATTTCATCCTGTAGAGTTCGTAGATTTCAGCCTACAAACTTCATAGATTTCAGCCTATAGAGTCCATAGTTTTCAGCCTGCAGAGTTCATAGATTTCAGCTTTGAGAGTCTGTAGATTTCAGCCTACAGAGTTTGTAGATTTTAGCCTATAGAGTCTATAGATTTTAGCCTACAGATTTCATAGATTTCAGCCTATAGAGTATGTAGATTTTAGCCTATAGAGTCTATAGATTTCAGCCTACAAAGTCCATAGATTTCAGCCTATAGAGTCCATAGATTTCAGCGTACATAGTCTGTAGTTCCGCTGGATGGAGAATAAAATGAACGCACCTTCAGCACTCACTGGGATATTCACTTAAAATGATGTTCATATGATCATTAGAGTATTTAGTGAGTTACCTATGATGGCATTGTACTCATTTACTCATTTTGCAATTAATATAAATATAGTGTGTCAATTATTTTAGCTGTGTATATCTATGCTTGCAATTCCATATTTATGTTACATGCATTAGTCTTTGTAAAATACAAAAAAAAAAAGCAATACCAGCAAAACTTCTAGAGTCATAAGGAGTTTCTACTAGGTTAGTTTTGGGGTGCAACTAGGGTGCCCATTACAGTGGTATCAGAGCCTATTTTCCTACCATCCTATGAGGTTTCATGCATCCAACACATCATTACTTCTTGAGGAGAAACCAGACAAACCTAGACTTACAATTTTTTTCAAAAATTGAAGAGGAGGGTGACCCATTTCTAGCACCAACCATGAGTGACAAAGAAGGGGAAAGGGGAGAACCTAGCACTAGGATGATGCTCAATGATCTTGCGAGGGGCCAAAGGGAGCTACAAGCTACATTATAGCAGATGGCTCTAGCAATTACACAATACTTGACTAGAGCAGATTAGGGAAATAATGCTAACCAGGTAGGTAGATAGAGTAATGGAGATGCATCGATTAATAGGGGAGCCCAGACATATGCCAGAGTAGGTACTTCTATTACAAGACCACTCATGCCATAGTTCCCTCTAAGATAGAATGACCAAATACTAGAGGATTGGAGAAATGCTAGACCAGATTTTTAGGGTAAAATGTCCTTCAGGGAGTATATGGATGTTAGACTCAAGCATATGCCCATGAGGGGAAATAGGCAACAAAACTATGAAATGAGGAAGAAGTTTGGAAAGTTGTCTATTCCATACTATGATGGTACAGGGAAGACTTTAGTGCGAACATGGGTCTAGAAATTAGACACTTATTTCTCGCTTAATCCCATGCCTAAGGAGGATGTGATTAAGTATGCTACATTGCACTTGGATGGGAGTGACCACGAGTGGTGGCACCACATTATGGTCACACTTGGCCATAACAAGGCAGATACCTATGTAGAGTTCACCGAGAGGCTCATTGATAGATTTGACACTAAGGATCTAGAGTTACATTTCAAGGAGCTAGCACAGCTTAAATAGTGGGGTTCTGTGGAGGCCTATATCACTGAGTTCCAAATGTTGGTAGTGCTAGTGATATATATATCTAAAAGGATATTAGTTATTTTTTTCATGGATGGGATTTTTGATCCCTTGTGAGGATGGGTAAAGGGACACAACCCCTCTTCACTAGAAGAGGCCATTAAAATAATGAGAAACCTAGCATCTTCTTCCTATAGGAGTAAATTTCACTCTAAGGACTCTCATTTTAAGAAGGATAAGGAAAGGAAGACATTTCAGAAGGAACCTTAGTGGCCTAAGGGGGAAACTAAAGGGTTGGACAGTGACACCCTCAATGAGCTCAAGAGGAAAAACCTATGTTTTAATTGTAGGGAGCCATGGAATCTCTCCCATGAATGTCTGCTTAAGGCAAAGGCTAAGCCAATGGATTATTTTTTAGTAGATGAATCACCATCTAAAGATAAGGAGTAGCATTCAGAATCAAAATCTATTCAGGGTGATAGCGCTACTGAGGAGAGTTCGGATGATGAGAAGTCTCTTGCTCAATTGACAGGGGTCCAGAAGGCCATTAACTTTAAGGTAAGAGGGATGGTTCAAGGGCAGCACACGGTTTCATTGATTGACATAGGGACAACGCATACTTTCATCAATGCAAAATTGGTGGCCAAGAAAGGCCTTCAGATCGAAGAGCACGTGGGGTTCAGAGTCATGGTGGTCAATGGCCATAAGTTATTATGCACCCAAAAAATTTCAAAACTTCACATCAAATTGGGAGGAGATTATGAGTTAGAGGATGATTTATATGTAGTTGACATGGGTGATTATGATGTCATCTTTGGAATGATGTGGATGGCTTCTCTAGTACAGTTCACCTTCAACTTGGCTAAGCTAGAGATGAGGTTTCAGCATTAGGGCAGGAAGGTAGTGCTCTGAGGTTTACCTAATGGGGGCCTCAAGGTGGTATCATTGAAAAGGATGGAATGGTTGTTTAGACATGATGATGTAGAGTGGGTAGCTGAATGTTTAATCATGCCTACACCTCTAGATTAGTAGGTAAAAAGCTATCACCTAGATGTATAAGGGATCATTTTTAGGCATGATAAGGTGTTTGGTAGCATTCCACATGGGGTTCCTTCTGAGAGGGGTATAGAGCATATTGTCAAGCTAGAGGAGGGGGCTAAACCAGTCATCATCACCCCCTACCACCATCCTAAAAAACATAAGGATGAGATAGAGAAGTTGATAAAGGAGCTATTAGAGATGGGGCATATTAGGCCCAACAAAAGCCCCTTTGCTTTAGTGATGGTTTTGGTGAAGAATAAGGATGGGACAATGCGTATGTGCATTGATTATACAGATCTCAATAAAAAGACAATTAAGAATAGGTACCCCATCCCTAGGATTGATGAGTTGTTTGATGAGCTGCATGGAGAAAAATATTTCTCTAAGATGAACTTGCATTCAAGATACCATTAGATCAGAATGTGAGCGGAGTACATAGAAAAAACTACCTTCAGGTGTCACTACGAGCACTTTGAGTTTTTGGTTATGCCATTTGGGCTTACCAATGCTCTAGCTACCTTCAAAATTTGTATGAATTAGGTGTTTAGAGGGTAGCTCTAAATATTTGTATTGATATTCTTTGATGACATCCTAGTATTCAGTAGGACGTGGGAGGAGCACCTACAACAATTAGAGGAGGTGCTCTTCATTTTGGAGAAGGAATCACTATATGCCAAGGAATCAAAGTGTGAGTTTGGCATGACAAAGTTGCTTTACCTTGGCCATATTATCAGTGTTGAAGGAGTTTGGGTGGATCCAGGAAAGATCAAGGCAGTTGTTGATTGGCCTACTCCAATAGGCCTTACACAACTTAGGGTTTTTCAGATTATATAGATTTTATAGGAGATTTGTGAAGGGATTTTCACAAACTATTACACCATTAACAGACCTCACTAAGAAGGGTGATTTTGTATGGATAGAGGTAGCACAACAGTGTTTTGAACATTTCAAGTGGGCGATGTCTTCATGTCCGGTTCTAGCTCTACCCAACTTCATGAAGCCTTTTGAGCTTCATTGTGATGCATCATGTGATGGGATTAGAGCAGTATTGATGCAGGAGAAGCACCCCATTGCTTTTGAGAGTAGGAAGCTCTGAGCGGTGGAGAAGAGCTATTTTATTTATGATTTGGAGATGTTGGCCATCATGTATGCCTTGGCCAAATTTTGATCCTACTTGGTTGGAGGGAAGTTTTTGATCAAGATGGATCACAATAGCATAAATTATTTTATGGGCTAGCAAGATTTGAATGATAGGCAGTAGAAGTGGGTCACTAAATTGTAGGCTTATGACTTTGACATTGAGTTTGTCAAAGGAAAGAAGAATGTAGTAGTTGATGCCTTACCCAAAAGACCTCACATTTGTGCTCTTGCAAAAATTTTAAGATATTGGCGGGTTAAGATTATAGAAGAATATGTCAAAGATGCTCGGGCTTTGGGATTGATTTCTAGTACTATACAAGATGATTGTTATGAGGTGATAGATGGGTTGATCAGATTTTAGGGTAGAATTCATTTGATTCAGTCATCACACTTAAGAGAAATGATACTGAGGGCTTTTCATGATGCACCTATGGCTGGGCATCTAGGGGTCTTCAAGACCTACAGGCAGATCTGAGAGCAGTTCTCATGGAGAGGGCTCAAGGATGATGTTTAGAGGCATGTCAGGGAGTGTGCAGTTTGTTAGTAGAATAAGGAAGAGCACACATTTCTTGTGGGTTTACTACAACCCTTACCCATTCTAGATAGGAAATGGGAAAGCATTTCTATGGACTTCATCACTGGCCTACCACGAGTGTAGGGAAGAGATTGCATTTATGTGGTGGTAGATAGATTGATGAAGTTTGCAAACTTCTTTGCTATCCCCTCTACTTATATAGCAGCTTAGGTGGCATATTTTTTCTTCAAAGAGGTTTTCAGGTTACATCGATTACCAATATCTATTGTTAGTGATAGGGATAGCAAGTTCATGAGCACCTTTTGGTAGGAGTTGTTTAGGTTGTGTGGTATAGACCTTACACTTAGTATGAACTATCATCCTTAGACAAATGGGCAGATAGAGATAGTAAATAAATGGGTGGAAGGTTATTTGTAGAACTATGTGACTGCACAACAAAGAGCCTAAGTTAAGTGGTTACACATGGGGGAGTATTGTTACAATACCATGCATCACATGACCATCAGGATGAATCCATTTATGGCATTGTATGGGTATGAAGCCCCAAGATTCATGGATATGGTTTTGGGGGACAACATAGTGCCCAAAGCTAAAGACCTATTGAAGGATAGTTAAGATATCTTGAGAGCACTCAAGGAGAATATACAACACGCTCAAAATAAATAGAAGTATGCTAATCAATATAAGATAGAGCACAATTTTAAGGTAGGGGACATGGTGTATTTGAGGCTACAACCATATAGGTAGTTGTCACTCAAGAAGAGTGGAGCAGAGAAGCTCAAGCTTAGATTTTACAACCCCTACAGGGTGATTTGAAGAATGGGTGAAGTCACCTATGAGCTTGAGCTTCCAGAGGGCAGTCGGGTGCACAATGTATTTCACGTGTCTAGGCTTAAGAAGGCCATTGGTCAGAGTGTAGTGACTTCTATAGATTTACCCCCTTTAGATGAGGAAGGGAGGCTCGTGTTAGAACCTGAAGCTATTCTAGACACCAGAGAGAGGAAACTCAGAAATAGGATAGTGAAGGAGTATTTGGTCAGATGGAAAGACCTACTAGAGGAGGATGCTACATGAGAGAGTAAGTTAATCAGCAGGCTGGGATGAGATTGCTTGAGGACAAGCAATTTCAAGGGGGGTAGACTGTAATGTCCCCACTTTAGTATTTGACTTAGTTTCCAACATACTTACTATTTGTAGCAAGTTAACAGGATGCATTGGAGGCCAATTTTGATGATTGGATTTGATACGCCTTACCAAGAACTTTCTGATGAGCTATCACTTGCACCATTTGGAGTCCAGTTGCTAGTTTATTTTTAGGGCAAAAGTGCTATAAAAAGTAACATTTAACCCAATGGCAAGATATTAAGTGTTACTTTAAGTATTCACTTTATGGGGATGGTACCAAAGGGAGACATAAGAAATATTCTAATGAATAAATTGGTGCACATCCTTTATCCCACATTACTCAAGTGAGCTGAGTTGCCCCTTGGAGAAAGGATAAAGGGAAGTGTTTGTGGCTTCTTGGGGCATGTTGGATAAGAAGAAAAGAATTGTCACACTTGCAGCTTATTTAGGCATTTGAGAATATCCTTCTCATCTATAGCACTCTAGACATCAATCCTTGGGATTGGTCTTTGGATTTTGTGCTCTCAACCACTATAGCTGTTGCGCCACTATAGCAGCTATGCCACTGTAGCAATCATGCCACTATAGCAGTCATACCACTATAGCATTTTGTCAGTATAGTAGCCCTATCACTATAGCATCTTGTAGCAGCCAGGTGAGTTCATAGATACAAGCCTACATGAGTCCATATACATTAGATTTCAGCCTACAAAGTCTGTAGATTTCAGCCTTTAGTTCATAGATTTTAGCCTACAGAGTTCATAGATTTCAGCCTGCAGAGTCTGTAGTTTTTAGCCTATAGAGTTCATAGATTTCAGCCTATAGAGTTCATAGATTTTAGCCTGCAGAGTCCATAGTTTTCAGCTTGTAGAGTTTGTAGTTTTCAGCCTACAGAGTTTGTAGATTTTAGCTTGTGGAGTCCATAGATTTCAGTCTGTAGAGTTCATAGATTTCAGCCTGTAGAGTTTGTAGATTTTAGCCTACAGAGTTCATATATTTCAGCCTATAGAGTCCATAGATTTCAGCCTGTAGAGTCCATATATTTCACCCTGTAAAGTCCGTAGATTTCAGCCTACAGAGTCCGTAGATTTTAGCCTACAGAGTCCATAGATTTCAGCCTGTAGAGTCCGTAGTTCCACTGGATAGAGAATAAAATGAATGCACCTTTGGTACTCACTGGGATATTCACTTAAAATGAAGTTCATATGATCATCAGAGTATTTAGTGAGTTACCGTGTGATGGAATTGTACTTGTTTACTCATTTTGTAATTAATATAAATACAGTGTGTTAGTTATTTTAGTTGTGTATATCTATGCTTGTGATTCCATATTTATGTTACATGCATTAGTCTTTATAAAATACAAAAAAAATAAATACTAGCAAACCTTCTAGAGTCATAAGGATTTCTTGTTGGGTTAGTTTTGGGGTGCAACTGGGGTTCCCATTATAGATTATACCCACAATACCCATCAAGGAGAGAAAACCTTTCACTACCTGCCACAACTTGAAAATTTTCTTCCATGGAAGGGAGAGGATAATGGTCCTTTAAAATAAAATATATTAAAGTAATTAAAATCAACACATAACCTAATTTTTCCATTCTTATTCCTAATAAGAACCAAGTTTGCCAACCAAGATGAATATTTAATGGGGAAGATGATTTTGGACTCAATCAACTTGGTGAGTTCTTTCTTCATGAGGGGCTCAATCTTAGGATTGATTGGAATATGTATTTGCTTTATATTATTGGAATTTTCATCTATATCTATTGTATGTTGAGCTAAGTTTGGGTTAAAGCCTTTCAACTCACTATATTCCCATGCAAAGACATTAGAAAAACTCCTTACATAACTTAACAAAAGCATGCTTCTCTTCACTAGTACATACCTTTCCAAGTGCAAGAAAATTTTCCTTGAATATTTGTACTTTATCATAGTTCTCTTGATTGGTATACATGCTTACCTTCTCTTTCTTCAGCTATTCATCATCATTTAATATGATCTCAATAGTGACTAGGCCTTTAGGAAGTTTATTGGACTTCAATTAGACAATCTGCCTTCTATATTGTTGCTATAGTTTGGACTGATTCTTGGTATAAAACTCAGCCTCTTCTTGTATAAAAAGTATTATTTGTTGATCACTATAAAACACTTACCAATTAGTGACATTATCTAGTATGAAGGGTCTTACAATTACTTTGAGATGTGGTTGGTTATTATCCTCTTTTATACCTTTTGGAACATCAAACTGAGCTCCAATTGCTGCCAACCTATTTGCATGTTTGTTGTCCTCTATTAGGATGGATGTGTTGTTGAAAGCTTGAAAATCTTCCACAAGATCCCACACTCTATGCTTATAAGACTTAATCAAAGAGTTTTTAGTCAAATACTATCATCTAACTTGGTTTACAACAAGTTCACTATCACCATACACTATAAACTCTTTAATACCTCTTTTCCTATCCAATTCAAGTCCATGAATGAGGGCCTAATATTATACCAAATTACAAGTATAAGATAATTAAAATCTAAAAGTGGAATAGTATCTTTCCTTAGAAGGAGAAACCAACATTTCTCTACCACTTACCCCAATCTTTCTTCTTGATCCATCAAAGAAAAACTACCATAAAACATCTATATTTTCACATGGTTTCATAAAATTTGGAATTAAAGAGTCCTCCTCATGCATACAATAAACCCCAAGATCAGATTCCTCCATGAATTTTTAAGGATCATGTTCATAATGTTCATCCCCCCATTTGTCTAAGTACAAATTAGAAACTCCTTCAAGAGAAGATGTTGGAAATTGGTCTATGTGAAGATCTTCCTCATCAATAATGGCATATTTGACATTTACCACTTTAGACATGTAAGGATCCAAGTGATTATGATGGATAGGTTCTTATTTAATCCTCACCTTTGTACCATACTTTGTCCTAAACACCATGTATGATCAATTGGCTACCAAGTATCCACCTATCTTAGATGTAAAATTTCTTAACAAGCAAAGGGAAAAGTATAGAGGTAAATCTACCATAACCACATCATGGGGAATAGAAAAGGTGGGACAAGCATGTAAAATCAGATTCAAATCCTTGACCACTCCTAAGGTCTTTGCTAGTGATACATCCAATTGTAAAACCCTTTAGCCATTGGTTCATATTTGAGGCCTAGTTTATCTGCTATACATTTGGGCATAACTAAAGTGCTATCCACACTATCTATAATGCAATTGTGGACTAAGAAATTATCAATGATTATATATAAGTAAAATGGAGGATTCTTTTCATTATTCTTCACTTGACCATATATAGGTTGAGTTCCATTAACTAGGACAACATTTTCATTCTTAAATGAGCCAACTTGCTTACCTAATCCTTATAATTATTTTTGGAGTATATCTTTTTACCTTGGTATTTTCAAAGAATCCCACATTGATATGTTCATGTGTAGCTTCTTCATCTAGTCCACAATATTAATGAAATAATTTCTCACCTTTGGGGGATCTTGAAAAATACTAACTCCTTGTGGTGTAACTTGTGAAGGTGGTTAAATAGGATCTATATTTACACTCTAAAACTTCTAACTCTCTTGCACTCTAGGAGATGAATTTGACACACTAACCATGGGGGATGATGTGGGGACAAAAACAGTTCCTTGAGTTGTTCCTTTTTGCTCTTTAACAACCTTTTTCTTAGACCTAGTGTTAGAGACAACACTATTATTCATATTTCTTGGGTTTCCCAAGTGATTAATAACACAAAACTCTCCCTCCAAATGATTTATGAGGGTAGAATCAGATGGTGGTTGACCATTATCCATTAAACTTTGCATTGTTATTTCAAATATTGGAGCTTGGGAAGGTTGATTTCCTTGTATTTCTATGGCTTGATTGTGCATTTCATTTGCATAAGAAACTTGTTCTTGATTTTGCTCAAAAGATGCATAGCATGGCTATTATTGAACCAAGTTATTTTGGGTGGGGAAAAGAGTTTTAGAGGATGATGTACAATTATTATTGTAAATTTTATAAGGCACATCTTGGGTCATTTGACCTTATCCTTGAGCATTACCTTGGAAAGGAGGCCTGTTAATTTGCCTAAACTGATTGTAGTATTGATATGGCCTATAACTTTGAGCTTGTTTCCTTTTAAGAGAAACTAATTAATTGGTAACACTTTTGAGAAAACTCTTGACTTTATGGATCTCATTATTTGGGATAATGTTAGAATTTTCATGGCTAGGTAAAGGAGCCAAGTTAAGTAATGTAACTTGACTAGGAGGCTACAAATCAAGGAATAATGGCATTGAAAGCCTTGACAATCTTCCCTGCTTGAACAAGATAATTATAAACATTGATGGCTATCTCATAGTTATTATGGAGTGCATTCCCACCCATGGATTAGATCATCATAGCTACATCACTATTCAATGCTTTTAGATAGTAAAAGAATGTATAGTTTGGAGTAGGTCTCACAAGGGCTAGGATACCATCCCATGTTTTTTGAAATCTAGTATTAAAATATTGCATAAAATCTTATGGTTCCCTCTTGATAGAGGTAAATTATTCATCTAGAGATATATTATCACTCTTCTCTCCAAACCTCTTAGTCAATTAATCTCCTAGTTCATCCCATGAACCAATAGAATTTTTAGGTAGAGTCCCATACCAATCCAAAGCTTTTCCTTTGAAATACAATGCCAAAAACCTAATATCCACATTATATTGAATGATATTATAGAATTTTTATATGTTTATAATATGTTTAATGGAATAATATGACCCTCTCCACTAAAATATGGAACACTCTTAAGGGTTGTTCCTAGAATTTGGTCATATTGGGCAAGATTCAAAGGAGATGATCTAGTGAAGGATACAAAAGGTTGGTTTCTAAAAATATTGGAATGTGACTTATGAGTATTATGGATTAAAATAAATAATAAATTGGACTTCTTAAACACCAAATCTCTTGAATAAGGATGAGTATTCACAAACCTAAAACTTTTGGTAGAAAATGGAGGTAATTACACAAATTTAAAGGGTATACCTTTAGTAACAGACTTAGTGGTCACCTTTAGAATGTAAATTAGGAATTGATCAGAAACCAAAGAGTTGAAAACTTTAGTGGAGTCACCAAGTACTAAATGTAGATGTTCATATAGTTGTAACTATGCCAAGACCAACACCTATCTTGGATGATCTTCTAGGACTTAAAGACCCATCGAGCATGCCAAAATCTATTTTCACTTAGATTTTCACCCCTTGAGGAGATGAATAGATATCCTCATCCAAGTGTCATAATGGAAACATATCTTTTGCTATGGGTGATAATTTTTTGAGATGAATCTCTAGAAGAGCTAGTTCCCTTGATGCAATATTTGAAACGCTTTCTTGCCTATAAAATTTTGGATGAAAAGGGTTAAGAAAAAAGCTAAGAAAGCTAAAAAATATGATGTAACAATAGTATATATCCTTATATTGACTTAAATTTTACCACTTAGATCAAAACAAAGCTTCTCTTACACAAAACTCACAACACAAGGCAACTTGTTACATCAGTGTTTCATAAGCTAGGTTTAAAAGGCATTTTGATGCTTAAAGGGTAATGAAGGATTAATTTATAGTAAATAGTAATTAATATCTTATAATGCACATATACACTTAGAAAAGAACACTAAAAAAGACCTACAATAGTTTCTCTTTTGCACATTTGGTGAATAATCAAGATAACATGCTAGAAAATATAATTTTCTACTAGATAAGACCAAAAAGATTGCATTAACACTCAATTAAACAACATGTGAGTAGGAAAAATCACTTGTTTATTTATTAAAGAGTCCTTCAAGTACAAATTTGGCCAGATTTTCACCATTAACCAATGGAGGCTTCTCAAAAGAGGTAAAAAGAGTCCATATTTATAGCCTTTGAGAGAGAAACAAGGTAAAAGAAGTCCAAAGGTCCCTTAGAAATGTGTCAATCTCAAAAATGAGTTAAATTTTGCATGATAAAAATTCAAGAGATGAAAAATTAAATTTTAGGAGGTCCAATTGTCCATACAAGTTAGGAAAACTATGAAAAGTGTCACAAAATTCCTTAACTTGGCTTAGAAATCTACCTTCATCATTTGGAGCTATTTGAATTTATCAACACTAAATAGGGATAGGTTGATGATGGTAATAATATGGAATACATTCAGGCATGAAATTCCATGCATTGGTTGTATTCTTACTCCTTTATAAACTCCTAGAATGATGTAATCACTATTTGTAGTCTAGAAAACTCCTTATTTTAGTCACCCTTCACACTTGGCCTCAAAAATGTCTTTAGTTTTGAATTAAAATACATGAGATGGATTTAATGACACTTTTCAATACCATCCATAGCCTTAGAATACTTAATTACACATTAAAAAGGCCCATAATTAAATTTTTCACCCTTCTCACCCTTGTGCTCACTATGCCAGTTTTGACTAGATGAAAGTAAGACAATTGTTTGAACACTTAAATTTTTTTATTAGGAATGAAATGAATTTTTGGGATTATAAAAAGTCCTAATATTTTCCCCAAACTTGATTACATCTTTTCAAACCTCCTACAACCTGTAAAACACAAAAAATGGTGAGAAAAACACTATTTTACATGTTGTTGTATAGTTATATATATCTCCTTAGCATGGGTGAGACCTTGAGTGAGTCTTATAAATTATAAAATAGTTTTCATCGTTAAACTATTCCATTTGGGTGGCTCTCTAAGCTTGTTTTCTCCATTAGGTTTCTCTGAGGGTTTTAGATAGTTTCCATGTATTAATATTTATTCATAAAGATGGCACATTTAAATTTAAAAACAATGCCAAAAAATGGTTTATATATACCCTCTCTAACTCCTTTGAACTTCTCTAGTTCCCATGCAGATCTTCCAAGGTGATGTGAGCTTCACAAGTTGCCCTATCGAGCTTGATTTTCCAATTTTACATGAGGGTGAATGGTTTTGAGATCAAATATGGATTTATTGATGAATTATCTTCATTAAAAAAGATCTCACACCTGTATTGTGACCTAAAAAACATTCCTCAACCATCTGGATAGTCTACCAAGAGGCATAAGTGAATATGGACTACTAATTAGCATTAGGCCTTTTCAAGACCCAATAGGTATACTAGGATCCTTGATGAATTTGGGTATTACGGATGTTGTATCATTTTTTAATTGGTTTATTATGAATTTTCACACCCTATTTGAGCTCATAAATCCATCATATAGTCCTCCAAGCACCCTAATTCATGTTTTTTCTTTAGTCGCAAATTAGGCCTAATGAAAAACCTACCTATTTGGACTATTTACAAGGGAAAAAGGATACTTTGAGGATTCTAAGCATGATATAATGTTTCTTATCACATACATACCTTCTATACACCTCATTAGAAGTTTTTTTTATGTCCCCAAGGATTCACATCAAGTCCCATGCTCATTTTACACTCATTTGATTATTTTGCCAAGTTCTAATTTTCCTAAAGTGGCTGGCCTCTAAGACAAAATAGAGAGGTATTTCCCTTATCCAATATTAAAAATGAGTGTTTTTTGAGCTATTAAAATTCATAATTACCATTTTTACCAAAGGGTTTGGCTTGATTCCAAGTTTTAGATGCCAAACCATCTCCAAATTCCAAAAAAGGGGCCAAAACCCCTATTTTCCTATATTTTTGTGCAAATCCACTTGGGAATCACTCTTCCAAGCCAAAAACATGATTATATGTTGTTTTAACATGTTTATAATCTTCATTTTTTTCTAATGGATCTTTTAAATCCATTTAAAACCCTTTTCCTATATGGATTCTTCATGCTTATTCATTAGGCAAAGTACTTCTTAGTCACCTATATGGACTGATAGCTTTGTCCAAGCAAGGAAAAATGATTGATCATATTTTATGAGTTATTAATTGTGTGAAACATTCATTTTAATCATCATGGACCTTCTCAAGTTTATGGGCAACATTCCCTCTCTTTTGGCATGATAGACCCCTACCTTCACTAAGAGTGCATACTCAACTATGGGTATATAAAGGGTCTTAAGGGGTCTATATATACTTATTTAATATAACAAAGATTTTATGAATTCCATAATAGTTATAATGTAGATGATCCATACTTAATATATCATCCATAATACCTTTTTGGGCCTCATATGTCTCTTATAGCCCAAACTAGGTACCCTACTATAGGTAGGCTGAGACCCCTATTCTACTTTGGCTTGTAGGTTCCAATGTCTTATATTAAGATTATTTAGAGTATAGGATGGTACCTTTAATTCATCATATATTTATTCCATGTATATCCAAATAATATTTATCCTTATGAGACTCCAAAGCATCATCTTGCATGAACTTTATGATCACTATTTAACTTGGAGTACTCTGTCCACAAACCTACCTGTAGGTGAAAATAGGGGATTTTTTCATTATATCATGATGTTAATAAACTAATTGAAACACTATTTGAGGTTATAACATAGTTTTTTAATTTTCACTTACCCCCTTATTCCATTGGAACTCAAAACTATGCCCCTTTTCCTTGATTGGGACACTTCATCCTAAGACCCTATTGTAGGTGGAGATAAGGCTTAACTAGGGTAGTTGTGGTGAAAAAAGAGGTATTTTGACTTAAAATTTAACTCTAAATATTGTGTTACATCAAAATCACTTTGGATATACTAAAACCCACACCAAACATGCACAAACCATTCCCTCTTTAATTTACTTATCTGACTAGACTGAGACACCCGTAGGTGTCTTTTTCATGCTTGAAAGGACCTGTAAGTGGTTGTAGGCATGTACAATTCTCAATCTCAAACTTTAATTGATGAATTTGATTTAATTTTGTCTCATAATACTAGCTTAGTCATTTTATACTTGGGATTCCATTCGATTTTGCTCCTTGAAATGATCAAAAGTTGTTCACTCCTAGATTCTTGTAGACACTGCTAAAGTTTTTGTGTGTTCTTAAGTCATTTGAAGCTCTACAAAAACATCTTACCCTTATTCTATCCTTCTCAAATCTGGAATGATATTTGTCTTATGATATGACTATAAATTTCATCCATTTAGACATATTGAAACCTCTTACAAACATGCTTTAGAAGGTCCCTCAAAACCTCTTGGAGCTCTATTTTCCCATTTTAGGGAAAATGTGCCTAAAACATAGTCCACTACCCTTGTAACATAATTTCACCTCAATTTACCTTTTTAATGTGTCAAATGTGCATTATTAATCCCTCTCAACATATTGGTATCTTAAGAAGTTTCTAATTCACATTTCAATACCCCATTTTGACCTCATATTCTTATAATATAACTACCTATAGTTATGCATTTGACTATATGTAGGTAGAGAGGATGGAATTTAGAAATAATATGTTTTTTAAAATCATCATAATACCCCATATGCATTTTTCACTCCTCAAATGGATGACCTCCATCAAGAAAACCTTGAAACTAACCTCAAGACCTTCTTCAACATGATAATCACTTACTTGTAGGTGAAAAGAGTAGATAGGGGTCTCAAATGAATGCCTTGGAATGGAAAATAAACATATGATCAAACTTACATATCCAAAAGCATATAAAGGAAATTAATTCAGCTCTAAAATTCTTGTATAATCCAATACCTCTCTATTATCACTTCATAGCTAGGATGGACAAGATTATGCATGGGACTGAAACTAAAACTAAGCATAAAGTTGACAAATGGAAAAGAACAAGCTTGTAAGATACTCAAATAATGTCATGGTGAGATTAAAAAATGATATAAGGTATTCACATGACCAAGAGGCTTATGTAACACTCTTTCCTAATTGAATGAGACACCTATAGTAGAGAGACACTCAGTAAATAGAAGCACTCTAATTGAAACTACATATAGTGACACCCTATTGCACACATAGGAAAATTTAATAATCTAAACCTCATGAATCAGGAAAAAAATAATTGATACAATTTGAGAAGGAATTGTAAATCCTCTAGAGCAAACATCACTAATTGGTTCATATAGATTTGGTAGATTTTGAGCAAAACCTATAGGGTGCACTAATCAGCTAGCAAATTTTCATAGTCAACTTGTTAGCAATGGTTCATAAATAAAATTTGAAAAATATTAAACTTATTGATATGAAAATTAAGGTCTCCTGGTTTAATATAACCTCCCAAAATATTTTGTCCTGAAACTACTTGTACATCCATATTGAGGAAAAACTTGAAGGCCACTTCAGTTTGTCCAAAAAAGCAAGAAATATACATAATATTTTTGGATTAAAAATGGTATTTTCAGATCAAAAAAAGTGTGGAGAGAATTTTATAAATATGAGGATACCTCCCATGATCTTCCACATGTGGCACACTTCCCTATGTGTTGTATAAATGTTATTTTTCCTCTTTTTCAATTGATTTATAAAATTTTAGTTAGGGAATCTAAAACCTTCTATAGTTAATGACATGTATGAAACTCATAATAACTTATTGTATGATTTAAATGAGGGTAAGATACCTATTCACCTTGGGAAATGGGCTATTTTCATTAATGACTCTAAAAGGCACATAAAATGACCCCTAATAGACAAAATGACTAATGCAACTAAGACTAAAGCCAAGATGACCTAAAATGACATCATATGACAAGTAATAATTCCTATGACAATATATTATGACCCCTTCAAATGTTTAAAATTTAAAAAAAAAATTCCTAGGGGTGCCCAAATTTGACCAAAAAGTCAAATTTGGCTAACAGGAACTCAGCTTCACAATTTAAAAACCTCTTGATCTGATCATCATCATCAAAAACCCAAAAATGATGAGAATTATCTAGGAATAAAGGTATAACAATAACCTCCACTTGATATTGATAATGGGGTATTGTATTTGCAATATCAAATTGAGCACCTAGTCTTTCAAATTTATCAGCTGCTTCATGGAAACTCCTATCATGATAACAAATATTGAATGCATCCAAGAATTAATAAAATACAAAACAACATTCCAATACTATTTCAACCTTTTTTTTTTGTTCGCATAAGCATTTTAGGCTTGCTTAACCATTAGCTTAGAATCACCCTTGACAATCATAATTTTAAGTCTATATTTGTAAGCAATCTTTAAACCAAGCAAAAGTGCCTGATACTCAATAGTATTATTCATGCACCCAAAAGACAATTGAAAATAAAATTTAAAAAATTTACCATTATGGGCACAAAAGATAACCCTAGATCCATCTCCAATATTGGAGCAAGTCCCATCAAAGTACATCCTCTAAACTTCTCCTTCACTATTAGGTTTAACATCAAGAGTAGTAGGTTGTTCAATAATGTTAATATTCCCCACAAATATACCCAAATCAATATCTGTGTATAGTAATTCACTTAGATCATGATATGGATCTTCAATAACATTTAGCATTTTTATCTCTCTATAAAGTTTGACCATATTACCTTCCAATGGAATGGTGGCATAAGACAAGTCCATCTATACACTTCCACCCATGCTAGCAGCCCATTTACATGATAACAACATCCCCCACTTAGGCAAGTAGTCTACAACTAGCACATCCATATTCAAATACTTACTTGGATGCACTACCAAATGTACTACTAGCCCCTTGACTTGTCCAAAAACTAGAACTTCTCATGAGTCTATGGCATAACACTTACCAAATGTGGATGTAATCTTAACTTTATGCTCATTTAGGACACCTAGCGGCATCATATTAAAAGAAGTATCATAATCAAACATACAATTGTGAACAATCAGACCATTGATCAAGAGAGTTGTATAAAATGGGTCCATGTTTAGCTGACTTCCTACCAAGGTAGTCCCCAAATACACTTACGGAGCTAGTTCAACAACCTATTCAAATTATTCATCACTTTTTGGGGATGTTTGGGGTAAATAAATTTCATTTGTAACTAACTTCTCACCAAATTCCAAGTATTCAAATGCCCTCTTCCTATGTCTAGGTATTTTTAATAATTCAACAAGTGGCATGGTGATTTTTAGTTGGCTCAACACTTGGTCCATATCACATATACTATACTAAGGAAGAGGAGTATTTGGTGAAAGGGTAATAAAACCTTCAACTAGATTGAAATCACTTAAGGTATAAAATGGAGTAGGTTGGGGTGTATTTTCATGCTTAGTAGCAGCCTTGAAAGGAGGATTTTTTCTAACATCATTCATACCCTTAGGAATACTAGATAACAAAGGTAATTTATTTTTAGCATTATCACCTCTAGGCTTAACAACTTGGGAAATGGGTACATGTTTGGAAATATTAAGAACTACTATAGTTTTATTAGCTTCTTTACTTGCATATCCTACCCTTGGATTTGTAGAGGTAGTGACTTGAGGGGCAACATCTGGTTGCCTACTTCTCAATTAGTATTCTTTCTCTTAGACAATTGCTACATTAACTAGCAGTTACCTATCCTTAAATGATGGAATTACCCCATTATACTTTTTAATAATCATTTATCTTAAAAAATAAAAATCATGAATGGGAAATTAATACACTTGTGCCATATTATCATCATAATAAAATTCATAAGCTGGTATGCATACCTTTTGTACTACACTCCAAAACTAATCAATAGTGGTAGCACTCAACAATTCCATGGAGGAAAAAATCTTGCTTTAGTGACTCTGACAATTGAACATCATAATCTCATCATTAGATGACATAGACTCTAGTTCATCCACATCTTCATCAACTAGTTTAGATGTATCACATGGAGGATGTGGGAGGAAGCACTTGTCACACTAATAAATATCAATGTCACAACCTACCACATTCACTTTGGTGTTTAATGGATCATTCACTTCTTTCCTAACCCCTCTATTCTAATTTCTTTTTGTTTTTTCATCTTGTGCATGCCTCTTACCTCTATCATTATCTCAATGGTGGAAAGCAGACCTTCCTTGTGCTTGATTTAGATTTGGATCCCTCTCTTGACTGGTAGACACATGAGGTATCCCTTTTTTAGCTCTAGCCAACTTGTATGACATTTATTTGATAATAGAGGCCAAAATTTTTAATAGTCTCCTCAATGTTGGCTATCTTTATGGACTATGTCTTTTTTGGATTGACCAATTTCACATCAACCCACTTGTTCGTGGGATTTCCTATAGCCTTTATGTTATTTTCAATTTGGATATCCATATTGAATTCTAATTATAGGTTCGTTGGAGCCTTGTCCCTCAAGTAGTACATTAACCTTGTTGTCAAAGGCATCACAATATTTTATCAAACATGTTGTATCACTGGGCTTGATGTTTTTGGGCAGCCGCATCATAGTTTTGTTGAACCCTATGTTGAAGTCTTATATGTACTCATTGGGGTTATTCTTGATGTTTTCAAACTCATCCAAAAGGAACCTTAGATCGATTCTATCACCATATTGAATTCTAAAAACATTCTTTATTTCTTCCCATAAATCAATGCATCTAATGAGAAGAGAATTGAACCATTCATGATCATCTTCCTCCAGCATGTGCACAAACAACTTAATGCACACATCCTCATGATTAGCCTCATAATATTCAATAATATTGTGAAAATTTCTTAGGTGCTAATCATCACTCACTACATTATTCCCTTGGAATTTTGAAAGACATTTCCTTACTTTATTTGGGACTTCATTAGGATAACCTTCCATGACATCAAAATTTATAGGCCTGAATCTAAGAACATAGACTGTAGGATGTTCATTCTCATCTAGGTCCATATGCCTCATGATTGGCTCAATTAGAGGTTCAAAAAAAATATCAAAGGGATGTGAGGGGGTGAATGAGGTGACTTTATGGTTCACACCTGAGAGGGGATTCATCTAGTTAAGAAGAAGCTAGATAATAAATTAGACTATAAGTTTCATATTTTCTAGGAGAGCTATGATGGTCCTCAATAATGGGATCTCGATAAAACATTCAAGATTATCAAGATGTTGAGAGTCTAAGTAATCAACTAAACTATGTTCTTTAATGGACCTCCAAACTTATCACCTTCATCTTTGATGCAAAATTAGGGGTTGGACAAGTTGTTTGAATGAGTCACCTTTAAAGGATGATCTCAATCCTTCCAAATTTGCAAACAAGAAAACACTCAAAGCTGAAAGTTAACAAAGATATTCAAACTAGGAATTGATCTTCCTTGAAACTAAATGATAAGATTGGAGTTGCCACTAGAATCAAACTTCTAGAATATAACAATTGATAAACTATTGTGATAGATGATATAATAGTTGATAAACTTGCCGAAGATTAATGAGATATAAAACAAAGACACTAAATTTTTTAGAATATGTTCAAAAGGGGAGAAAGCACCTTTAAACATGTAATTTTAATATCTCTTTGTAATAAACTCAATAAAAGTTAAATTATCAAATATATTAATTCCTGGCACATCCCCAATGGAGTGAAGTGGAATTGAAGGCAAAAATAGTCCCATTGTATCATAAATTAGTAGAGAACTTGATAAAAATGAAAGAACTTACATATCTCTGCAAGAGTCCCTGATAACACAAGGGCTAAGGTTATTAACTTATCCCTGATAATGATGACAAAAGTGTGTTGGTTCCTAGTTATACACCTCTCATTCTTGACCTTACACACTCAAAAGGAAATGGCAAATAAAGATGAAAAAATTGATGATATGTCATTATATTTGGGGGAGGGTTTGGCATCTAAAATGGACTAGATGCAAAAAAATGACTTAGAGGCACGTACAAAGGGTATGGTTATCTCCCTGCTACTTTTGGATTTGCCTAAACCAAGGTGAGAGGACATAAGGGGTAACTTGCTCACATGGAGAGATTCTAAAATTCAAACTCCATGGAGATTAGTGGCATAAGGGAACACAAATCTTACTAGAACATAACTAAACTTGCTCACTCCACTTGGGAATGGTTGTCACATGGAATGAGAAAATGTTATATGTTAGATACAAGCTACTGAAGATAGATATAAAAGTGATTATAACCTTCATCCTAAAGAATTATAAATAAAAGTGCTAAATGAAATATTACAATACTAAGATTTAAAACACAAGATGAAAATACATGTTATATAAGCAAGATCTTATGCATTTATAGGCAAATGACACATATGATATGCAACAAGGATTATATCATTTGTAGGGTAGGATAGGGTAGGGTAGTTTATTAATTAAAAAGAGGAAGGGCGTGGTGGTGTGCTAGTATTTTTTAATTAGCTGAGGATATTACAACATACATGACATTATCCATAGCAAAGATGTAGGGAAAACTTAAATAAAAGATAAAGCAAATGCAAAATGATACCTTAAATATTAGAACATACATTGAAACTAAGCTTTTAGATGCTTTTCCCTATCAACTCCACAAACCTAGGGTGACCTAACAAGTTATTTAACAATATATCCCAAAATAATGTAAAAATGGTTTATAATCTAGATCTATGTTTATAATGATAACCATTAATGAAAAAAATCACAAATATCCAATCAACATAACTTGAAAAACACATTGTTGCAATTCATCAATAGGAAATATCATAGAACCACAAACTTTTTTATTAACTTAAAAATAAACCTTACATACATCAATTTTCAAAATGTTGCCAAGGGGAAAAACATGGTGAGTTTTCTATTTTGACAAGGGAGACATAAAATTGATTTCAAATCTTGATAATGGTTTTACAACTACACCCACCTTAGCAAGAGAGACAAATCACACACAACAGTGATCCCAAAAAAATTTAGAACTTGGACTTGGAAAGAAGTAAAGACCAATAAAAACCAACATGATGACCAACCTTTAAATAGAGGAGAAGCCCTCTATTTATACATTTTTTACCCATTTCAAATTTGGGAGTGAGGATTCCAACCTGTATTTTCCAAAGTCCTACTAAGATGCTCATATTTGGAACAAATCCTTTGCCATACTTGAAATATTCATGTAACTACAAGGAAAATCAATGTTACAACTACCTCTACATGAAATGATGAAGAATTGAAGAAAAATCTTTTGATTTTTTGGCTAGAAATGCCTTTTACATGAGCTATAAGGAGCATATTCGTGATGGATGCCAAAAAAACTTTGTCTTTATGTGTAACTTCCTGAATATTCTCTTGATCACTTGCTTGGAAAACTGGAAACTTTTGGATAGTTGTCCTCCCCTCATGCATGCCATGGAATAACCCGCTCTTGTAATGATGGCTTAGGAATATTCAAGATCCATGGCCAGAGTGGCCCACCTTGATCTTGAAAACCTATAATATCTCTCCCATTGGAGGAGCTTGGATGAGCAAAACATGATAAAATGCAATACCTAGGTTTACTTAACCCCTTTACCCTTTTGGCTCCAACTTGCCTTCTCACATTTTGAATTTTGCACCTTTGTCCCTTGCAAACTTTACAATTTTCACATATTTTCCTTTTTAGGGTTTCCTTCACATTATCTCTTTTTTAATGCATAAATGCATAATTTTCAACCTTTAACTTATTTGAGAAAACCCTGGCCCCTCTCACAAATTTGTAATTTCCAAATTTTTAGGTTATAATTGGCACTTGTAATTCCCCTGGGAAGTTCCCTTAGGGAAATATTCTAATAAACATATAAGGAGTTAATAAAGCCATACTAAATTATAATGCATTGAGTATTGACTTTTCCATCTTAAAAATTTTCCTCTCTTATGTAGGCTTTATCTAAGATCTGCACAAAATCATCAATTACATGAACATAAAACCCTTCATATTGCCATGTTAAAAACATATTAGCAATGCTAATGGGTTTCAAGTGTGTTCAAATATTTAGATTTATTATGGAGCTACCATGCCTCACTTACAATTTTGCCTAGTCAACCTGCTATAAGTGGTGAAATCTCCACTAACTACCTTATATAAGACCCTTAAATATGATGTGTATGCCTATGTGTCATATCCATGTCACATCTGCTCATCCATATTTTTGTTTTTTGTTTTTAAATTTCCATGGCTTAAAATTAACATCTACTCACCTATCATTTGACATCCATATGACCATCAATGACATTCACACAACCATCAAGTTTAATCCCTAATGGATAGTTTATGTGGATATAAATTTTATGTCTACACACCCATCATTTTATATCTACATGACATTCATGTGACCATCAAATTTAAACCCCAATGGATAATTATCATGGCTTAATTTTACACCTGCACAACTATCATTTAATGTCCACATGAACATCTTCGATGTATGTGCGATAATCAATCTTTGAACCCCAAATGCTTAGTCACTAAGCTTTAATTTGGTTTCTACATGGTCATCAATGACATCCACATGAGTGTCATACTTCTTGTTCAACTTTAAATTTTTGCATCTTGAGATAGAAAAAACATGAAGGCACCAAATTTGTAGGAGATGTTCATGGCATCTAGAATATTGATTTTATGTGATCCTTTGACCATGAGATGATTTTTAGGAAAACTTATATAATGCATAAGGATGTTGACCAATCTAATTCTAATGACATCTTGATAGCAGCTTGGTTCATTTAGACTTGTGCTATGAGATTTTACTTGGTTATTATGAGCTTGGCACTTGACACATCTACACTCATCATGAGTCCCTTTGACTATTTAACATTGATCACACACCATCGAATCATATTGCTCCATGCTAATACACACCATTATATTATGATCCAATAGGTTGAATTTGATTGGATCAAAAGTTAACATAAAAAATAAATAAGTCAGAGCTTGGGACATAAAGAACTTAATACACATACTTAGCCTGCTTGAGACATAAAGAACTTAATACAAAGAGACTTATCCTAAGGTTTTTTTAGTGCATAAATATATATGACATAGGATTTAGGACTTTAAAATACGTTCTCAAGAAGGGGACCAAGCACTATTTAGACCATGCTAATAGGTAAAATGGGACCAAGGGCTATGGGAAATAAAAAGGGACCAAATATGAAATTTTAGACTAAGGATTGGTTGTGTTAATAAACACGACCAAACCTTCATATAAAAATTAGACTAATTCCATGGAATTTTTTAAGTGTTCCCACTTAAACTTCTGCCAAATTTTTATTTTTAACTAAGAGGGATTAAGCTAGGGCAATTAAAACAAGGGTTTCAAAGTGCTCAGTCATGAAATCAACTTGACCTTTGACGAACACTTGAAAACACAAAGTGGGCTAAACAAATTAGACATATATGCTTAATAAGGGATCAATTGCTTCAGTGAAATTTTGGACACTAACACAATCATTTTGTATTCAAATCAACTTGGAAATACTGGAGAGGAATTCTAAGGTATAAAAGGATTGTAATAATGTCATTTTAATTATCTGATTGTTCCTTTATCCCCTCCTTTGATGTTGTTTGTATGCTTGATTTTTTATTACTAAACATATTAATTTTATGAATAATCCAAAATATGATCACATAGTATATATTTTATAGTTTCTTAAATTATGAAGTATTATTCTAAGATATGGGTTGAGACAACCAAAATGTGAATACTATATTCAATTCTTTTGAGTTCTAAATAAAGAAGTTATAACTCTTTTTAAGACTGAGTGTGGGAGTTCAAGAGTTATAGATTAATTTGAAATTTGTTTTAATGGTTCCATTATAATTATAAACCATGTTGAATATTAAAACATAACTTGTATACTATTTATGACAAGTTCATTGATACTTATGCTAATGTTAATTGGTCTTATTAACCAATGTTATGGTAAATGAATACTTATCAATATTCATACCAATTCTTGAATATATCTCTTGATGTGAGATGAGATGTATTACATTATTGTACAATTTTCACATTCAAATATTTTAATAGTCATTAAAAATGAATAAATAAATTGACAAGGTGTTATAGTAAATAAGTTATAGAAAGATGATTTATGTTTGAAGTGGCATGTTGAAGCACTAAATAAATTCATGAAATTATCTAAGTCATAAATATGCAAAACATAAACATGGTTATTGAACATCAATAAAATGATTAAAATATTAAAGGGTTGTTTGATGATTATCTATTCTTTATCTTGATTTAAATAGACCATATTACTGGCATATTGTACATATAGTAAGTTATTACTATATGATAATACAGGATGGTTAAATGCATTCAATTAAGTGTTTTGTATTTAATTATTATGGAGTAAAAATTAGAAGTGATTCCAATTGATGTAATATCTGCATATGTGGTACTATTTATCAAGAATTAGAATCAATAATGTACTTTTGATTAATTTAGATCTTTTTGATAAAATAACTTAATCTTATCATTTTAAAGCCATGAGAGTAATGATCCTAAATCAAGTCATGATGACATAAGTAGGTAGCCCTACTTGATGGAATTATACTTCACATGACATTTATCTATGGAAGAATGTCAAAAACTTTGCATTATATTTCTTTTAGAAATAAACTTGAAGCTCAAGTCTTGTTGCTTACATAATTATGTAAAACTTTGAATGTGTAACCTTAGTATGATAATTCTTCTATTGTGACTCAAATTTTTTATGCCTTACCCTATTATGAATATTTTTGAGGTTCAACATGTACCCTTGGTGAGAGTTTAGCTTACCTACATGGTCATAATACATATTATTTTATGTCAAGTACAGGATTTTAGTCAAGGCTAAAAGTTGGTATTAGTACTTTTACGAATACCATAACTTTGGTAATTAGATTTTAGTGTAAATTTGTACTCTTAGTCTACTGGTACACCCCAATATACTTATGGATTGGTTAAAGCAACTTTATAATAGTATCAATATGAATTTTTAACCTTATTCAAATACTTGTGTTTGGTATAACATAATTATGGACTTGATCATGCTTTTTGGGAAATAGGTTTCCTTCCCTTAGGTTTCAAATGGTGTTGAGTAACTCAAAATTGATTTAAGAAAAAAATTCAAGTTTTTACATTTTGGTATCATATCCCAAGTTATGTGCTCTAGGGAACTTTGGGAAATAATTTTATTACTTTTACCTACCTAAGCTATAGTTCTATTTCACCTCGGGAAGGTAAGAACTAGATTAGGTGGGTTAGATGATGAAAAGAACTCAATAGTTGATAATTATGGTAGAAGTAGAGGTGAAGTAAGAACTAAGGGAAGAGGTAGAGGTCATGAGCCTGAAACCTTAACTTGAGTATAGAATAACTTCCTATTAATAATTTTGATAGTAATGTAGGGGAACCCAATGTAAATGTTGCTAGAGTGAATCCTACTTATAGTCAAGAAGAAGTCCTCAATGGTATATTAACTCCTTAAATACCTTGTAAAGTAAGTTGGAATTCCAAAAATGTAGGTTAGAAAATATTGAGGGGTTCCACAAGAAGAATTACCCTATTTAGATGATGTTCAAGTGTAAGATCAAGTAACTCAATAGATACCTTTAATTATGGTTGATCCCATCATTAAGGAACTTAAAAGGTTTCCACCTTCTAAATTTTTAGGTGAAGAATCAGGTGATACAACTGATGCATGGCTAGACAACCTATAAAAATACTTCAATCTACATAACATGCCTCAAATATGAAAGTAAGGGTGGTTTATTATTAGCCGGTTGGAGCTGTAGCTCTTTGATGGAACCATCTCTGTGCTTTAGAGGGTTATCAACCTTTGACACTTACCTGGCCTATTTTTGAAAGATAGTTTTAAAAGATGTATCTTAGTGCCAATTTTAAAGAGTAAAAGATAACATATTTTCAATTGTTAAATCAATTAAACATGTCTGTAACAAAATATGAGAGCAAATCATTAAATTCATTGTATCATCTAAACTATATACATGATGAGGAAACCCAGATAAAAAAGTTTAAACTTAGATTGCATGAATTATTGATGCATGATGTCAATATAACCAACCCAAAAACTTTGATTTCTACCATTGCATATAATCATAGGTTAGAAGAGAATTAAAGGTATTGACAGAAAGTGAGACATGATTTCAAGCATAATAGATAATAGTCTAAAGATAAAAATCTTTCTCCTTCCCCCAATAAATTCAAGAAATTTGATTAGAACCACAAAATTACTAGGAACAATAGTGTTTTTAATAAGTTATAAGGCCAAAATAAAAAAATTAAGTTTTAGAATTATTCTAAAACTGGGACATTCAAGAAAAAAATAGACTCAAGGATATCCAAATTTTCCTACCACGGGGATAAACACTATGCTTATTTCACCATAATAGACTACAATATGCTAGGAATATGGTGATGATCACTACCAGAAGGAACTTTCTAAATTAAAACTAGGGAAATCAACTAATCATAGGGTTTATGTGGCTATGGATAATATGAATGTTAAATTTCAAGCCACCCCTATTGAAATCATAGGTAATCTAGCTAGTTTTTCCATTTCAATTTTAATTGATTTCAATTCAATTGATAGTTTTGTCTCCCCTGATGTTATTTTTAAATGCAAATCAAACTATGTTAGTTTAAGAGAAAGATGGGAGATAAAATTTGGCACAAGAAAAAGGGTACCCATTTCTTCATGCTTAGAGAAAATAGAGCTTAATTTAGGAGTTTGCTCAACTAGAGTAGACATTTTTTAGCAACTTTGGGGTCTTATGATCTTATTCAGGGAATGGATTGGCTGAAATAAGATAATGCCACATTATAATGTGGTAATAAATTATTTCAATGTTGTGATGACTTGGAAAAAAATGTAAAAATCTAAGGAGTTAATAAGCTTAAAGTGTGGAAGCTACTTTTAGCCCTGTAGTTGAAAAAGATTGTGTGAAAAGGCTACAAAATTTATGATATTCAAATGCAAGAAAAAAAAGGCTTGGATAAAAAAATCACTTACCATAATTTTCCTTTTTTAAATGAATTTTTTGATGTTTTTCCTGAAAAGTTTCCTAGACTTCCTTCTAGGCATAAATTTGATTTTGCCATTGATATTATGCAAGGGTTTACCGTTGCATCTAAATTTCCATATCGTATGAATGCGAATAATTTGTAAGAAATTAAGGTTCATCTATAAGAATTTTTGGAAATCAAAAGCATTATACCAAATGTATCTCCTTGGGGTTCTCCTATTGTATTTGTAAAAAATAAAGATGATATGCTTAGGCTATGTGTGGACTATCACATGCGTAACAAGGTTACTATCAAGAATTGTTATCTTTTACCAAGGATAGATGATTTGTTTGATCAAATGAAGGATGCAAGAGTCTTTTCTAAGATTGATCTAAGATCAAGTTACCATTAGCTAATAATTAAGGAAGAGGACATCCATAAGATAAATTTTCATACTTGGTATGATCATTATGAGGTCACGATAATGGCATTTGAATTGATAAATACACCTACTACTTTTATGAATCTTATGAAGTGTATTTGAATATTATTTGGACAAGTTTGTATTTGTTTTCCTTGATGATATATTGATATATTCTAAGAATATATTTTAACAATAACATAATTTTTGTTTAGTGTTGCAAAGGTTAAGGCAATATAAGCTTCAAGGAAAGCTTTTCAGATGTATATTTTTCCAAACTAAAATACATTATTTAAGATATGTTATTTCAAAGGATGGCATTACTATGGATCCAACAAAGATAAAAGTTATTTAAGAGTGGCCTACCCCTACAAAATTACATGAAGTGTGTAGTTTTATGGGCTCAACTAATTACTATAGAAGGTTTGTGTAATTTTTTTCCATGTTGGATAACACCATTACTTCTTTTCAATGCAAAGGTAAAAGGTTTGTTTAGACTTTGGAATGTGAATAATATTTTAAGATGCTTACATATCTATTAATTATTTCACCTATGCTTATTTCACTTTATTGAAAGCTGGGTAAACTTTTTAATGTGACCAGCGCCGCTGGCTAGACACGACTAATACCGGTACCACGGGGCCAGTGGGGGACTTGAACACTGATGGGTAGAGCCGCAACAGAAGTACCCAACCAACCGACTACACCCCCCGACATATTTCACCTATGCTTATTATTCCAAATTCTAATAATAATTTTTAAATCTAGTCTGATGCCTCTAAGAAGGGTTTTGGTGGTATTCTTATGTAGGGACAAAGTTATGGCATATGAGTCATGTAAGCTCAAGGATCATGAAAATAATTATCACACACATGATTTAGAGTTTATTACTATTATGCATGTTGTAAAATAGTGGAAACATTTTCTATTAGGTAAGCATCTCAATGTTAGATTTGATCATCATAACTTGAAATATTGTTCACCCAGGATGATCTTAATATTCGCCAACATAGATGGTTGAAATTTGTGAGTAATTTTGATATGAACATTGAATATGTTAAAGGTAATGATAATCATGGTGTTAATACTATCAATTGACACATGTATCTCACTATCTTATCTATTTTACAAGGTAATTTCAAAATTATTCTCTTAGAACAACTTACTGATGAATTTAATTGTGAAGTAACTGCAAGTTTGGCTAACAAACTTGTAGAAAAGATTTTTTTTAATTTTTACATTGAAAGTGATGGCTTGTTAAGACAAAAGTAGAATTTTTTTGTCCAAGTTAGGTGACTGCAAAATATTTTACTAAATAAAGTGCATACAACACCTCATTTTACTCATCTAGGAGTCATGAAGATGACACATGAGATAAAATGTATTATTATTGGCCTAGTTTAAAACATGATGTTGATTTTATGGTAAAATATCTGAAATATTAGTGGGTAAAAACAAAATATTTCCATCCAAGCGGTTTGTTTTATCCTCATGAAATTACACAAGGCAAGTGAATGCTATTTCACTTGAATTTATTGCTAGTTTACCAAAGTCACATAGTAAGCATGACACTATTTTGGTTGTGATTGATATATTTACAAAACTTGGTCATCTTATTGCTATAAATTTGACTGATGATGATTTTGTGTTTGTAGAGTTCTTAATGAAATAAGTAGTTTGGTTGTATGGTATGTTAGAAGTCATTATCTCCAATAGAGATAAGTTATTTACTTTAAGATTTTGGAAAACTTTGTCTACAGCATTTGAAACACATTTAATTTTTAACTCTTCGTATCACTTGAAAATGAATGGTCAAATGGAGAGGTTTAACCAAGTGGTTGAGGACATGCTAAGAATTTATTTTATGGATTATAAAGTAAATGAGAATATTTCATGTATTTAGTTGAATTTGCTTATAATAATTATTATAATTATGTGATAAAAATGGCTTCATTTGAAGCTCTATATGGGCATAAATGTAGAACTCCTCTTAGCTAGGATAGCCTAAAAAATATAGCTATCTATGGCCCTAATATTTTGAGAGAATATGATGTGAAAATGGATTTGACTCACCAAAATCTAAAGGCTATTTTAGATAGATAAAATATTTATGTGGGTTTAAAAATGAATCCTCATGAATTTATGCTGATGAAAAAGTATTTTTATGTGTTATACTGCATAAAATTTTTATTAAATTTGGAAAAAATTCTTAATTGGCTCGTAAATTTTTTAGACCCTTTGACATTCTATAAAGACTCAACCTTATTTCCTACCGATTAGCCTTTCCTCCATCCCTATCTAGGATTCATTATTTTTTTAATGTTGCTTTATTAAGAAAGTATGTATCTAATCCTTCTCATATTTTGGATTAGAAAAATATTTAGGTTTTGAAAGAGGAAAATATGTCATTGGAACCAAGGAAAATATTTAGTGTTAGAATATGAAATAGGAAAATTTATTAAATTTTGGTCTAATGGGATTTGCTATCTAAACATAATATTACTTGAGAAGATGAGCATATTTTTATGGAGCATTATCCTTGACTATTTTAGTCACTAAAATGACTTATTTTTAAGTGGGGGAGGATGTCACGACCTAAGTTTATATGCCCTATTTCATGTCTATAACACTGTTGATTTCACATTTATTTATTGCGAGTATACTTCTTAGTTGTGTTAATAGCTATTGAACTATTATTGATGATATTGTGACTCTATTTTGAGATGTTATTGTGATATGTTGCATATTGGGCATGTTTATGTTTTCATGTATGATTTGATTCAGTTCATTATATAACTGATTGATGTTATTCTAATTAAAAGTTCTTATCATATTTGATATATTATTTTTGATTTAGATATTGTTGATATATCTTTCAGATGATTTCAAGAATAAGAAAAATGAAAATGAGGTAGGCTAGATTTGGTATTCAATAATAGAGGGAACAAAAGGGTAATAATGAGCTAGAAATATTCAAGCCATGAGATTTTGATCTTTATTTTGATTAAGTCCTTAACTATTTCATTCACTTATTCAGTTATTTGATGAGAAAAGTGGTTTTATATTAGTATTTGACTGAATTCTTATTTCTTGATTCAAATTTCTTTATGACTATTATTGTAATCAATTTCATGTTGTTCCTTTTGCCTAATTTCATGTGGAACAATTATAAACCTGACATTGCTTAATATAGTTTTGTTAAAACGTCAAGAGTTTTCCTAAAGTTTGAAATTTATTTGATGTTGGGAATATGTGCATTAGTTTTCATTATTATTGCATGGATTTGAATTGGCATTTTATCCATTTGGTGACTTGAATATTTAAGTTTAAGGAGGAGACCATAACTAGGTCATAGGGTCTTCATTAGTTTTATTTTGATTAAATATTGGCATTTTTGAACATTGGTTTTTAACTTCATTGGGAATCAGGTCATGATGATCCAAATTCCAAAGTCAAATTGTTGCGTAACTTCAAAATATTTTTTTGGATCATTTAGATTTGTGTTGATCTCAGTTGGTTAAACCCTATCCGAACTCTATCAAAATTTATCATGAAGTCCATTAGAGACCTAGTGGGACTTGGTTTTGACTATTAGTTCCATTTTTTAGTTGCATTTTGGCTAGAAATGATGATGATTTATTTATCCACTTTTCAATTATTCATGGCTATAATGCAGGACCAATTTTGGCTTTAATGGAAGTCAATGGAGTTAGTGAGGGCTTAATTGGGTGCAAAGAGGAAAAAGAGATGATTATTTTTTGGAACAAGCCACAGTACTTTTCTGCATTGAGGGTATGTTTAACAAGTAAGTGGTTTTGTTTTCTTTGAGTGGGAGTATAATGCAATAGTTATTTTGGGTTATATTGGTATGGGATAAAATTAGAATAAATAATGAACCATTATAGGTTCATTTTGAAGTCTATCAAATTCACAATGAACCCATAATGTATTAGTTGATGGATAGTTGAATATACTCTTATGTGGAATGTTCTGGGTTATTTTCCCTTGAGGCTCAAAATATGGTTTGTGTATTCAGCTATGTAGTTTTTTTTCTATTGAATTTTTATTTTAGTTATGTTTTCTTGGATTATAGAACTTATTTTGGTTAAGCCACATGCTTTTGATACCAAATATGTTATTCCATCAATTTTGAAGGAATGGGTATCAATATTTGTTTGCCATTTTCTATTTTGACTTGTTTTGTGGAATGGTTGTTTAATGTAGTTATGACAAACATTTTTGGGACTAAATTCATTGACTATCATTATATACAACTTTGAAATGGTTTTAGGTGCTTTTTTTTGTTTTATTAATAGGTTTTGGTAAACCTATGTTTGACTTGAACAATCTTGCATGAGTATAAGGTTTCTTGAAAGTTTGAACTAGATTTGTATATTGTTGGAACATTATTGTAGGCTATGTGGAATGTTATGAAAATTATAAGTTGGAATATTTTCTATTTTTGTGTATACTTTGATGAGTCTTTTTGGCGTCATACTTATGTTTAGTGTCATTATTAACTGGACTATTGATGTTTATTTTTTTTGAGGATAATGAAGGAGAATCAAAGTGTTTGTGAATATATTTTGTATTATTGATAAATAAATACTTATAGGGTATATTCACATGCATATGTTGTTTGAAGTCAATGGATTAAACAAACATTTTTTAATACAAGGAAGTTAAATGGAACTATTCACAAGTTGAATGGTAGTGAAAACAATAATCATGGGTACTTTCTTTCATATGTTATGTTTAAGTCAATTCTTGTCATTATTTTATGATTTTCAAATCTCATAATCTCAGTTATAAATTCACCCTTTTATAAATCATACTATTGAACCCCATATCCAACTAATGGATGGGGTGGTCTACGACCACCGATGGGTGGCTCATTGGGTAGGATGGGTGGGTTGTTTGCATACTACTCTTCAGAAGATGATTCAAGTGGTTGTTATCTTCATGTATTTAGTTTTACTAATATGTGGTTATTTAACATAAATACATGATATAAATCAATGTATAATTTTATGATATTAAATATGATTCTTTGTACAATCATATTCATTAAGTATGTTGAATTTGTTATTCAAATTTGAATACAATAACTTGTTATGTTGTCTAGATATAAAGTGGTTGTAACATTATTATGTTGTTATTAGATGGACATATATGTTGATTTACCTTATCATATACGTATAAATATAAATGAATGGATATTCAACAAGGATGTGATATTTTGATTTTGATCATTAAATCTATTGTACAAATATTTATTCGTATGTTATATTTTGAAAAGTGGACATGTTATTATGTTATATATATAATGTGTGTGTGTGTGTGTGTGTGTGTGTGTGTGTGTGTGTGGAATTCTATAAAGTGTTATCTTTTTTTAGGATCCTCAGTGGATGAAAAACTAGACTAAGTTATTGATAAGGAATTTTTTATAGTAATTGTATCAGTTTAGAGAGATGTAGTTTTGAAAATGAAACTATTAGGAACTTCAAAGATGGTGTTCTCATCCTTTGGGTTTTGTATTCATAACACAATATAAGGAAGTCATGTCTTATATATTTTATAGTTTATTAAATTATGAAGGATTATTCTAAGTCATGGGTTGAGGCAACCAAAGTATGAATACTATATTTCATTCTTTTGAGTTTGAAGTAAAGAAGTTATAACTCTTTTTGGGATTGAGTATGAGAGTTCAAGATTTATAGATTAATTTTAAACTTGTTTTGATAGTTGGATTATAATTGTTAACTAGGTTGAAGATTAAAGCATAACATTTATATTATTTGTAACAAGTTCATTAATACCCATGTTAATCTTAGTTGGTCTTATTAACTAATGTTATGGTAAATTAATACTTATCAATCTTCATAATAATTCTTGAATATAACTCTTGATGTGAGATGAGATGTCTTAAATTCATGTACAATTTTTATATTCAATAATTTTAATAAGTCACTAAAAATGAAGAAAGAAATTGATAAGGTGTTATAGACAATAAGTTATAGCAAGATGATTTATGTGTAAAGTGGCATAGTTGAAGCATTGAATGACTTCATGAAACTATATAAGTCATCAATATGAGAAACATAAGCATGGTTTTTGAAATATCAATAGCGTGATTAAAATATTAAAGGACTATTTGATGATTATCCATTCATTATCATAATTTAAATAGACCATATGACTAGCATAATACATATAATAAGTTATTACTATATGATAATATAGGATGTTCAAATACTTAATTAAGTTTCATGGATTTAATTATTTGGTGTAGTATAAATTGGAGGTGATTCTAATTGATGTAATATCCACATATGTGGTAATGTTCATCAATAATAAGAAACAATAATGTACTATTAGATCTTTTTGATAAATTGATTTTATATTAGCATTTTAAATTCATGAGAGTAACGATCCTAGCTAGAGTCATGATGACATAAGTAGGTAGCCTTACTTGATGGCATTAGACTTCATGTGACATATATTTATGGAAGAATGTCAAACAATTTGCATTGTATTGATTTTGGAATTAAACTTGAAGCTCAAGTCTTACTACTTACATAATTATGTAAATCTTTGAATGAAAAAGCTTAGTATTATGATTCTTCTATTATGACTGAATTTTTTTTGTCTTAGCTTGTTACAAATCTTCTTGAGGTTTGAACTGTACCTTTGGTGAGAGTTTAGATTTCTTATATTGTCATCGTATAGATTGTTTAATGTCAAGTACATGCTTTCAATCAAGGTTAAAAGTTATCATTGGTCCTTTTAGGAATGCCATAGCTTTAGTAATTAGATTTGAGTGTATAAATATATGATTAGTACATTTTTACACCCCAATCAAATTATCGATTGGTTAAAGTAACTTCTTAATAGTATCAATAAGAATTTTTAACCTTAGTCGAATCCCTGTGTTTGGTATAACATAGTTATGGACTTGATAACACTTTCTATGAAATAGTTTTCCTTGTGTTAGGTTTGAGAAAATGTTAAATAACTTGAAATTGATTAAAAAAAATTGGGTCGCTACATAATATTAATTCTTAATCTTCCAATGGCAAAGTAATGGAATGTGAAGAGCTTAAATGTCTCATATGAATTTATGAATAATTAACCTATTGATTTAAGTTAAAACTATGGCTTTATTATAAAATCTAAGTTCTCATTTAAAATAATTTCACTTAAAATACATTTATCATTAAAGTTTTATATAATTTTCATTGTGATATTTTTAAAGTATTAAGTTTAGCACCCATGATAATAATGTTTTAAATTAGTATTAAAAGGTAAAACTTAATGTTGTGTGTGTGTGTCTTTTATTCTCCTTTAAAAAACCTTTATCAACCTTCAAACATAATTAGCAAGGCTTAAAAATATATATTTATTATTTTATAGGGTTATTTGTCGATTGTGTGTTTTATTTTATTTTAAAATTTACTTTTCAATATGTTATTCCCAAAATCCATCACTTGTTTTTGAGTACAATAGGCTGATCATTTTGGTCCTATAGGACCAAAATGTTCTCTTTCTTTCTTTCAAAATGTTTTGAGCAGTTAAGTTTTTCAAATAGTCAAGCCTTTTCAACTAAGGAAGTCACAGGTTCAATAGGCAGGCTTTCTTCGAAGGAAGTTCAAAACACTCAAGGCATTTCCTTAGTGTTTTGAGGATGGTTCAATGCCCAAGTTCAATCAAAAGACTTAACGGTGGGATTTAAACAATTAGAATGAAACACCTTAAACCATTGAACCATTAAACCCCGCCTTCAAAAGGTTCAAAGGTTAAACAAGTTTAAAGGTTCAACGACTTCAGCGAACTTAAAGAAAAGAAGGCTTTGAAGAGTTAAGATTGAAATTTGAACTATTGAACCTTGAACCAAAATGGTCCAAAATTTCAAGGTTCAATGAGTTCAATAAGTCTGAAAGACTTAAAGAAAATAAGGAATCAAAGAGCGAAGATTGAACTGTTGAACTGTTAAACCTTGAACCAAAAAGAGTTTAAAGGTTCAACGAGTTCAAAGGTTCAAATGACTTAGACGGACTTAGAAAATACAGAGAGTTTGAAGCTTCAAAGAAATCAAAGAAATAAGATTGAACCATTGAACCTTAAACCAAAATGGTTCCAAAGGTTCAACGAGTTCAATAAGTTTGATGGACTTAGAGAATAAAAGGCTTCAAAGAAAGAGAATGAACCATTGAAACTTGAACTTGAAAGGTTCAAAGGTTTAAAGGTTTAAATGGGTTCAATGAGTTCATAAGTTTGAATGAAAGCTTCAAGCAAATGATGAAATCTTTGAGTGAATGGATGAAGCAGAAGATTCTAGAAAGAAGTTCAAAGAAATGGTTCAACTGAAGAAGAAAAAGAAAGTGAATGTGGCCCTTCACAAAACATTGAACCTTTAAACCAAAAGAGTTCAAGGTTCAAGGTTCAAAGAGGTTCAAAGCGACCAATGACGTCCCCATGGATATCAATTTTAGGGTAATAGAATAGTCATGGATTTTTAAAAGACCTGAGAACAAGCTCAGTGACCAGCCCAGAAAGGCGCTGAAAGAGTAACAAAAAATGAGAAGATAGCCCCGAGAGCTCAGATCACCAAGAAAAGAAAAAACATAGCAAGGAAAGAGACAACAACTACAAGAAATCTAGAAATATCTATAGGAGAGTTATTTCCAGTAGGTGGAACAGTCTACTAGATAGACATCAAAGAACACAAACATTCAAAGACGTGGCCTATTTTTCTACATTAAGTAAAGGTGAATAGACAGTCGTGTAAGCATCATAAAGAAGACCAGATAACCCATTCTTAGGATGAGACATTTGAGATAATTCAAAATTCCAAAGTCAAGGCTGATGACCTATTCAGGCATGGCCCTTTCATAGATATTTCAATGCATTTAATTCAACATGGGTCAATTTCATAAAAACAAGTGCCCAAGTATTTCTTGGAATGTTATATATTGTAATCTCTCATTTTGTATAAGAGAGATCTCTCTGTTATCAAAAGTGAAGCTCTACCCAAATTAAAAGGCATTCCTGAGACTTTGAGCTCAGACTATTAATCATATTTTGTTGAATGAATGAGAAAGCAAGTGACCTTTCAAACTTTGTGTTGGAACAAGCTTGTGTCATTTAGGAAATTATTCTTATGTCTATTTCCTAAATATAGTCTTGTCAATTTAATCAAACAAGTAAAATAAGTGGAAGTAAGCTGGAAGATGTCCTGAAGCTGACTGTGGTAGACTTTGTGCTACCATAATTGTTTGTAGTCTGTGTTTTGTGTAAAGGATACTAGAGAGACTTTGAGCTCTCTTTATCCTTCATTATCCTTTACTCTATTGTAGTTTTAGGTCTAGACTTTGAGCTATGTTTAATCCTACTATGCTACTTTTTTCTTAATTAGTAGGAGAGACAATGAAAGACTTTTTACTTTTGTTGGTTTTTTGTGGTTTTTGTTACTACCCAGGAAGAATCCTATTGTTTGTTGAATATCACTTCTAAAAGAAGAGAAGTGCCTTTTAAATAATTACGCCAAATTTCTCCTCTATTTTGTGAACATCATCTCTTAAAAAAGAGAGATGGATGGTATGATTTCACCCCTGTGTCTATTTTTAACTCATATATATTATCTATAGTATAATATAAATTATAGGGAACCTCCCCTTGCTGAGAGGAGAGATTTATCCCAATCTGGCTATGGTCACCATATCTATTTTACTATATACATATCCTTATGTTGTGGTTGATGCACCTATTTTTCCATTAGTCAGCTGGTGACAATATTTTATTCACCCAACAATTTTTGGTGACTCCACTAGGGAAAAATGCATAATTTAAATCCTCAATCTTTAAATTGAAGCAATTTCGGTTCTTTTCTATATCCATTATACACTCTGGCAGATCCACCATACACACAAAGCCAGAGAGCTCAAGGTATTATTTACCTTATATTTGAGCTTGTGTAGCAAAGTAATTTTGATCTTTCCCCTCTACAAACTCACCTTCAGTGAACTAGGATTTTTCCTCCTACAAACATCAGGTCCCTAATACCAGGCAAAGCTACTATTTCCTCTGCTAGTAGAGCTTTTTCTATACATATCCCCCTAGGGTAATAATTTTGGTCCTCTGAATCTGACCCCACCTCTACATGAGCTACCCCATAGCTCAAGGAAAAATTTCCCCAAGTTTTATGGTGATAGGAAGGTTCATCCTGATGAATATATAGCAGCCTTTTGCATAGCCTGTGGTATGATAGGCATTGAATATGAAGAAATTACAGTCAGACTATTTGTGGAAACATTGCAAGGCACTACTACAGTCTGGTTTTATCATTTACAAGCACAAATAGTGACTGACTAGAATACTCTCAAAGCCAAATTTTAGGTGAGGCTCAAACCTACAAAAGATGCACATGCCTTGTTAGCCCATCTTACACAAATGAAGAAGGAGCCTCATGAACCCATGAGAGACTTCATTACCAAATTTGACAAGCTAAGGGATATGATTCCCACAATAGCTCCATTGATGCCTGAGAATCTCAAATGCTTCTTCATCAATTCTCAGCTTTTTAAAGTAAGTTTCCTGTTGAGGTGAGCTAGATAAATAGATCTTGCTACAGCTTAAATTTTAGTGATCGAGGTTGAAGATGACCTTATCTTAGTAGGAAAGATAAGAAGAGATCCTAATAGAGGTAAATCCTCTTCATCTTCTAAATATTCTTCTATAGGTACCACTGATCCTATGGTGCAAAAGCTAGCAAATGAATTGTTAGCTCTCAAAAAGCAAATGACACAAGGGATGTCTACTCCTCCTTCTTATCAGGATATACCAAGGAGGATGTTTCCCAACCAATAATATCAAGGAAATGCTACCAAAAATAAAGGGCAACCAAATCACCTTCCTCCCCCACTAGGGAAGCTTGTCATTGAAGCAGCACCAGCTAACTCAATAGTTGGTTATCTTGAAACTAAATCTAATTTTTCTTTCCAACCTGAGTTAAACTAAGAAGATGACATTGATCTCTTTATAGAAGACAAAGAAGAATCATCTGGTGACTCTAACATTAGTTTTCTAAATTACTAGGATGAACCTAGAAGTAAAGGTGAAGCATTTGATGGATCATACATAGTATTTACCAGGTCCCAAAACCAATCAGCTCAACAAGAGAATAAAGGAAAAATAGGGGAAGAATCTCAACCAAAAATTTCAATTGCTAAACGAGGAACTTCACTACCTTTCCAATCAAAGGACCCAGTGATCACTAAAAAAGTAAGTACCTCAAATATTCCTTCACCTTCTACTTTAAATGCACAGACTAGTCTTACACATAGTAAAAAATAGATTGATGGACTACCTTCCTCTATCTCTAATTCATTTTAGTCATTTGATATAATTGACCATGTTAAGAAGACCAAAATTCAAATGTCTGAGTTTGAATTCTTGCAATCTAACCCTGAGTGGTTGGATAAGTTAGTTCAATGCATCAAGAATAAAACCATCCCTATAAGACAAGAAATTTGGAAAGTAACTTGTGATCCCTTAAAGAACACACCTATCCAAAATAATATTGTGATTACTCCTCTAGCTACCCCTAGGAAGATAGAACCATTTTATGTCTCTTTGCTGATAAACAGTCATCAACTGAACAATTGCATTATATACTTAGGTTCTTTTGACAATGTGATGCCCACCAAGGTGGCAAAACCTCTTGGTCTCACATTGATTAAGACCTTTGGAATATGTTTCTCCATGGAAAACAAATAAGTGCCTCTACTGGGACAAATCAAAGATGCTCAATTTGCATTTGCAGCCTTCCCAAATAAGAGAATTAAAATGATAGTCCCGGTGGTCGACATCCCAGCCTCCTACGGCATTCTTCTTAGGTAAAATTTTTGCAAGAACATTGGTGGAGAATTGAGCATGAACCTATCTAAGGTGAGGATTTCTATCAAGGGTGTCATGTAAAGCCTACTTCCTAAAAAGGAATTGAATTACATTGTCACCCAAACATTAGCCCCTAAAGCTCAAATCATGTTTAAGTCTTCAGGCATGGGTAATTACTTTTTGTCTACTGAAGACATTCCTTTTTTAGTAGATAAAAGTTCCATAGGTGACAATCCAAAAAATATAGATAAGACATCAGAAGAATTGGTAGGGTGTAGTACACATGAAAAAGGATCTTCTCTTCCTAATGAAGAAAAATTTGAAAGAATTTCAAATTTTGACGAGGTTTGGATTCTAGAATTTGATGGCAACAACTCTTCTACCAGTTCTAGAGTTGGAGTTGTTTTGATATCTCCTCAAGGAGATATTTTTACATATGCATATAAGTTGTAGTTTAGCAACACTAACAACACTATTGAGTATGAATCACTATTGCTCAGATTAAAGGCTGCTTAAGACAAATGAATTAAACTTCTTCATGCCAAAGGAGATGTTGAGCTAGTGGTGTGTCAGGTAAGGGACCTATATCAAACCAAGAATAAAAGATTGTGACATTATCACAATTTGATGTGGGACTGCATTGAAAGCTTTGATGCTTTCATTATTTCTTCTATGCCTAGATAATTTAACAGTCTTGTAGATGCATTACCATCTCTGAAACTCTCTTGGTCCCTCACCAAGATTTCAAAGAAGACAAGTACACTATCGAGTTGGTCTTTTGACCAAGTTTACCTAATAATTTTGACCATTGGCAAGTATTTAAAGGTGATAACTAAATCATTACTTTTTTGGAACAAAGAGATAGCTTTGAAAAGCTTCAATTTGAAGGTAGTGAATCTCCACCATGGGAATCAGCTCCCAAAGCAAATTCAAAAGCTGATGAAGAGTTCCTTCAGCTCAAAAGGAATAAAATTCCCAAAGGATTAGTTTCTCTTGAGAAACTATTTGAAAAACATGATAGGCTTATCAAGGAACAATAAATAGATTCAAAATTCTCCAAAGATTTTGATCAAATCAATTTGAGTACAGAAGATAATCCAAATATGGTCAACATTAGGAATTGTTGTACTCCTGATGAAAAACTCAAATTTATCACTCTGCTTCACCATTACATTGATGTTTTGGCATACTCTTATGATGATCTGAAGCCTCTCAGGTTTACAGAAATCAAGCACAAAATTCCTCTCAAGATTGGGTCATTGCCTCACAAGCAGAAGCAAAGGTAGTACAACCCTAGGATATCAGGCATGATTTTGTCTAAAATACAAAAAATGCTGAATGCAAGAATTATTTTCCTAATCCATCATTCCACCTAGGTTGTAAATATAATCCCTATAAGAAATAAAAATGGAGAAATCTACCTGTGTGTTGATTTTAGAAATCTGAATTAGTCATCTTTAATGGATAACTATCCCCTGCCCATCATGGATCAGCTACTACAGATAGTGACCATCACTAAGATGTTATCAATGTTAAATGGCTTTTTAGGATATAATAAAGTGGAAGTTGGTGAAGCAAACCAACATAAGACCACCTTCACAACACCTTAGGGTACCTTTGCATATCGTAGAATGCCTTTTGGCTTGATCAATGTTGGTGCCACCTTCCCAAGAGCAATGGATCTTGCTTTCAGAAATGAATGGGTAAGTTCATTATGGTATACCTTGATGACATTACAGTGTTTTCTAAGCATCATCTATATCATGTGCATCATCTACAATAAGTTTTGGAGTGATGTAGGTAGAATTGTATTTCTCTTAATCCCAAGAAGTCAATTTTTGGGGTTACAGAAGGTAAACTTCTTGATCACACTGTATCCTTAGAAGGCATAAAGATCGACCTAGAAAGGGTCAAATCCATTCAAGAGCTTTCTCTTCCTGCTAGTAAGATTGCAGTTCACTCTTTCTTTATAAAGGTGAACTTTCTATGAAGTTTCATTCCTAAATTCACAAAGAAGACTCGCCACATTATCAATATGATGAAGGGAAAAGCCACTTTCAACTGGATTAAAGAAGGCAAGTTGGCATTTCAAGACATCAAGGAAGCTATCACCCATGCCCCAATCTTGGTTTATCCTAATTAAACCAAAGACTTCATGATGTACAGCTATGATTCTAAACATATGCTTTCAGCCATCTTGGTTCAGTAGAATAAAGAAGGTGTGGAATCACCCATATCTTTTATGAGTTATCCTCTCAAAGCTCATGACCTAAAGTATTCAAACATGGAAAAGCATGCTTATGCTGTGGTAAAGGTGGTAAAGCACTTCCATTTTTACACCCTAAACTCACACATTGTTGCTTTAGTTCTTGATACAATAGTCAAGTCTATACTAACTCAGTAGGAGTTTGGGACCAAAAGGGGAAATTGGATTTCCAAAATCCAAGAGTTTGATCTTATTATTGAACTAATGAATCTTATGTAGGGAAGGGGTCTCTACCAGTCAATTGTTGATAACATACCAGAAGAAGTAGGGCATGAAGAAACAAAAGTTGAAGACATGCCAATAGTTCTCTTTGTCACCACTATGAATGAGTGGTATTTGAATATTTCTCATTTCCTTACCTATGGTGAGTGTTCTACTCACTTGTCTCATAAAGAAAAGAGGATTGTTAAGTTGAAAGCTGCTAATTTTGTCTTTTGGGATAACAGTTTGTATAAGAGGAATCTTGATGGGGTATTCCTTCACTGCGTGGATAAAGTGTAGTAAAACAAACTTTTGGAGTCCTTCCACAATTTGGCTTGTGGAGGAAATTTTTTTGTGCTTGTGACTACCCATAAGATTCTATGAGCTAGGTACTATTGGCCTACTTTGTTTCAAGTTTCATATGCTTGGGTGCATAGATGCAAGCTATGTCAACAGTTTGTTGACAAACTCAAGTTGGCTGCATTACCTCTCAAGCCTATGGTGATGAAGAGCCATTTCAACAATGGGGAATTTATTTCATTAGCACTATAAATTTATCCTCGAGTGCTGGACATGATTATGTCCTAACAACCAAAGACTACTTTACCAAGAGGGTGGAAGCCATTCTAGTCAAGCATGCTACTTTAGAAGTAGTATGTAACTTCCTCAAAGAAAACATCATTTCTAGGTTTGGGGTCCCAACCAAGATCGTAATAGATAATGCAGCCTATTTCTCTTCTCATGAGATCACCCAGTTCTACTACTATTATGGGATTATTCTCTCCCACTCTTTTGAATATTATCCGCAAGGAAATGGTGAAATAGAATCAAGTAACAAAAACCTGGTGACCATTATCAGGAAGCTGGTAGATGATAATCAGAGAACCTAGCATAAAGCATTGCTTGATGCTTTATGGGCAAATAGAATTACACCCAAGAGAGCAATTGGTTGTCCCTATTTCAACTTGTGTATGGTCTCAATGCAAAGATACCAATCACCCTAGAATATTAGCATTAAAATTAGCAAAGGCAGTAGAAGATTCAATTTTTGAAAGTTCTATCGACAAAAGGATCATGTGCTTGACTAAGCTTAATGAGCAATGAACTATGGTGGTGGACTAAATTTCTATGCATCAAAGTTTGGTGAAGAGACTCTTCGACCAGAAAGTAAGAATCCATGATTTTCAGATTAGAGATCAAGTCTTGTTATGAGACAAGAGGAGAGAACCAAAAGGAGTGCATGGAAAATTTGATTCCTTATGTAGAGGCCCATTTTCCATTCATCATTTAAATAGTGAAAATAGTTTCTTGCTAAAATATCAAGATGGAATGCCATTTACTCTACCTCACAGTGGGAAGCATTTGAAGCACTTCAATCCTTGAAGTATCAGATAAGTCCAGTTGTACATATATACATTTGTATAGTCTTTCTTTTTTTGTGTTTTTTATTTGTTTTTGGTGCCATTGGTTTTTGGCACCATTGGTTTTTGGCACCTTTATTTTTGGGTAAGCATGACTTTGTAGCCCAATGGCATAGGTGAAGGCATTGAGATTATAGATTTTACTCCCTTTGATTGCTTTAGTTTTCAATCAATGCAAGTTCCACAATTGAAGCCAGCTATTGTTCCTAAAATCCATCACTTATTTTTGAGGACAATAGGTCAACCATTTTGGTTTTGCAAGACCAAAATGGTCTCTTTCTTTCTTTCAAAATGTTTTGAGCAGTTAAGTTTTTCAAATATTCAAGCCTTTTCAGCTAAGGAAGTCGTAGGTTCAACAAGCAACCTTTCTTTAAAGGAAGTTCAAAACACTCAAGGCATTTCCTTAGTGTTTTGAGGATGGTTCAACTCCCAAGTTCAATCAAAAGACTTAATGGCGGGCTTTAAACAATTAGAATGAACCACCTTGAACCATTGAACCATTAAACCCTGCCTCTAAAAGGTTCAAGGTTTAACATGTTTAAAGGTTCAACGAATTCGGTGGACTTAAAGAAAAGAAGGCTTTAATGAGTTAAGATTGAAATTTGAACCATTGAACCTTGAACCAAAATGGTCCAAAGTTTCAAAGTTTAATGAGTTAAATAAGTCTAAAAGACTTAAAGAAAAGAAGGAATCAAAGAATGAAGATTGAACCGTTGAACCGTTGAACCTTGAACCAAAAAGAGTTCAAAGGTTCAAATGACTTAGACGGACTTAGAAAATTTAGAGAGTTTGAAGCTTATAATAAATCAAAGAAATAAGATTGAACCATTGAACCTTGAACCAAAATGGTTCCAAAGGTTCAACGAGTTCAATAAGTTCGATGGACTTAGAGAATAAAAGGCTTCAAAGAAAGAGAATGAACCTTTGAACCTTAAACCCAAAAGGTTCAAAGGTTCAAATGGATTCAATGAGATCACAAGTTCAAATGGAAGCTTTGGGCAAATGAAAGAAGCTTTGAGTGAATGGATGAAGCAGAAGATTCCAGAAAGAAGTTCAAAGAAATGGTTCAACTGAAGAATAAAAAGAAAGCAAATGTGACCCTTCACAAAACATTAAACCTTTGAACCAAAAGAGTTTAAGGTTCAAGGTTCAAAGCGACCAATGACATCCCTACAGATGTCAATTTTAGGGTAATAGAATAGACTTTGATTTTTAAAAGACCTAAGAACAAGCTCAGTGACCAGCCCAAAAAGGAGCCAAAAGAGCAGTAGAAAATGAGAAGATAGCCTCGAGAGCTCAAATCTCCAAGGAAAGACAAAACGTGGGAAGGAAAGAGAGAAAAACTATAAGAAATCTAGAAATATCTATAGGAGAGTTATTTTTAGTAGGTGGAATAGTCCACTAGGTAGACATTAGAGAACACAAACATTCAAAGATGTGGCCTATTTTTCTACATTAAGTAAAGGTGAATAGACAGCCGTGTAAGCATCATAAAGAAGACCAGACAACCCATGATTAGGAGGAGACATTTGAGATAATTCAAAATGCCAAAGTCAAGGCTAATGACTTATTCCAGCATGGCACTTTCACATATATTTTAATGCATTCAATTCAACATGGGCCGATTTCATGAAAACAAGTGCCCAAGTCTTTCTTGGAATGTTATATATTGTAATCTCTCATTTTGTATAAGAGAGATCTCTCTGTTATCAAAAGTGAAGCTCTACCCAAATTGAAAGGCATTTCAGAGACTTTGAGCTTGGACTATTAATCGTATTTTGTTGAATGAATGAGAAAGCAAGTGGCCTTTCAAACTTTGTGTTGGAACAAGCTTGTGTCATCTAGGAAATTGTTCTTATGTCTATTTCCTAAATATAGTCTTGTCTATTTAATCAAATAAGTAGAATAAGTGGAAGTAAGTTGGAAGATGTTATGAAGCTGACTGTGGTAGACTTTGTGCTACCATAATTGTCTTTAGTCTATGTTTTGTGTAAAGGATACTAGAGAGACTTTGAGCTCTCTTTATCCTTCATTATCCTTTACTCTGTTGTAGTTTAGGTGTAGACTTTGAGCTGCATTTAATCCTATTGTGTTACTTTGTCCTAATTAGTAGCAGAGATAATGAAAGACTTTGTGCTTTCATTGGTTTCTTATGGTTTTTGTTACTACCCAGGAAGAATCCTACTATTTACTGAATATCACTTCTAAAAGAAGAGAAGTGCCTTTTCAGTAATTACACCAGAATTCTCTTTTGTTCTATGAACATCATCTCTAAAAAAAGAGAGATGGATGGTATGATTTCACCCCTGTGTCTATTTTTAGCTTATATATATTATCTATAGTATAATATAAATTATAGGGAACCTCCCCTTGTTGAGAGGAGAGATTTATCTCAATCTGGTTGTGGTCACCATATCTATTTTGCTATATAAATCTCATTACGATGTGGTTGATGCACCTATTTTGTTGTCAGTCAGCTGGTGACAAAATATTCACCCAACACAATAGTCTTAAATACTTATGTTGTCTTCAGGAAGTGTCTCCATTAAGTGTGGTAAGGGTCTTTGTCAAGTGAGTTTTGTAATTATAGTGGCATAAAATGTGATGTGCCCATCAAGAGTTGTTTTTTTTTGCTTTACATTTTATTAACATGGTGGCTATCATGAGATTTGTAGTTATGTTCCTTGAAAACTATTTTGTAAAGAGTTATGATTTTTAAATATTGTTTGTAAATTTTTATTATAGTAATGACATATTAACTTATTTTATACTATTAAAAAATATTTTTTTAAACCTCTAAATTAGTAAAACTTTTATTTTTTAAATAAGAGACACAAGACCCTAAAGAATGACCATGACCTATTGACCATCCCTTTCAACCGTTATAGGTACACATGACCTTTAGGAATGACCAAGGAAATTTGTCATTCATTTTAACCTAAAAAAAGGAATTTTAATCCCTTCCAATAAAAAATAGTTTCTATTAATATCATTACAAGCTGTGATGTCAATCTAGTTAACCAAAATCAATTCCTCCAAATGTTTTCTTCTAATTTCAAACCTAAATAACTTGAATAATGACCATCAAAACATTCATTGATATAATTAGGAACCTATATACCCTCTTGTAATCTTATATTTCATTGGGTTGTAATAAAAATATACACTTATTGGTACCGCAGTGGGCTTTGGTTTTGTTGGATCCTAATCATGGAAGAAAATGGATTACCATCAATATATTTTATTTTTTTGCAAGAAATATAAATGCAATGCCAAGATACATTCATGACATTATAAATCAAACAAATTATTACAAGTAAAATAAAATTTAAATTCATTGTATGAAATTACCACTAATACAACACAAATGTGCAAAATTAGTTAAATGTTTATCCATATAAATTATATTCTATACAGTTTATAGTTTTATAAATTAATAATTATCCCAAAAATAAATTGTATTGATAAATTTCATGTACTTAACATTCTTGATAATTTTAAAGGCCATGAGTTTATCTCTTGAAAAACATCTTGCCAATTTTGTCTCAATATTCTAAACCTCAATAGGTTTGTTGACATTAGATTCAACCATAGAAACCCTATTCATTATGAGTAGATACTTAATAAAATTATTAAGTCTATGTGATATGTCATGGTTTACATGTTGAAGAATGAAAAAATACATCAGTACATTGTAACATCATACATGTATCTTTTGGTCCATGTACCATGAATTTAAGTTTGGATATCAAGTCTACTAAAATTAGTAAATAATTGTCATTTTGTATCCTATATAATTCATAGAAACCAAATACTAATTAATTTTTTTGTAAGTAATATCATAAAACAAAATATCTAAAGATGCTAGTGTATAGGATTTTTTTTTTAGGTATCATTTTTGAACTTGTAAAGCTAAGCTAATTTACAAATTGAAGCATTTACAATTGTGTTTGGTGTTTACCTCAAATTATTTCTTTAAGGTAGTTTGGCCCAACTCATACTTATGCCTTGCAACACTTATTCCCACTGCATTGTCATTAAATCCATCTAAATGTTTTTATAACACAACCTCATATGCTTCTTGTAGTGCTACCTAAGAAAACTCAAATTCAATAATAAAAATGCAATGTTACCTAAGAAAGCTCAAATTCAATGATAAAAATGTAACCCAATGTTATCATTTTGATATAAAGAAACATCCTATAACACAAAAGTATGCTTTAATCTACACACTTTTACAAATAATGCATTAGATATTCTAGTGATTTCAATTGATCAAAGACCCCCATGTAGGCTTTGATCTCTTACATTCACCTTCATCTATGCCCTACATCAAAAAAAACAAGTATTAGAATTGTATAATATAAGCAAAGATAAATATTTTTTGTATAACATAATGACAATAGATCACAAACAATAATGAGTTCCAAATATCTAGGTAAATAAAGATATTATCTTTGGTAACATCATTTGGGTTGGATGATAGTTTCATAAATGTATAAGTAATGTAAGTAGCTCAAAAAATCAAACCAAATTATGATTATTGATTCAAGAATGACAAATTTAGGAAATTTTTGTTTGGATAATTGTCTTAATAGAATTAATCTTTGAAAATTGGAAGATACTTATCTTTGAAAATAAGCATACTAGTGCCATGCTTAACATTACAGGAATAGATTTTTATAGCTAGAGCAGTTAGTTTTATTTAATTACTCTAGTATTTCCAAAATTAAATGGAGTAAATTTTTGGGATAAAAATAAATAAATAAAGCAATCAAACCCATGTACTCCAAAATAAAAATAGTAAAGACAACAAACTTAAATCAATTCCTATAAATATTCATAATGATAACATGATGAATGTCATGTGCTACTATAAACTCTTGAAATAATGAAATTAGTTGGCATTTCAATACTCATAATGAACCATTGGTCTCAAAAAAAGCAATTTTAGGCATAATAATTAATTTGAAAATCAAGAAATGAATTAGAGAGCTACAAAGTTTGCTTGGTATTGCTAGAACTCATTTAGATCCTACATTAAGTAGTGCAACCTCCCACATACTTATATGTAGACTATGTCTACTAGCCTTGATATATTTTTGATGTCATTATTTATTCAAAGTTTGTGAAAGAATTTACAATATTGTGTAGAGTACTAGAGGCATTATAATTTCTAACACAATAAGATACAAGAAAGAGATAAGAGTTACTTTTTTGAAATGTAGATTTTAGTGTTTGTTTTATCAACAAGATAAAAAAATTTATAGTAATAAGGGAATTAAAGAACAAAATTTTACAAATATAAGATGTATTTTCTATTACTCAATGAAAATTCAAACCCACCATAAGAAAATTGAACAATTTTATTTTGATTGATGTAAATAGATTTATCTTTGATAGGCATAAATTAATTTTTTTGATATACATAAGCCTAGCACACACAAGAAACCAAAAAAAACCTATATAGTTATCAAATGTAATGGATGGAAACACTACCAAAATTATTTTAGTTTATTAATGACAATTGAATTGACTCAAGAAGTGAGTGTTATGATGGATATTTTTAAGACAATGAAGATTTGTCAAATCCCTTGACTTAAGTCCTTAGCTCATAGCATTTAATTCAACTTAAAAAACCATATAATACAATATTGATTTAAATTTTCTACTTTTAAATACCTTTATAAATTTGAAGCATCTACTAACATGTTGTTATGCAAAGTAAAAAATTTAACATCATAGGATAATCTCCATGCAACACAACCCAAACAAGAAGGAAAGGATAAGAAAATATAAAAGATGAAAGTGCAAGGAAATAATTATATAGATGATATGTTTGGTGACTATGCCTCAATCATATAACCCTAAACATATCTATCATACACTAAAAACAAGGGAGAATGTTAAAAAACATAGCTAAGGTATAAAATATTAATACTTAATTTGAAAAGGATCTCTCTTGAAATCATTTAAAAGTGGCTACAAGATTTCACACAAAATCACTACCAAAATATCATGACGACTGATAATATCAATATAAATACAAATACATGAAAGTGTTGAGCAAGGATACATAACAGATCACCTAATATCTATCTGAGAGATGATAACCACATAAAAACACTCCTAATGCTCAAGATTAAACACACTCTATCTATTTCTTATGAAGCTATTACAATGCTAAAATATTCAGCTTCTCCCACCACTAAATGCACACCAAGAGTGCATCTTAAATAGGTAGATTTAGGTAATATAATAACCTTAGTGGAGATTAAAATAATAGGTGGCCCTCCTAATAGGTAAGTGGGTTGGCCATTGTTTTCCACTAAGGAATAGGTGGCCCTCTCACTAGGTTAATTGGGTTGGCCATTGTATCCCATTGAGGTGGGATAATGGCCCATCAGCACTAATTCATATGCACACCCTAAGTAATCTTAACTAATATAATTAAAATTCATTAATTATTCTAACACCTTACCTTAATTAATGATTAAGGAGTGAAAAATAATGCAAATGGGTCCCATCTATGAGGACTATTAAGGTACCCATGTACAAATAATAAAAGGAAGGAATATGTCCTCATGAATAACTCCCCGCAAAGACAACTCCTAAAACCCCAAGAAGACCATGTAACACAAGGTAATGAGGCAAAATAAAAGGATTCATAAATTTATCAAGAATTTGATGTTGAGTTGGAATGTACTCCAAGCTAAGAATTCCATCATGAATGTGATGATGAATGAAGTTCATATGTAACTCAATGTGCTTGGTCTACTAATACTCAACTAGGTTATGAGATATGTGAATTACACTCTAGTTTTCACACCAAAGGATAGTGAATGAATCCTGTGTGAATTAAAACTCTATCAATAACCAACAAAGCCAAAAGACCTAATAAATTGATGTAAATATTACCCTATACTTAGCCTTTGTAGATAAAAGTGAAAGAACTTGTTGTTTCTTGCACAACCAAGTAATAGGTGAAGAACTAAGAAAAAATATATAGCCAAAAGTGTAATGTCTATCATCAATAGGACCTACCCAATCTGAATCACTGTATCCAACCAATTTGGAGGAAACCTTATGCTAGTGTAATCCAAATTGAGCAGTGTCTCACATATATCATAAAATCCTCTTGCCAGCCTACCAATGACTATCATGATTATTCATGTGCAAACTTAGATACAATCCTAACTACAAATGAAATATTGGGGTGAGTATGGGTCAAATGTATAAGAATCCAAACCATCTACCTATACAATGTAGGATCATAAAAATGAGTACTACAAGTGGTAATGAGAGTCATGCTAGACTAAAAAGGGGAAGGACTTGGCTTATAATAAACCATGCTAAAATGTTGAAGAAGATCAAGGGTGTACTTCTATTGACTCAAATAAATCCCTGTATTTGACTATGAAATATGTAAACCAAGGAAGAAGTACAAAAGACCAAGATATATCATATCAAACTATGTTGAAAGTGCCTATTGAATGGTCTGAATCTGAGAAGATGAGTTGTATGTAAGACACAAATTATCAACATATAAGACCAATATAATAATGTCCTCCCCAATACACTAAATATACATTGTGAGATCTAAGTGGTAGTGCAAAAATCTAGTGGAGATAATAAATGAATCCATCTTATCATACCAAGACTGAGGGGCCTATTTGAGACTATAAAGAGACCTTCAAAGTTGAAAAATAAGAGAAGAATTATGAACAAACCTAGCAGGATACTCCATATAGATTGTTTCATGTAAGTTTCCATGTAAGAAGGCACTCTTAATGTCCATTTGATACACTAGCCAACCTTGTGATGTAGTGAGAGAAAGTACAAGGTGTATTAAGTCCATCTTGTCAATGGGTGTAAAAGACTTAGAGTAGTGAACACCTTCAACTTGAGAGAAACCATTTTCTTCAAGATGGGCCTTATATTTGTTAATGCATCCATCAAATGCATACTTGGTGTGGTAAATCCACTTTCACCTAACCAACTTTCTTCTCATGGGAAGATTGACTAAATCCCAAGTATGATTCTTCATCAAAGAAGAATACTCATATGTCATCACATCATCCCACTCTTATATCCCATGATCCTACAAAAAATACTATGGATCCCCATAGAATGCCTAATATAAAATTTTAGTACCTATAAAATGTGCCTGATGGTGTCAAGTGAGTGGAAGATTCTATATGAAAGGTGATACCTCAAAAACTATAGTGCATTCCCACTTAGGCATAGTGGCAACATCAGTGGGAGGAGGATCCTCAAACCCTATAACCTCCTTAAGGACCTCCTGAATTACATCCTCAATGAATGAATCCTCATGAGGTGGTGAGGAATCAACATAGGAAGAATGCATGGATGAATATGAAGAATCAAAAGATGTGAATCATTCATGAAATTATACATGTGTTTGAAAATGAACATCATGAGTATTGGGATCTAAAATTTGATAACCTATCATGTCCTCATAATAACCTATAAATATCAAGGGTTTTCTCTTCTTATCCAATGATTTCATTTTCTTATTTGGAATAAACACCCAAGCATGGCTCCCAAAGACTCAAAAAAATGAGAAATTAGGCTTTGTTCTAGACCAAACCTCCTCAAGAGTCAAATGATCAAGTGATTTATGTGGTGTGTGGTTGTTAATGTAGTTTTCACAATTAACTATCCATACCCAATAGATAGGATGTAAATCTCATGAATGCATCATGTAGTTAGCCATCTTCTTTAAAGTTTAGTTCTTTTTGTTTCTATAAATTTTCATTTTTTCTTAGTTTTTTATGAGAAAAGATAGAAACATAAGATGAAGGGTGTGTACCTAGTAAACATGTGCTCATTGATAACCAAATAAAGAGAGAATTCATTTTTGTCTTGGAAGGAATACTTGAAATAAGATAACACTAACACAAGCTTGTTGGTTAGACAAAAATGCAAGGTGGATTGCCTAGCATATGCTAGATCCAAGAAGCTAAAGCTTCCTTGGATGGATGTCAATCCACTCCCCTAATAACAAATTAAGATGATAAAATAAAATAAAGGTAATTTAATTTAAATTAATGATAAATTAAATGCTAAGTACTAAAATAAATGAAATACTTATTAAAATAAAAATGACTAAATCTAGCACAAGCTAAAACTAGTCAAGGCAAGGCCATAGTTATGGGATTTGGGTAAAATGGTAAGGGTCAAAAGGATTATTTTTTTGGGTTGGGTAAATGATCAATGCTAAAAATATAAAAAAATTTAAATGGATATATGAGTCAAATAAAATAATATGTCAAGTGTGGCAAAGAGGTGAAAGAGGTCAAGTGAAGAATATGGCAAAGAGGCAAAATGGGGTAAAGGGGTAAAAGGGTAAATGGTAAGATGAGGAAGGGATGAAGAAAATAATTGTGAATGGATTGAAAATTTTAAGGGAAGGGAGACCAAACTTAAATAAATAAATAAATTGAAATAACAAAATAAAAGATTACCTCAATGTTTGTAGATGCTTATTGATGAAGATGGTTTGTTGAAGATTGTTGATGAAGATGTCTTGAGGTAATTTTGGTAGAGCTTCATTACTTTGTATTATTTTCCTCTAATATGTGGAAGAGTAATGACCTCCTTGAAATGGATGAACACCTACAATAAAATTTGGGCAGAAATACTCTAACGTTTCCACCTCTCCTTTGGGTGAAGGAGAGGGGGGGTATTTGTAGTTTTTTTGTGAGGAAATATGCCAAAAGAGGGCATATTGGAAGTATGGTGAATTTTTCCCCAAGGTCAAGGATGGGTTTGGTGTAATATTTCTATGGGGGCTTTAAATTCTCTTATTAGGGATAAGAAGTCGAAAATGGGGGTTCTTTATCTCTCCAAAGGTGTGAAAGGGGTAGGTAAGTCAATTTTGAAGGCTATTTTCATGTGAAAATGCAAAACCAAGTCAAATTACTTACCCTTGAGGATAAATTCGACCAATTTCAAGTGGGGACCCTTGTGATGCTTAAATGAGGTCATTAAGAATCTTAGAAAAAGGGGCTAAAGGTGGGGTACCAAGCCATGTCACTTTGCCACATCATTTTGCCATGTCATTTTACCATGTCCCATTCCATATCATTTGTCATGTTATATGCCATGTCACATGATATATCACATGCCATGTCATCATGAATAGTGAAAGTGGGTCCCATAATGAATAGTGTTTTGTGAATAATGATTTCAAAAACTATTTTTGAATGGTGTTTTCAAATAATAATTTTTGAATATAAATGGGTAGAATAGGGATTTTGGTTAATTTAGGAGGGTGAAAAAATGGATTAGGAAGGTTTTAGGAGGATTTAAGGTGGTCTTAAGGAATTTAGACACCTAGAACTACAAGTGTGTAGTTTTCTAATGTCTACATTTTGCCCCTTTTTGTTATGAAACTTTGAATTAATAAGTTGCAAAACAAAAATAGATTATTTGGTCAAAGATTAGGGTGCCCTGAGTATGGGATGAGGTGTTCCCCCTTAAAATAAGAGTCGATGAGGAGAGGCCAAATCAGGTGTAGGTTTGATAAGCAGTTACTGGGGAAGCACTAGGTGATACTAGAAGGTAGTGGGGCATGTGAGATGCCAATAGGTGCAATAAAATGTGACTAAGCATGGTAGTCAAGATTGTTCAAAGATGAAAGATACCAATGTTGTTAAAATAAGTTTAGTGCTAAGAAGACATGTGACCAATAGACCACGTGATCATTATTGTGATGGCTAGGTACACTTGTTAGCCTTCATAACAAAAGGGGCAATGTCTGTGTGGGTATCCAAATTCAAGAGTGATCCCATGTGTGGGTAACTAAAATTGGAATTGATCCCATGTAAAACACCAATGGTTGAGTCATGTACTAGGTGGTGAAAAATATTAAATTTTCAACATGGCAAAATCAATTGGTGTAGTCAAAAAGACTATGACGAGGGCATCGTAAAACATGCAAATAGGTCAGGTCAAAAACAACTAATGTCAGGGTAGACGTGGGCAAGGTGGTTGGGTGGTTAAAATGGGGTGGCTAATCAAATTCCATATGCACTAAGCAAGTGGATTCTACCTACATAACTCCATAGAAATAATGTCCAAAATGAACTTCAAGCCTAATGTAGTTCTTTTGAGGTTGGGAGTGTTGGGTAACTAGTTGCCTCAATATGAAAAGGTGACGAGTTCATAGAAAAAATGAAGGTGGAAAAGGATGGGAGAGTCTAAACATGGGTAAGACAAAAAAAAGGTCATAATAAAATAAAGGGGTGATAATTTAAAAAAAAATTATCACCATAAAAATGGGAGAAATAGGTTGTACCAGGTTGTAGGAAATATGGTATTACTTGAATTGTCACAATGATCTGATGGGGTCTTTCATCACCATCTAAATAAGCTAAAATTGTGCATACTCCATAATAATGTCATGAATAGGCTATGGAAGGGGTATGGTTCAATGATTTGGGGAAGCAAAATAGCAGAGTGGGTAAATGGGTCATGATGAAGATTCAAACCCTTGACACTTGAGCTAGTGGGGTGCTGAAATAAGTAAGCATTAAGTTTTGAAGGAATTATAAGAAAGACATCAAGGGGCTTTGGAATATATAAAAATATTAATTAATTGAGGGAGTAGGTTGTGTTCCCACATAGATATCCCAAATCTCCCAATTGAAGATGGTGTTTAGTTTGATTCTAATAGTGGTGAAAGAGTAGAGCAAAAGGGATATAAAATGAGCAAGATCAGGGGGATGGGGAAGGAAATTTATTCCAAATAACTGGCAGTGTTTGTGCATGTTTGTTGGTCACATGACTTATTAATGAGGTAAAAAGAGAAATCATTGAAAAGTGTCAATCAGAAAGTGTTGAAGGGCTGAGTAGGAGATGGATGAAAAGAGAAGCATCGAGGCAACCAAGGGGGATGAAAGTAGTTAGGAAAGGTCATATGGATGAAAAAAAGGAGTGCTAGGTAACGATGAAAAGAAAAGGAAAATAAAAGGTAGAAGTGAAGAAATGAAAAGGATGGAGAATGAAGGATGGTGAACTTGGTGGTTGGGTGGCCACGAAAGGCTTAAAAATAAGTCTAAAAAGATCAGGAAGAAGGATTTGGTGATGAAAATGAGAGAGAAAGAAAAGGAAATGCAAGGGGTGAAAGAATGAGATGAAGACAAGGGATGAAAAATAGGGATGATAAAAAGGAAGAATTTATGTAGGGATATAAAGCATGGATACTCACATAGATGAAAAATAAAAGTGAGTACCAAGATGAAAATAAGAAAAAGGGGAATTTGAAAAGGGCCATAGGCAAAAAGAGGTAAGAAGAAAAGGGGAATTATGGAAGGCTTCTCAAAGGATAAATACCTAAGGAGAAACTAGTTGTGGAGGAAAAAGGGGATGATAAAAAGGATGAAAGGATGGGAAAAAAGCAAATAGGAAGAGTGAAAAATGGGTATGAAGGGAAGAGTGGTCGAATGGTAGAGAGTGGTGGTACATGTAAATAAAAAGTGTAGCAATAGATGAAATACAAAGCTTGCAAGATACACAATATGAAGTGGAATGGGTGAGGAAAAAAGAGTGATAAAGGGGGTATGAAGATAGCCAAGGGGGAGGGGAGATGATGAGGATGGAGAAATAGGTTGAAGGGAATAAAGGGCAAGGTTGGTAATAAGGTGAAAGAGAGGTAGAAAATGCAAAAGGTGGGTGGGAAAGTGGGCCATGAAGCATGCACATGGAAAGATGATAGGGAAGCTAATGAAGCAAAGTAAGAGGCAACTTTATGGGAGGTAAGGGGGCTCAATGGGGAATGTTATCAACCCTTATGTTAAAAGATATTGACAAGCTAGAAAAAAATGTTGGATAAGGCAGGTGGAGTTATAACCCAAGGGCACCAAGAAAGAATGTTTAAGGCAGTCTTGGTTTAGGATGCCTTAGGTGAGGGCACAATTAATGGTGAAAATTAGTTATGAAATTGGGAGTTATTTTTTAGTGGCTGAGCTACTTGTGAGTGGTGCTATATAATCAAAATGGACATCAGGTGAATTTAGTTCAATTATAAGGATAGTTGGTGGCTTGTAAATGGGATGCCTTGATTTGAAAAACCACAAAGTTTAGGTCAAGTTGGTTGGATGTAAAATTCACAAGAAGTCAAAACTAGTTAAGGTTGGTTTTGGTTTGCTTGTGGTTGATGGTGAAGGAAGGAAAAGGAAATGTTAGTGGCCGAACTACTTATAAGCAACACCTACATAGTCCATGGACATCAAGCTAATATAGTTCTAAATAGGGGTTGGGTTTGTGGTATCTAAGTGGGTTACCCTAATTAGATTAACCACATGGGTTGGTTTAGGCTAATGGCAGAGGGTTTTTTAGCATAGAGGTGTTGGGTTATAGTGAAGGTAATGGTGAAAGTGCCTGGTGTAAATTGGTGAATAGTTACCATAATGATCCCACATGTCATAGGATGAGAGGCATGGATGGGTAAGGTAGGGTAAATAAGAAGGGAATAATATGCCTAGCAACACAAACAACCTTTAATGTAACTAATCCAAAGAAGAGGTGTCTTTGTTAGGAGGTTAAACCTTCTAAAATTATATGAGGGTAGGAGTTTAGAGATAGTGTTTACTACTACAAGCCAAGTTTTAGGAGGTGGGGATCTATCTGGGTCTACAGAGTTGTTGTGGCCAAGGTTCATCACCATTATGAGCCAAGTTTTAAGGGTAGTAGCAAAGTGATGACCTACAAATAATTTATTTGATGGTCAAGTAGATTCTACAAGTAAGGAAGTTAGTAGCATGGTGAGTGACAGATGATGGACCTTGCTTGACCTAAGAGTTGTATGGGTGGGCTAGACAAATGGTGGCCATGTCTATATCCTCTATCCCAACTCCATAGAACCAATGACTTATTAGTTTTTCTAGTTTAGGAATAACCAACCAAAGGTTGCATGGCTAGGATAAGATGGTGGTTCCCTTTCTATGAATGAACATTCAGCTAGAACACAAGAAAAAACCACCATGCTTGAGTAGACACTACCAATGATTGGGGTCTGATGCTCAAAGCATGTGGTAGTGGGTTGGTAGGAATAGGAGGGAAAAAGGGGCAAGAAGGTGAATGTATCATTGTTAAAGACCCAGAGCAGAGTATGATTCTCGCTCTATGGTGGTGAATGTGGGAGAGGAGAATAGAGTATACCCTTTAGCACTTGTTTAGACAAGGAATGATATAGATTAAGTAAAAGGATGGTTAAACATAAATCTAGATTCACTAGATAATTGGTCTAATACATAAGTAGGAAAATAATGTATGCTTTTTGTTAGGAAATGCGTGTGTAATCTAATAAAATATTACATGTGTCATGTGACTCCTCGCACCCTAAATAAAATATTGCATAGTTTGACGTAAACATGTATAAAATGTGTTGGATGTTGTTGGTTGAATGTTATCGTTATGGTTATGAATGGTATGGTGATGGTTGTTGTATTCTCACTCAATGTAAAAGGAATAACTATTGTTGTTGTAATGTTAGATGGTAAAAGTTGTGATCAAAACATCAACCGAGTACATTAAGATGAGAATAGGGCACGATGCTTTATTTTTGACAAGGACTAAAAATGGACCTGAAGTGGGATCAACTTAATGAATATAAGCCATTCAAATGTTATGCATAAATAGTCCTTAGTTGATTAAAAAAAATTCTTGATCATAAGGTGTCAAGTAAGCTCTAAATCCCTTGATTTACAAATAGTCAACATGGAAAATGGGTGATAGGTTGTCTGAAGGGTAATGGGTGATATGTATGATATCCTCATGTGAATTAGTTTTCCCCTTCTATAGGTGACCTAAGAATGATATTAGATAAGTCCGTGTCATATGCTAGATATAGAATGATCAATGCAAGAAGTCTACATGGGAAATTCAATTGCAACTTCCAACTTATTATGTTTCTTGAGAGCTGATTGTGGCTTTAGAATTGGTTTTGAAAGTGGGCCTTTTGATTTATTATTTTATATGGGAAGTTGATCAATGTGGGAAGCTTACATGAAATTTCTCTACTTTTGATAAAGTTGACTCAGCCATCCTTCAAGGGATTGGTCTAAGCTTATTGGCTTTTTTTAATGTTCTTGATAGCTATCCTTTAAGGGAGTAGTCTACCTTACATGTGCCAATTTTAATTTTTAATTTTGTTTTTGTGTATTTGTCCTTCAAGGGAGTAGTCTGCAATGCTTAAGATATTGACCTAATTAATTATTGTAAGATGAAATGTGTTTAGACATGGATAGTCTAATTAGGTTCAGAGGTTTACCTTTATGAGGGCAAAAAATTACACAAGAAGGTTAATGATATGTGAAAGTTTTGAGAGAGAATGACCATGGGATTCCATGTTGTTAGAGATGAAAAGTATCCATGATAACCATGCTATGGGTAGAGCCATGGTACCCATATTTAGGATTAGGCCATGACTATCATGGTTAATTACATGATTCTATGTTTTAATCAATTATCCTCAAAAGGAGAAGAGGAAGGTGGATGAAGGTTAAATATTGTAATCAAGGGATGAGCTTAAGTTAGACAAACAAATGAGCTTGATCTTTATTTAACCAAAAATTGAAAATAGATGTGAAGCATTGAGAGGCTCAAGTCCTGGTTTGCCTTTGAGAGAGGACAAATGATAAGCTCTTGATCCATACTTATGGGTGATGGTGTAGGGTCTAAGACAATTGAAAGCAAACTTGCTTCATTTACTCTTCTCCATGTTGGTTTTCCTTTAGGATGAGATCTTTGATATTGAAATCTCAAGGTTTGAGGTAAGGTTGGTTAGGTTTGATGGAGGTGGGTAATCTCCAATGGTTCAATGGGATAATTTGTATCCCAAATAGGTTAGATGGTATCCAAATGGATTCCCCCAATTTGATATACCACTTGGTTTAAGTTGGGTTGATGGATAGGTTTGGTTCATAGGTTGAGGCAAAAATCCAAGGGTTAGTTTAGTTAATGGTTAAGGTATGGTTGAAGTTAATAAATGGTTAAATATTTATGGAAAGAAATCTCCCCCAGTTTAATCTTTGCGTGGGTGGGAAAAAGATCCCAAAGTGAAGGTGTTTGTGGTTGGGTTCAGTTAGAATGTTGAGGTTTTGAAGGGTATGTCTATGGAATGGACATTTTAACCTTTCCCTCATCCTTTTGTTGGACATAAGAGTAGGTAACCCTATAGATGGTGTGGATAAAAGGAAGTGTTGGTTTAGCTTGTTGATTTAGTTCCTCCTTACTCTTAGGTGAGAATGGGGGAATAAGCAAGTGTTGGGTAGGCTTGGTTGATGGTTAGGTTGGTAATGGGCTCAATGGAGGTTCATTTGATAACATATTATCCTTGTTGTAAAGCTGGTGGATAATGGTTTTAAGAGCCTTGAAATGTTTTATATCATGGCTAAGTATCCTATGGTAAGAGCACACATGGTGGTCATTATGCCATGATGGTTTTGGGCGTGAGGGGTTGAAAGTTTTGATAGGGTCAAAAGGTTTGATAGGCATTAAAGTTAAGGAAGAGGTTTGAAATAACCTTTTTAAAATGGTTGAATAGGATCCATGTAAAGGTTTTAGAGGTGATAGGTTTTTAGTTTTGGGAGCCTTCCTAAAATTAGTTTTTACTATAGAATTTATGGGTGGTGGGGTAGTTTTTATTTATCGGTTAGGTTAGGCTAGCTTGGTTAAGGGAGGTTCATTTGATAACATATTATCCTCATATAAGTTATAGATGAGTTATTGGAGATATTTGTAATGCTCTATGTCATGTCTAGGTGTTCTATGGTATGCATAGACTAAGCTAGCATTAAAAAATTTTGGTTGAGGATATGAAGGGTCAAAATTTTTGACAAGTTGGAAATATTTGAGAGGTGGTAAGATTAAGGAGGATGTTTTTAATAACCTTTAGAGAATGGTTGAGTGTGACTCCACTAAAGGTGGTAGGGGTTTGGTGGTTTTTGGTTTGGGTGTTGAGAGAGAAGATTGTTTGGAGATAGGTGCTTTTAAGTTGGTATGTTTGCTCAATGGCTTTGGTTTAGGTAATATGTTTGATGAGCTAGAAAGAGAAGATGGTAAGGTAGGTATCTTAGGTATTTTCGGTGTTGGTAGGAGAGATGTTTTAGAAAGGAAGTATGATGGTGTAACTAGTAGAGGTGGGAAGGTTTTGGTATAAATAATAGTCTTCATACTCAAGGTAGAGGGATGAGGACTCAAGATGGAGGGCAGGGTTGAAGGAGGGAAAATTTGGGATTTTGGGTTCTTTTGTGGTTTTACTGCCTTGGTTATTTTTTTTGGTTTTGAAGGAGGTTTAGCTACTTTATTTCTTTCAAATGGTTAAGGGTTGGTTAGTTTAGTAGAGGTTTTAGATGGTTGGATGAAGGTTTTAGAAGTGCTAGTTTGGTTCACCAAAGAAGGGGTTGGGGGTTCTGGTTTGGTTTTCTTACCCTTGTCTTGGCTTGTGATATAAGGTTCCATAATTAGAGGTTTGGTGGATGAGACTATCTTTTCTTATGAGATAGCCTTAAAAGAGGGAATGTATGGTTATATAATAGGGGAGATAGGTGTGGAAGCTTATATTGAAGGTTTGGGTATGGTTACTTCTTCTATTTGGGTGTTTAAAGGGGTAGAAGGTAACTCTACTTTATTTCATAAGTGGAGGGGAATTGGTGGGTTGATGAGTAAGTTCTTTGTCATCAAGAGGGTCATGAACCACGTTGATGGTATGGGTGTTGGGAGAGCATTCGATGTTATTGATCTCATTTTTGGTGGGAGAATGTTTTGGAAAAGGCTGTTTGAATATGTCGAGAGCTTAATTTAGTGGAGCATTGGGGTTATCTAATATAAGCTCCCCCTTGTTGATGAGGTATTGGGTAATATTCTTAAAGGTGTTACATTTGTTAATATCATGCCCTATGACCTGATGAAAGATATAGTGGTCATTCTCATTATACTATCTTGGCACCGGGTGAGAAGGATCAAATTGTAGAGGTCGTTTAATCAGTGGAAGTTGAATGATGTTACCTTTTAAAAAAATTTCCAAAATAGAAGAATATGGTTCTCTAAGTGGAGTTAATTACTTCTAATTATTTTGTGTTTGGTTTCTTTGGTTTAAATGATTATAGGATTTATAGGTTTGGTTCCTCGAGTTTTTTTGGTTGGTAGATGGTGGAGGTGCCGCTTTGAGGATAATAGCATGGTGGTCGCTTTTTTTTTGGTATTGCTATTGGTTAGTTTATTGGGTTTGGATGAAGAGGGCTCATTGGGTTTATAAGTTAATTTTTTATTTTTCAACTTTAATTTCCCTTCTTCAATGGCTCTATTTTCTAGTTTATGAGCCATGTTAAAGGCTTCATCAAATGTCCAAAAACTTTGGACATGCAACGTGAAGGAAATGTGTTTTACACATGCTTGAGAAAAAATATCTATGATTTCCATTTGAGGTAAGGGGAAGGAAATTTAGTTTATTAAGCTTCTCCAATGAGTGACAAAGTTGATAACGAACTCAAATTCATATTGTTGAATAGAGTAGAGGTCGATAATGGAGACTTTCTTGGAGATATTGATTGAAAAGTGTTCTAAGAAAGTTTAAGCCAGTTGAGCGAAGGAGATGATAGAATGATTAGGCAAGGCACTATACCAATCTAAGGCTGATCCTACTAGAGACATGGGGAACATGCAGAGAAGTAAGAAATCATCATGGGAAATTAGGTAACACAAGTGTTGAAATGCCTTAAGATGTTGCTAGCGGTCCTCCTTATTTTAGAAATTCATAAATTTTAGGAGTTCCCATTGGGGACGGTAGGTATGAATTGGTAAAAATGGATGGATGGGTTTGTTACATATTTGGTCATAGGAAAGGAGGTTACTGGATCTTGAAAATGAAGATTCAAGATTGTTAACTTTATCGATTAACATCTTGACCAAGTCAGTTTAGGGTTGGGTTGGGGGAATGGTAGAATTGATAAACTAATAAGATGGTTTGGAAGATGGAATATGGTGGTAAGAGGTTGATGCTTGTTGAGGGGGTACCTCATAAGAACTTATGGGTATGAATTAAGAGGTAGGGGGAGATATATGGCTTTTTGGTTTAGCCACATATTGATAAGAGGTGGAAGATATTTTTTGGGGAATAGTTGTGGTTGAGGGAATAGATATATGAGAGGGTTGGGTTTGAGAGGTTACCCAAGTTTGGATGGGAGGAAGTGTTTAGAGTATTGAAATCACCAGGTTTTGAATAGGGGTGTTGGTTGGTTGGATAGTGGTAAGAGGGGAAGAGGAATGAGTGGTAGAAGTTTGACCCATAATTGGTAGGGTATCAATGGGAAGGGACACACTCACCTCTATGTGAGATGAGTTAATCAGTATTGAGGGTGTTTGAGCAATGATTGGGAAATTCAATTAGTTTTGATCTACTAGAGGGCCATGAGTTGAGAAAGAAGCATGAGAAATGGAAAGTTGGGTAGAGGTGACACCCACTATGAGGTGGTGTGGCATGCCATAAGGTAGATTCAATAGAGGGATGGAAGAGGTTGGGGCATGAAGGGACAAGGTGGTAAGGTAATGTTTCAATTCCATTAGGTTATTATCTAGATAGGCAATGAAATCAACATCCCCTTCAGGGACCACTAAGGGTCTATTAGGTGAAAGAGGTATATGAGGAGAATCATAGGGTGTCATCTCAATGTCTAAGATGTACTCTATGGGTAAAGATGAGGAAGGAGGCATGGGTAGGTTTGTTTGGTTTTTCACCTATAGTAGGGTTAAGACCATGTGAGAAACCAAAGAGAGAAATTCAAACCTTACACCTCAAACAAGAAGCAATTGAAAAAAGAAAAGAAATCAAAAGAAATCAACATGCTCTAGAGAACATTAAGCCCTTGAGTTTTAATTATCTCTTATTGTATTATGCCTTAAATGAGTATAAATGTAATTGGCTTAAAATGTCCTAAAAAAAGTTGTCAAAGTTTAGTTTTGATATGTTTAGGCTCTCAAGAGTCAATTTTACACTAAACTAGGTATGTGGCCTAGTACTGGGGGCTTCCTCCCTACACTTCATGAACTCAAAGCTGAGCTGGGCCGCTTAGCCAAAATATACTATTTATTCAAAGTTTATACTTCACCAGAGAATGGATTTAGTTAACCCCTTGTTAATTAAATTTGAGTATGAAAACTAGGTAGGGGTAAGGTTGCCACTTGGTGATGAAATCCAAGTCAGACCTTTTTTCAAGTATTGTTTTGGTGTGTTGATTATGAAAGTGGTTCAATTTGTGTGTGAAGAAGAAAAGTGAATATATGATTAATTTACCTATTTAATTAAAGATGTGTGAGTTAATTAATCAAGCAAACCATGAATTCACTTGATTTTAAAGCAAAGGAAAATTTTGATGTCTCTGAATGAGCATAGAATAATGCAAAGGTTTATTTTATGCCAAGGAAATTTTAGATTCCAAATTGATGAGAATATAAGAATGAAAGGATTTATTTTATGTCAAAATAAATTTTGTATTTCAAATTTCATTTGATGAACATAAAATAATGCAAATATTTACTTTACGCTAAAATAAATTTTAGATTTCAAATTTTATTTGATGAACATAAAATAACATAAAGATTTACTTTATGCCAAAGGAAATTTTAGATTTCAGATTTCATAATAATAGAGTAAAGGAAGAGAGAATGCAAATTCAAACTATGAAAAATTGGAATAAAAGGGCACCTAGATGATGTTAGGTCCGACCAGGTGTGCCAAAATGTTTCTATAAATTTTTGATTTTTTCTTAATTTTTTATGAGAAAAGATAGAAACACGAGATGAAGGGTGTGTACCTAGTAAATGTGTGATTGTTGATGACTAAATGAAGAGATAACTCCTTTTTATCTTAGAAGGAATACTTTCAATAAGATGACACTACCACAAACTTGTTGGTTAGACAAAGATGCATGGTGGACCACTTAGCATATGCTAAATCCAAGAAGATAAAGCTTCCTTGGATGGCTATCAATCCACTCCCCTAATAAAAAATGAAGATGATAAAATAAAAGAAAGGTAATTTAATTTAAATTAATTATAAATTAAATGCTAATTAATAAAATAAATGAAATACTTATTCAAAGAAAAATGACTAAATCTAGCACATGCTAAAACTAGTCAAGGCAAGGCCTTATTCTTGGGGTTTGGATAAAATGGTAAGGGTCAAAAGGATTATTTTTTTGGGTTGGGTAAATGATAAATGGTGAAAATATAAAAAAGGGTAAATTGATATATGAGTCAAAGAATAGAATATGTTGAGTGTGGCAAAGAGGTGAAAGACGTCAAGTGAGGAATATGGCAAAGAGGCAAAATGGGGTAAAGGGGTAAATGGGTAAATGGTAAGATGAGGAAGGGATGAAGATAGGAATGGTGAAGGGAGTGAGGTTAAGGTAAGGGAGGACAAAAGGAAATAAATAAATAAATTGAAATAACAAAATAAAATATTACCTCAATGTTTGTAGATGCTTATTGATGAAGATGGTTTGTTGAAGATTGTTGATGAAGATATCTTGAGGCAATTTTGATAGAGCTTCATTAATTTTTATTATTTTCATCTAAGATGTGTAAGAGTAATGACCTCCTTGAAATGGATGAACACTTGCAATAAAATTTGGGCAGCAATACTCTAACTTTTCCACCTCTCCCTTAGGTGAAGGAGAGGGGGGGTATTTGTAATTTTTTTGTGAGGAAATATGCCAAAAGAGGGCATCTTGGAAGTATGGCACATTTTTCCCCAAGGTCAAGGATTGGATTGGTGGAAGATTCCTATGGGGGTTGTCAAGTCTCTTAGTTGGCCTAATAAGTCTAAAATGGGGGCTTTTTGTCTCTCCCAAGGTGTGAAAGGGGTAGGTAAGTCAATTTTGAAGGCTATTTTCATGTGAAAATGAAAAACCAAGTCAAATGAATTACCCTTGAGGAGAAATTAGACCCATTTCAAGTGGGTACCCTTGTGATTCTTAAATGAGGTCATTAATCATCTTGAAAAAAGGGGCTAAAGGTAAGGTACCAAGCCGTGTCACTTTGCCACATCATTTTTCCATGTCATTTGTCATGTCATATGCCATGTCACATTCTATGTCACATGTTATGTTACATGCCATGTAATTTTCCATGTCATCATGAATAGTGAAAGTGGGTCCCACAATGAATAGTGTTTCATGAATATTGTTTTGTGAATAGTGATTTCAAAAACTATTTTTGAATGGTGTTTTCAAATAATAATTTTTGAATATAAATGGGTAGAATAGGGACTTTGATTAAGTTATGAGGGTGTTATAAGGGATTAGGAAGGTTTTAGGAGGATTTAAGGTGGTCTCGAGGCATTTAAACACCTAGAACTACAAGTGTGTAGTTTTCTAGTGTCTACACTTTCATTCTACTAAGTGATTTTGTTGTGGAGTATGAGAAATAGAATTCTGGTGAATAATACCATGATCTACTAAAAAATTAGATCAATCTTGACTAAATTACTCCCTTGATTATCTGTGTGAAACTTCTTGATGTAACTAGAAGACTATTTCTCGACCAAATCCTTAAATACTTTTAAGTGAGAAAATACATCACTCTTGTAATTGAGAAAGTAAACCCAAGTACACCTCAATAAATTATCAATAAAGGTAAGTACATACTTAGATATATTGAAACAAGGAGTTGGAAAGACCATCAAGTCACTATACACAAGCTCAAGTGGTGAAGATCTCTTTGACATACCCTAAGGAAATGAATCTTGGTGTTGTTTCTTTAATTCATAACTGGGGCAAACTCCAATAAGACATGAAACTATAGGAAGACCCTATACCATACTATGAGTGCTCAACTCATTCGTATATTTGCAATTGAGATGTCCAAATCTCTCATGCCAAAGCTTACTCTAAAAATCTACATGAAAAACTAAACACATCCCTAGAGGAAGATTATCAGAAAAACTATCAAATTAATAGAATAAATAACTATGATTAACAAAACCCTATGTAATGAGTATGTGGGGATATAACAAAGCTCAAACTTCATCACCTTGTAGTGTGAAAATCACTATTTTATCTTGATTAGAATGGTAAATCTGATAAACTAAAAGTAGATTGGTGGTGATGTTTAGAACATATAATGCATCATTGATGTGCCCACCATATAGATTTATGTCACCCTATCCCTTAAAAAAAAAAGGGAGATTATCCAACCTTAAAGTTGGAAGTAGAAATCAATAAAGAGATACAAATAACTCCTTGGAAGAAGTCATATGGTGAGAAGCACCTAAATCTAGAACACAAATATTTGAAATAGGTGACTATGATCCCCCAACAACATTAAGTGCTTTCCCATGTTCATTATATGTAGAAGTAGTGGAGATATAAATCTTGTGTTTCCTAATGGCATCCTTTATGGTTTGCATTCTCTTCAAACACCTAGACTCTTCATGACCAATCCCCCCACAATAAGAGTAAGATAGGCTAGACTTATTCTTAGATCTAAAAGATGAATTGGGTTTAGATGTGTTGGTGTTGGACTTAGGTGCATTTTGAGATGGAGGAAGAGTGTTCTTATTACTCTTTGTATTTACCTTACTCTTAGGATGTGATGAAACTAATGATTTTTGAGAGATGGAAGACTCAACGTAAGACAATTTAGTTTCTCCTTAGTAAGTCTCATAAAATAACTCTAAATCAAGGATTTTGAATGTAGCACCTAGACCATCCATGCTAGAGAAAAAGACAAAAGAAAAGATTTAGAATGGACCACACAACTTGGACAAAATCATGTATACACATTCCTCATCTTTATTATCTCATCCACTCCCCTTTAACTATGTTGACAAATTCATAAAATTAGTGAGGTAGTCTACAATAGAGGCAAAATCATCTAGATTGAGTGAAGTAAGTTCCACTTCAAGCTGTATGGCTCTCATATGATCTACTTTCCAACATAAACCCTTTAACTTAGTCCATCACAACCATCTAAATGAAACAACAAACTATTACTCACATAAGTCCCTATTAGACCCATACACTCATCAAACTTACATTGGTGCTGAAATTTTTCATAATCTCTTGTGAATTTTGGTTGATTTACATTCATTAGGGACCATAATCCTTTGCATTTTATGATTGTCTCCATTTGAGGTCTCCATATATGGTAATTATGTGTAGTCAAAGGCTCATAATGGTCAATACAAAAATTTGATGCCATACTAGTGAATCACCAAAGAGCAGAATGTAAAAGGTTACACAAATCAACATTGAGACAACCCTCCCTAAAGATCATATTAAGGACCCCCCTTAAATTTGGTACTTCATAAAATTAGTGTATTTTGACAAATTAATGAAACCAATGGATAGATAATATAAAAACATACACTTTTGAAAAAAATATAACTCAAATTTGAGTTATGGTTTAAAAGTTATAAGGGTTAAGATTTCCTGCAAATGGGTCAAAAACATTAAAAATGCACTAGAAACTAATTTTTGTGTCTAAAATGTAATTGAAGGTAGGCTTAAACCACTCATTGGAACTATAATCAAACCAAAAATGTTTTCAATCAATCCAATGTGAAAAAATGACCTTGAAGGTTACTTCAGTGTGCATTCACATGAGTTTGACTTCTTATTTAAGGAAACATTATAACTTAAATAAAAAATAATGAAATATACAACTATTGTTTTTCTCACTTAGCAAAGAGAGGCATTTTACAGGAACCTCCAGGTCTCATAAACACCTCCAATACTTTACCAAATAAGGAAAAAATGCCAAAAAAATCCTCGTAGATGAGTAAAAAATGGTGACTCCTTGTTAAAAATGGAGGAGTGGAATAAATGTGAATACAACAGTCAAGTAAGAGTTCTAATGCCACCTTCTCTCCTCCTTGCAAGAACCATAAAGTGTCGTATATAAGCTCAGACCTGTAATTCCTCCTTTCAATGATTTTATAGTAGATTTTAATTCCATCTTTAGATGCCATGCTTAGACTCATACAAGCCAAAATTGACACAACAATCTACAACACAAGTGCAAACCTTAAATTATTCTAATGTCTCAACTCTTCCATGCAACAACTCTCCTTCCAAAACACCTAGATGCCATTTCCCAATAGTGTGTTCTCAAAGTGCCATCCTTTCTTTCCAATTCCTCTTCTTAATTGGTCAATTCCTTCTCTCAAAGTGTAGTCATAGAAAAAATAATAGCGTATCATTAGAAAAAATGCCCATCCCTCCTTTCTCCAATGCCCTTGATGGTCTACACAGTCCTTCCCAAAAAATGATGCCTAGATTCCAATGCCAAGCACTAAGGAAAGTTCCTACACCAAGTTAGTAAATGTTGTAATTCTCTTCTCTTTCCAATGCCTCAGCTTCACCTCCTCTCTCTCTAATGAATTAGATAATGATAGCTAGAAAGGATGTGGTAGAAAAGAGAGGTGGTAAAGAAAAATCTAGGTAGAAAAGAGATGTGAACTAGGAACAAATCCACTACTCATGCTAAACTAAACATGATTTATTTAAGCAACAAAGAGATAAATCAAGGATAAAAATCTTAGAGGTAAAAAAGAGATCCACCAAAGATCAACAAGAATTGAAAAATCCAATAAAGGATTTGTCAAAGAAAAAAAGAGTTCTTCAAGCCAAATTCTACAAAAATAATATGCAAAAGCTATAGGACTAGATCAAAGAGAATTTCAAGAGAGTGTGGGTAAGAATCTATGAGTAAATAGATCCAAAAAACTCCTAATGATCTGATACCATGAAATTTTTGAGCAAGGATACATAATATATCACCTAAGATCTATCTGAAAGACCACAATCACATAAAACACACTTCTAGTGCTCAAGAATAAACACACACTATCTATTTCTTATGAAGCTATTATAATGCTAAAATAGTAAGCTTCTCTCACCACTAAATGCACACCATGAGTGCATCTTAAATATGTATATTTAGGTAATATAACATCCATATTGGATATTAAAATAATAGGTGGACCTCCCACTAGGTAAGTGGGTTGGACATTGTCTTCCACTGAGGAACAAGTGACCCTCCCACTAGGTAAGTGGGTTGTCCATTGTCTCCCACTAAGGTGGGATAGTGGCCCATGAGCACTAAGTCATGTGCACATCCTAATAAATATTAAATAAGATAATTAAGCTGCATTAATTATGTAACAATGTAAATGATACTTATGAAAAATTAGTTGCAGGAAAATTGACCATTTTGATTAGATACATCACCTAAGTGACATTTTAGAGTAGTATATTTACTTGGTAAATAATTATTAAAATAAATCATATGGTATATAAATTACAATAACACACATAGATACATCAATGACCATAACTATGATGGAAAATTCCCCAAAATAATTTGTTTGAAAACATTTTACATAAATTACAACAAATTATACATGAATTTTTGTGTAAGTCAACATGACATTGTGTAAGAAGGTTGTACATCTAAAGAGGCATTAGGATGTAACATATCTTCAAAAAGGGTTATATTCATGTGACTCAACATATTTAGTTGAATTATAATTATATACTACATGACACATTAAACTAAAATAATTATAAACAAAAAGCACCTTATGTCATCATAGTTTTATCATTTCTTTAAATGTAACAATTTAGTAAGAAATTAATATTTTTAGATTCTTTTAATTTTGATTATATGCATATGAAATAAATCAGAGGGGTCAAAATTCCAAATTTGATAATTTATAATGTCTACAAATAAAATGCACACAAAATTATCTATTGGTTATACAATAAAACCTTAAACCAATACAAACATGGTAATGCTAATAATTAAATGTTACAAGAAACATTAGTTTCCAAAACTTGTGCTTTAGGACCAAATAAAAAATAAGAAGACATTGGTCTATATCCATTTCTCTAGGTTCATAGAGTAGGTTTTTTTAGATAACCACCACCACTTCTAGACACAGGCCTATAATAGACCTAAAATGCTTCACTTCCCTTCAACTGTGCCCTAAAATTCACTTGAATCTCCCTCTAAAGTCTAAAAAAAACTAGAATTTTGGCAAAGCTTAGTGCCCTTTCAACCAATTAAATAAATAAAATCCTTTGTATGAAATTAGGGTGTAATATGGGTTAAGTGTATGGCTTTACACATGTGCAAAGCCATCTTTTTCAAGGAGTGGCATGAGGTCTAGTCATCATGCCCTTACACCTATCTCATGACTGATCATTTATCTACATGATTTTATTCTCTAATATCACCAAGTACTTTTTAGAACACTTGTAAAGAAAAAAACAAAGTGAAAGTGAATATGGGTAGAGATAGAGATCATTTTGAGCCAATTTCCTATTCTAACATTAAGAAAAATGACCATGTCTAGTAGAAAATGGTTAAAGGGGGTTGGCCCCATTTATGGATCATTTGGTGGGGCACAACACATCACTCTTAAGGGATTTTTCCCATGGTTGGAACAACTATGAGGTGAGAATGCATGGGCTAAAGATTCAAATTATAGAGGAGTTGATTAGGGAAACAACAAGAATCGAATATTATGAAGTAAAGGAATTCAAAGACAAATGTCAAAAGGAGGAAATCATGAATATTTTCTTCAAGAAAGAGAAGGATAAATATAGGCCAAATTTTTTGTCCAATAAAGGTTACATGCATGCTGATTTGCCAAGGAAATGGTCAGAGGTATGTCTCCAAATAATGCATTAAATCACTATGGAAGGTGTTGGGGGATCAATCCAACAATAGATTACAATAATGACAGCAATAAATGCGGAATTAAACTAGATTGACAAGTAATTAGAATGATAATAACAAGAACAAGAGATACAAGAAAACACCCTGAAAACTTGTATTAACAAAACTCTTTACAAAGGAATACAATTGAAGAAAGCTTCTTTCTTCCACACCTCTCCTAGATGTATAGATCTCTCACAATAGATCTCAATTCCTCAAGAGCTCTCTCTCAATAACAACCAACTCCAACAAGCCTGGATTGATTCAATTCTGTACTGTTCTTCTCACACAATGAATTACAATAATTCACTACAAACTACTACAAAGCTAAGAAGATCTAATTCTACATATAGAATTAGGAGACTTGAGCATGTACAACCAACAAGCAGTTAAGCCACTTGAACAAGGGCTCTAAAAATAGTAATGCCAACAATAGAGATGCGTGCTTGAGTCCACAACTCAAACTTATCATGCAAACACTCGCTTCTGTCCACGGAAATAGCTTTCTGGACACGCAGGTAACCGATGTCAGTTCCTGCCGCTTGTCTGTGACCAACATCGGCCGACCATCTGCCGATGTCGGCATCTTTGCAACTGCCTGTGATCGATGTCGGTCACTCCTGACTGACGCCGGTGTCTGTGTAGACCTGAACCTGATAAACTATGCTCCTTGGTGAAGTTTTTAGCTCCACACCCTAACAATCTCCCACTTGGAGATAAACAGCTGCACCAATACCTGTACAGCAACATCTTCTAGCTCCTCCATCTTCAACTCAATCATGAAGACCAATAGAAGTTGAATGAAGATTCAACTTCTCCTTTGTAACCAGCTTTGTTAACATATCAGCAGGATTCCTATCTGTATGGATTTTGTCCAGCTTCAACTCACCATCTTCCAATACCTGTCGTATGAAGTGATACCTTAGCTGTATGTGCTTTGTTCTTGAATGAAAGGCCAAATTCTTGGCCAAATGGATTGCACTCTGACTGTCACTGTACAATCTGCAACTTTCATGCTCCTTACCAAGCTAATCCATGAACTGTGTCATCCATATCATCTCCTTGCTAGCTTCTGTGGCTGCAATATACTTTGCTTCTGTAGTTGACAAGGCAACAACCTTCTGCAACTTAGATATCCAGCTAACTACCATTCCACCTACAGTAAAAACATAACCTGTAGTGCTCCTCCTACCATCCAAATCACCTACCATATCTGAATCTACATAGCCATGTAGAGAAGTATCTGAACCTCCATAACACAAGTGCCTACTACTGGTTCCTCTCAGATATCTAAGGATCCACTGAACTACTTTCCAATGTTCCTTACCTGGATTGGCCATATACTTACTTACCACTCCCACTGCTTGGGCAATATCCGGTCTACTACACACCATTGCATACATCAAACTCCCTACTGCGGAAGAATATGGAACCTTACTCATGTACTCTACCTCTTCATATGAATTGGGACATTGTTCTTTACTTAACTTAAAATGTCCAGCCAAAAGTGTGCTTACCAGTTTAGCATCCTGCATATTGAACCATTTCAACACCTTGTCCACATAATCTTCTTGAGACAATATCAACCTGTGATTTTTCCTGTCTCTCCTAATGCTCATGCCAAGGATTTTCTTTGTTGCTCCCAAATCCTTCATAGCAAACGTTTGAGCTAATTTTACCTTAAGCTCTGAGATATCCTGCATGTGAGACCCTGCAACCAGCATGTCATCTACATACAACAATAGAATAATATATCTACCGTTATCAAATCTCTTGAAATACACACAATGGTCTGATTGACACCTATTGTAGCCATGCTCAGTCATAAACCTGTCAAATTTTAAGTACCATTGCCTAGGAGCTTGCTTGAGGCCATACAAGCTTTTCTTCAACCTGCACACAAAATTCTCCTTACCCTTGACCTTGAATCCTTCTGGCTGTTCCATATAAATTTCCTCATCCAAATCTCCATGAAGAAACGTTGTCTTAACATCTAGCTGCTCAAGATGCAAATCCTCAAAAGCAACCAAAGACAATACAACCCTTATTGAAGTCATTTTAACAACTGGAGAAAAAATCTCACCAAAGTCAATACCTGGCTTTTGTGCAAATCCTTTTACCACTAATCTGGCCTTGTATCTCATCTGTCCATTCTCACCTTCCTTTAACCTGTAGGTCCATCTGTTCTTAAGTGTTCTCTTACCAGCTGGCAATTCAACTAAATCCCATGTTTGGTTCTCTCTTAAGGACTCCAACTCCTCAACCATGCCACGCTCCCACTCACTCTTAGACTCCACCTGTATTGCTTCTTCAAAAATATCTGGTTCTCCACCATCAGTTAGCAATAAATAATATAAAGAAGGAGAATATCTAATTGGAGGCTTACTCACCCTTTCTGACCTCCTGATGGGTGTCTGAGACTCATCTACAACACACTGTCCACCCAAATTCTCTGACAGTGACCGACCTCGGTCATCCGTAGACCTATTACTGGCCGATGTCGGTTCTTCCTGACTGACCTCGGTACCTGCACGGCCGACGTCGGTCTCTGTATGGCCGACGCCAGTTTCTGTCCTGCCGACGCTGGTTCTTAACCTGCCGACGTCGGTCTCTATGTTTTCCTGTAAGTGATTATTTCTTTTTCCCGCGAGCTCATCTTGGACTTTCACCTCATCCAATTCACCATTGCTCTGCTCAGACTGATTCAACTTCCTTAGCTGATCACAATACATCACTCTTTCATTGAAAACAACATCACGGCTCCTGATTACCTTGTTAGTTTCTAGATTCCACAATCTGTAACCAAAATCATCTGAGCCATAGCCAATAAACGTGCATCTCATAGACTTAGCATCAAGCTTCTTTCTATTTTCCTTATCTATATGCACAAAGGCTTCACAACCAAAAACTTTGAGATATGAGAGATCAACCTTTTTACCTGTCCATGCCTCTTCTAGAATACCACCATCCAGAGCTATAGAGGGTCCTCTGTTAATCAGGTACACTGCAGTGTCAACAGCTTGTGCCCAAAACTGTAAGGGCAAACTGGCATACAATCTCATACATCTTGCATGCTCCATTATTGTCCTATTCATCCTTTCAGCAATACCATTCTACTGAGGTGTCCTTGGAACCATCCTTTGCCTACGAATTCCATGCATGTAACAATAATCTCTGAACTTATGACTGCAGAACTCACCACCGTTGTCTGATCTCAGGCACTTTAATCTTTTACCTATTTCATTCTCAACCATAGCTTTCCAAACTTTAAAAGTATTAAATACATCAGATTTTCTTCTAATACAGTAGATCCATACCTTCCTTGTGGCATCATCTATGAAAGATACATAGTACTGTGATCTTCCAATGGAAGCAACCGGAGCCGGTCCCCACACGTCTGTGTGAACAAGCTCCAACTTGTGCCTCTTCTTAGTAGACCCAGTTTTGAGAAAACTAACCCTTTTCTATTTTCCAAATACACAGTGCTCACAAAACTCTAGATCTATGCCTTTTAAATTTGAAAGCATACCTTTAGACTTAAGAATTGACATCCCCTTCTCACTCATGTGGCCAAACCTTGAGTGCCACAGTTTAGCGTCCACATCTGAAGTAGATAATATAGAAGGAGATCTGTTAGTAACACAATTACACAAATAGAGAGTACCTTCTCTCTTACCTCTGGCCATAACAAGTGCACCCTTGGTCACCTTCCAAGATTTTGCTATGAGAGTTACTGTACAACCCTCATCACCTAGCTTACCTGCAGAAATCAAATTTCTCTTCAAACTAGGAACATGCATCACATCTCTCAACACCCATGTGTTGCTATTTTGCATCTTCAGCTACACTTTACCTTTGCCAATTATTTTACAGGGCTCATCATCCCCTAGATACACTATTCCAAAATCTCCATGGATATAGTCACTAAAATATTCCCTGTTAGGAGTAGCATGAAAAGATGCACCAGAATCTAATACCCAAGATTCTATATTATTATGCAGAGAGAAAATTAAAGCATCCTGTGCAATACCTGCAATCTTGGCTTCTTCCTTTCCTTCGTTCTGATTGTCCTCCTTAGGCTTTGACCAACAATCTCTGCTTATGTGCCCCATCTTTCCGCAATTCTAGCATTGTGGCTTCCTGCCATTTCTGGATTTAGATTTGCCTTTCCCCTTTGACTTGGATCTTGCTCTGCCTTTCTTGCTCTTCTCTTTTTGCCTTCCCCTACTCTCAAAACTTAAAGCATTCCTAGATGCCTCTTCTGTGCTTTTCCTACGTATTTCCTCATTCAAGATAACACTAACAACATCCTCTACTTTCAATATATTTGATGCAGATGCAGTATTACTTACTGCCATTACTAAGCCATGCCAGCTTTCAGGCAAAGAACATAATATCAAAAGAGCTTTTATCTCATCATCAAACACTATATTTACTAAACTTAATTGATTCACAATACCATTGAAATCATTCAGATGAGTAGACACAGATCCACCTTCATTCATATGCAAATTAAATAACTGCTTCATAAGATATACCTTATTGGAAGCTGAGGGTTTTTCATACAAATTTGCTAACGTAGTCATCAACTCTACCGTAGACTTTGCCTGTGATAAATTGAATATCACAGTGGATGCTAGACTCAGTCTTATAGACCCCAGAGCCTTTCTGTCAAGAACTTCCCATTCTTCATCCTCCATGTCTTTGGGCTTCTTTGCAATACCTCCTAATGGTAAGTAGAGATCTTTCTGATACAGATAATCCTCTATCTGCATTCTCCAGTGTTGGTAATTTTTGCCATTGAACTTTTCCATTCTCAATTTACTTTCATCTGCCATTGCTTCTCCCACTCAAACAGAAATCCCTGTAAGAACCTGTAATTAATACACACTACACAGATCTGAACCACCTGTTAGTGAACCTAAACTTTGATACCAAATATCAAGCTCTGAACCTGTAACCAAGGCTCTGATACCACTTGTTGGGGGATCAATCCAACAATAGATTACAATTATGACAGCAATAAACGTGGAATTAAACCAGATTGACAAGTAATTAGAATGATAATAACAAGAACAAGAGATACAAGAAAACACCCTGAAAACTTGTATTAACAAAACTCTTTACAAAGGAATACAATTGAAGAAATCTTCTTTCTTCCACACCTCTCCTAGATGTATAGATCTCTCACAATAGATCTCAATTCCTCAAGAGCTCTCTCTCAAGAACAACCAACTCCAACAAGCCTGGATTGATTCAATTCTGTACTGTTCTTCTCACACAATGAATTACAATAATTCACTACAAACTACTACAAAGCTAAGAAGATCTAATTCTACATATAGAATTAGGAGACTTGAGCATGTACAACCAACAAGCAGTTAAGCCACTTGAACAAGGGCTCTAAAAATAGTAATGCCAATAATAGAGATGCGTGCTTGAGTCCACAACTCAAACTTATCATGCAAACACTCGCTTCTGTCCACGAAAATAGCTTTCTGGACACGCAGGTAACCGACGTCGGTTCCTGCCGCTTGTCTGTGACCACCGTTGGCCGACCATCTACCGACGTCGGCATCTCTACAACTGCCTGTGACCGACGTCGGTCGCTCCTGACCGACGCCGGTGTCTGTGTAGACCCGAACCTGATAAACTATGCTCCTTGGTGAAGTTTTTAGCTCCACACCCTAACAGAAGGTAAACACACCATTCTCTAATCACATCATTTCCTAATTTTGAACCATTTCAAGGGTCATATCATTAGTATCCATTTCTACTACAATCTTTGGAGGTTTCTATTTTAAATTTCAATAAGAACCTTGATGCAGATCTTATCCACCAGGGCCTCATGTTCTTACTAATCAAAGGGGGGAACCAGTCTAGTCTAAGAACATTTTAGAGGCTATTGATATTAACAATGATAAGGAAGATTTGGAGGTGGAGGGTGCTCAATCATCAGATTCTGAAGAGGAGAATCAAGGAAAATAGTTGGGGCTTCTAGTGTCTATGCACAAAAAAATCATAAATTTGATTTAGGAAGCCCCTCTTTCACTTCCAAAGGAAAAGCCACTTTAGGGGCTGATGGAAACAAGGGTGTTGAATATTCACTCTAGAAACTCCATACCAAAATCACAATCCAAGATATCCTTTGCATAGAAATTTTGGTGGAATTCAAGAGGTTAAGTAATTTTCTCAATTTTAACAAATTTTTGGTTCATGATGGCAAGACTCTTGAGACTCACAACTCTGGAGATTACTCTTTCCAGAAGGACAATGGGGAAGAGGAAACCTAGTTTGCTAAGGAAATCGTAAAATAATCCCCTCATGTGGACCTCAAAAGGAAGAAGCCAGATAATGAGGAGGAGTAATTCATTAGCAGTCACACTAGAGGTAAATATCACAAAAAAGCTAATACAATGACCAAGAAATTGGTCACTTACTCTGAGTCAGAATAACTCTGTTGTTTCCCATTTTGGGTTGGGTCCTTTTTTATCTATCAGTCATCTATTCACTGAAGTTTAGCAGAAGTTAGGTTGGTTGTCAAGGTGTTTACCCTTATCTCGTTTGGGCTTTGTTTCTTTCTCTCACTTTTATATCTATTCTCTTTTGTATTGGGTCTAGGTCCCTTCAACCCATCTTTACCTATCAAATACAAATTAGGGTGTAATAAATTAATTGAGGAGGAACCCATTATTACCTTTAAAAATAATAAGATTGAGTAAAAAATGGTTGGCTTGACAAAGTGGGCACTACCCTTTTCAATAGTGTTTCTAATATGGATAAGACTTTTTAACATCCTTATACATTTGTGGATTGAAGTCATTCTATCAATGGTTAGAAACCCCCTTGGAAATATAATTTGTATTTCTTCTTAAACTCATAATTAAGAAACATATTACACATGCAAAACTTTATGCTCAAATGGATGGAAGAAAACCTCATCCTAGAAGAATATGGTTAAAATATTTATAGGGAGACTTGTTTGAAGTTTTAACAACCCTTGGACTATGATAAAATCCATTTAGGTGTTTATTGTGCCATGCCCATGATGATTTAGTTTGGGACTTCCCCCTCACCATTGAAAATATGGTTGGAAAAAAAGGTTCAAAAATCCAAGAGAAAGTAAAGGCCACCTATCCACAAGTTAATTCAAGTTCCAACCCTTTTGCAATTTTAAGATTATAGATGGATGAAAATCAAGTAAATAAGATATTGGAAACATTAGAGTCCCCAAAGGAAATTGGAGAAATAACCTAGGTGTTTGGGGTATGGGGTCCACTTGGGACTTCAAATAATATTAATATAACATGTGATCTAGACTATGAGTTGAAAAACAACATAACAAGTTTCAAGTTGAATCTTCAATGCAAGCAATGGAAAATATTGGTAGGAATAATCCCACTTTGTGCTTCTAAAAAAAATCACTTTGGCTTACTTGTGTTTTTATTTTGTTGTATCTCTTATGTTTTGTGTTGTGTTTTACCAACATGGAGATTAGACCATGAACACCAACCGAATGCTTTATTATTATAGCCATATTTGTATTTTTTATTAATAATAAATCTAATGATGTGTTTAAATAATAATTATTATGCCTTAGAATTTAGAAGGAAAGACATTGTTAGAATAACAGTCTTAGATTCTGATCCTAAATATACTGATAATAAGAGAAACCTTAACAAAGCTAGGTATTACATAAAATATTATGAAATTTATGCTTAAAATATGTCCATAAAGTATTTTAATCTAAAAACAACATTTAATACAAAATTGTAAACCTTATCAAAAGTGCACTAAAAATAAAAAGGAAATCTAAAACAAATAGCTAGATTATTCAACAAATATAAATAGATCCTAAAAAATTAGAGGGAAATAAATCAATTAATACAAAAAATATAACAAAAATAATAAAAACAAAAATATTTATAATAAGTATAATTTAATTACCTAGAAGATGTTAGTGTAGCATTTTTTCCTACTTGTAGTTTTACCTACATGTTGCTAGCCATCTTGCTTAGGGTTGGTTGTTAATGTCATTAAGGAAATACTCTTAATGTGTTTTCTAATATTGAGTTAAGTTTTGAACTTTTAGTGACCTAATTTCTCACTATATAATGTACCTCATTTATACTTTTTGGCTAATAAACTAATATGAAACTCACTTTTGTTTTGCATCTTGTTCTCACCTACTGGGTTGCATACATTTCATGGATGTTTAGATATCTTGGAGCAATTATATATAGTATCATATCTCTGATCTAACTGTCATTTTACTATTTTAAAAATCTTCAGTGATATCTTTATTACATGCATTCTTGTTGGTTTTATTGATTTTTAGTAGATTCATAGGTTTGGTGTGATTTAATGAAAATTTATGTAAAATATATATCTAAAGTCTCAAATCATAAAATGGATAGCAACATCAAATTTAAAAGGCATCAAAACCCTAAAATCAATTGTAAATATGGTCTAGATTTGTGACAACCATTTTTGGCTATTTTTTTAGGGTTTTAGGAAATTTTTAGTGATTTTATGCATATCTATATAGTGGGTTTCTCAAATTAGGAAAGTATTTATAGTTTTTTCAAGATCTAAAATGGGTCTTTTATAGGTTTTAGAGGAGCCATACCAAATCTATTGATTTTTAGATTTTCTAGTTTTGGTGGAGTTTCTAACCTTTATAGGTAATTTTGGCATTTTTTTAGACTTTGTCAAACTTTTAGAAATGGGAAAACACGCCTAGTAAAACATTAAAGCCTTGATAAAGTTTCAACCCTCTATCTTCAATATTATTTAAACCTGATTCTCCTTCCAATAAGCTTTCTAGACCCCAACACCCTTGCTTACAACATTATCGAAACCTGAAACCTTTATCTATAACCTCGACAGAACTTGAGATTCCTACATGTACACCTATCAAAACCTAACAAACCTATATGTACTACACCTTTCATAGCCTAAAAAACCTACATGCACCTATATCAAAACTCTATACCCCTATATGAAGACATTATAGAGTTTGACCACCCTCTTTACATGACGTGATGTCTAAAAAGTTGTCAAATTTAACCTAATGAATAGTACAACTATTTGTTTGAAATTTGGATCTATTTTAGAGTGACATCACTCTAAAATCAATCACATTAATCTATATACACTCCTTTTTGGGCACTTCTATGTCTAAATGAACATCAAACCGATTTGTAGCAAATAATGCAATTAAGCCTAGAAATCACCAAAACACCCAAATTCATTTGCACATTGGCTATAAATTCCCTAAATCATGTCAATATATCCTTATTTAGGGTAATAACCTATACACAATCATAACCTATCACTGATTCACTTTCAATCAAATTGTGACCTAATAAATTGACATTTTTGACCAATAGAGCATGACTATTAATCAAACTCTAAAAATTGAAAAAATCCCAATCGAATTCACTTAACTAATTAAATCCAATTAAACACTTAAGTAAAAAATCTATATCAAATTAATGAATTTATATTTTTAGAAATTCATAAATTCAATAAATATCAAGAAACATGATGTCATGATGATGTCATTAGCGTCAAAGTCAAAAATGTAAAATATCAACATAAATGAAACAAGTATTGGAAATGTTAAACCATATCTATTAATTATTCCATTCTTCCAAATATTAATTATAATATTTATTAAAATTGGTCTCCAAATTTGAATTGATTTCAGACCACTCATCTTGATCTCAAGATGGACGGTCCTTGTCATTTTAGTCACTCTATAAATACCTAAGCCATGACTATTCTTCAATAAGCTTCTTAAGCCAAACTTACCATGAAGAATTGTTTCAAAGAAGTTTCATAATAAAATCATGCCAAGCCGATTTTCAAAGTAAAAAATGGGAAATGATGCACACACATCATTTACAAAGAACTCATTATCCACAAGCTGAGCATAAACCCTCTCTTATGTTGATTAACAAGTAAGAATCTCAAGGAACGTAAAATTGGTTCTTTTATCTTCTTGGCTTTTTGGTTATTAGTTATTTTCTCACCCAAGTATCTAGGCATAGAATGTTAATCTTGAATTCATTTTTAGATTTATCTACTAACATTTGACTAACATCTTCTTTTGATTTTTTGATTACATAATGGCATTCCCAGGGGACCACACACCCCACATTCATCTTCGGAGTACTTTGGGACTCTTAAAAATAAAAAAAATCATTAATGACCTTATTTTTAGATTTTTAAACTAAAATTATAGTGATTTTTGTTTTCTTGGATAATGACAACTTTGACCTATGTATCGATGATAACACTTCTTTTTCACGAAAAGGATAAATTTACCACTACTAAAATAATGAATTTGACAGTTCCTGTGTCTTTTAGTTTTCTACATTTTTATAAAAAAATGGTGACTTCGTCATTAGATATTGATGACTTTGATCTAACTTAGAAAATTACTTCATCCTTGGATATCGATGACTTTTCTAGGTAAAAAATATTTAATGAAATCAATGACTTTACCACTTTGATTATGATAATTTATGACTTCTCCACTGCTAACCAATGACTTTATCAGATTTTTTTTTGTAGTTTTCAACAAAATGGTGACAATGCAAACTACTAAATGATAAATTTGCTCTAAGACACAAAACCAAGACTTCAAAAATTTAATTTTTTTGCTTTACTCTTATAACTTAACCAACATAAATGAATCCACTAATCATTTGGTGCAGGGTATAAGATAAAAATAATAAGTTTGAAGCACTAACAAGGCTATTTTTACACTTGTGTTTTGATCTTATAAAAAAATTCTTCTTCAAAGTTTTCAAACATTTCGTTTAGTGTTTTAAAATCATTCAAACAACTTTAAACCAATCAAGTTTTTATTTCTAACTTTTAATCAAGGTTTTTCAAAGAAAATTTCCATTTTGGTGTTTAAAATTCCTTTATTTTGTATTTTTATTTTTAGCTTTATTTAGAAAAGTCATTCATATGCTCTCCCCTATTTAGGGTGACTCAAAAACACAACTAAGCTACTTGTTCCTTGTAGTCTAGAGTTCAAGTTGTATATGCTCTCCCCTCATTTTATTGAATGTGGGTGACTTAGAATCATTTTTTTCCATTTTTCTTTTCTTTTTAGCTTAGAAAATGGGAGTTCATCACCTCCTCACAAGTGATCTATGGGTGCATTGACCTAGGATTTATTCTCCCAACATCATGCCAACCCCACTTATCTAGTGGGGTATATAAATTGGGTATGTTATTCACTTGAATAGTGGTTGAGTAGTTAACCTAACAAGTTGAATATATCCCTGGAGTATGCACATTATAAACATTATACTTCATTGAATTATTTATTTATAAATTTGTTATGAAAGGGATAAGACCCTTCATAATAAGCTAAATAATTTATTATTTAATTGATGCATATTTCATTATGCCCAAGTATTCTTTGATACTTGTGTACCATTTATAAATCTAATGCAAAAAAATTTAGACTAAGAGACCCAACTTGTCATATATTATCTTATGAATTTATAGTTACTTTGGAAATCTAATTTCCATACCATGTACAAGTCTTGAGATAAAAGGAGGGATAAACACTCTACCTTTATGCAGTTTTATTTATTGAATTAACACTTTATTCCTCTCAAGAATAGGTATATCGATAGAATTTTTTGGATATGATGCAACCTTGTGTTAGTTATTAGGATAGGAGAATGTACTTGTGTGTTTCTTGTTCACTTTTATATAGAGTCTAAAACCATTATGCACAAATCAAACAAATCCATACTCATTTCCACTAAGAAGTATTATGCTGCCCAAACTATTTAGAACCATTTGCCTTAGTCCAAAAGATTGAAAAAACATTTGTTCTTTAATTTTTGAAAAGCATTGTTACACTCTTCATGTGAATCCATGATCCTTTATTATAATCCAAGTGACTCTAAAACCAAGGTTTAAATCCACTTTCAAGTTTATATCTAAGGACAATTAGTTTACACTTTAGTCTTGCTTACTACTTTGGCTTGAGTGAATTAATTTTTGTATTAAGATTGTGTTACTTATATTGGATTTTAGTTTGGTTTAAGATATTTGTATAGACCAATATTGAGTTTGACCTTGTTTCCAATTTCACCTACAAAAGTGTACCTTTTTTTTGAGTCAATATCTTTAGACTTAAGAGTAGTTTCAATTTTGTACCTAGACCAAGTTTATTTCTAAGACCAATATCATGTGCCTAGACCAAGTCATTTTTTCTAAGGCCAATCTCATGTTCCTAGAACAAGTTCAAATTTTCATTTAAAATTCAATTTCACTTAGACTTTTTCCAATACCAAGTCCAAGGTTTCTTTTTTTATCATTTACTTCCAAGGACCAAGAGTATTTTCATGATAGGTTTAGACCAAGTCCCAATTTATAGTTTTCAATAAAAGATATTTTTAAACCAAGTTCCAAAAAGTTCAAAGCATCAAAAAACATTTTACAAGATAAAGAGTGTCAATTTAACCATGCCTTAGTATACATTAGCAGAGCTATGTATAATCCTACTCATGAAAGCAACATTATAAGTGACCCTATTAATTATGAGCCCTATGATGGTAATGTATCACATGAGACAGATATGTATTCCATATACTTTACCTAACACAAGTAAGGGATAATACTAATTCTAATAGTACCTTGTAAACACACCCCTTTATCCAAGGTAGGAATAAGACCCCTTTACATAATACCTTACCAATGTACTACCTATTATGTAAATGATCTAACAACAACAACAATCATATTTTGTGACTCTACCATCTAGTTCTAGTTATGATCCATATTTATTTGATTGTAATCTCTTAGAGTATAAATATGAGATTATTTGTTAGATAGACTGAATTTAGTTCCAAGTTCCCATCATATTTACCATAGGAAAGTATACCTTGTTTAGTTAGATAACCTATCCATGTACTTCTCATACAACCATTTGATCAAGCTTAATCTAGTCAAACTCAAGCCCTTGTACTAATTTATAACCAAGAACTTGTCACATTTACTAAAGGAAAAAGGTTAAAGTGTTTAACAATTAGTGAAAGTACAATAAAAGTATCAAATTTACTTTGATCTAGCAAATAAATTTAATGGTATGACCATTCCAAGTACTCCTATAGAGTTAGCTCCATCAAGTGGACTAAAAACTAGTTTGATAGGCTCTTCTAATGTAAATGTATATCTGTTCATTCAAACCATGCCCATTATGAACATGTTTAATGTTCTTATAATTGAAGAACAATGAGTGGCTTCTTTAGGAACCCCTTTTTAAAATGTAGTGGATAATACATAAGGGTTCCCTAATCTACACCAAGTTAAGTCCACTACACAAAAAAACCTCCCTCTAGATAGTTCACAATAAATCTCTCCTTTAAATACTTCTGCTAGATCATGACAATATGGGGTAGGTACATCTAGCTCATAACTATAGCATGCAACTATCCCTCCACACCCATCTACTTCCCTAAATGTCCAACAAGGAATAATCAATCAATTACCATCAAATACCCCACTACAGTAGGTGGGAATTTTTTTTAACTCAATAGATGATAACCAATACCTCACTGTAGCATGTGGTAACAAACACTCCAACCCAATAGGTGCAGACCAATGTGTCAACACAAGTGATAATTCAGTCACCTCAAACATTATCTAATCAACATCTTATAGCCATCCATCAACAAATGCCTAAAAAAACAAGTGTCTAACCTACATTAAATACCCAATAGGTAATAGGTTTTCAACCAAAAACAAATGCCTAAAATACAAAAAATATCTAATAGGCAATAGTTACCTCACAACCTAAACATACCTCATCCAAAACATGTTCCTAATAATCAATATTTTTTATAGTAGGCCTTCAACTAATAACATGTACCTTTCATATAACAGGGTTTAAATAGCCATCAACAAGTTCCCCAACACTAAACACCTCCATTCAGGCCATAGTTCCATCCAAGTCAAATACAAAATACAAATACCAACCCCAATATTTACTGATAACATGTGTCATACCAAAAATATAACCCTAATTACTAGATGTGTATTCCTGATTGGGCAATGAACCAAATGAACATTCTTCAATCTTCCATTACTCCATTGTACCTTGGTTAGGGTAACCCACCTTGGACTGTCTAATCATAACTACACATTCCTTCTCATCTTATGTACCTAGCCTAATAATTAAAATAGGTGAAGGATGCAATTTTATCTCTTCAAATAGGAAAATAAGGGAAAAAATTCAAATTAAATGAAATATGTTCATACCCATTCAACATGGATTACATTCATATACCATTTCCTCCAAATTTTGAGCCACCAAATTATGAAAAATATAAAGGCAAAGGTGACCCAAAGGAACATCTTAAATAATTTTATGTTACTTGTTATCCAATGATCTTTAGTGTTATCTATTTACTTCTCCTTTTTCCTTGTACTCTAGCTATACATGCCTTAGAGTGGCTTCTCTAACTTCTAAAGAGTTTTATAGCTAACTTTGATGACCTATCATATAATTTTTTATAACACTTATCCTATAATATTGAACATGATATTACCATGGTTGATTTGGGCCAAGCTCAACAAAGGGGTGGTGAGAGTTTCTCAAGCCACTTAAAATGATGGATGCAACTTCCTATCCATTTCACACATAATTTACTAGACAAATAATTGGCATTGATATTTACTCATAATTTTTAAAGTGATATCTTTCATCACTTAGATCTTTACTGTGCCCACACATTTGAATGCATTATCAATAAAGGCCTACAAATTGAGAAAACCCTTATCAATAAAGGGATAATCAAGTTGTACACTCCTAACTAGATCTATAACCAATATCAAGGCCCAAATCAAAGTCAAACCCCAATTAAGATCTAAGATCCTATGCTATCCCAGATAGTACTTTTGAGAATCCTAAAATATATAACTATAATAAGAATGTTATTCATAATGGAGTTACTAAATCATTCCATGTATAAATGGTACACATACCATCTATTCAACCAACTCCACTTATGCAACCAACTCTACTTATATAGTCACTCTCAACCCCTCGTATATAAATGTGTCCTCTAAGAATAAGATCACATGTAAATAGAGTCTTCAGTGACCTTGGAAAACCCATTAAATCATTGTTCTAGAAACTAGCTATCACCAATATGATTAGTTGGCCCATTCCAAAGATTTTCCTAGAGGGTGTTTGTTTCCCCATCTAGTATAAAGAGCACAAGTTTTGTGACTATCATTTAGTCAAATGGAATTACATATGTCAATGTGTGTAATTAAGGCACCTCATTGTGAATGTGTTAGAAAATAAAGAAATAGAGTTAGATAACAAGGCCCCTACTTCTAATAAGAACCCTTTTCCAGAACATAATGCCAATATTTAGAATTAACAACAAAAAAGGCCACCACTACCATAACAACAATAATGACAATAAAAACCACATAATGATAGGAACCAAGGATAAAATGACCAATCCAACTAAGGGGACTATCATGTTGTCACACATGACTACAACAAAGTTGTAAGATGTATCATGGGTAGTCATATAAGCATTATTACCATTAATCCTAGGCCAAGAACTGATCACCCATGGCCATTTCCAAATAATATTCAACCCCTATTTATGATGGCAATCTTCCTTTATCTCATGTTAGCAACCAAGATTATCAGTACCCAAGGGTTACCATACTAGGCCTTTCTCCAACCCATCACTCAATTTGGTTTGTGCAATTGAAACTTAACATACTAAAGTTACCATTCAAGGTCCATAACCTTATTCTAACAATGAGCCTATTCAAACACCCATTCCATACATAATAAATCCCTTTAACAATGTCAAGGAGAAAACATATAATATTGTGGAGCAATTATAAAAGACACTAGCACAAATCTCTATCTTAGATTTGTTATGTACTTCCACTATCCATAAGAATATCCTTACCAAAATTCTAATCCAATTTTTAGTTAAAAATGATATTACGCCAAATAAATTCCAAGCCTTGGTAGAACACTTAGCTCCTAGACAACAACTTACTTTTGACCAAAGTGACATGTCATCCCTTGACCCTCTCCATAATAACCCATTCTTTATTAAAGTTGTCAAATCCCAACACAAAGTTAAAAGTGTACTCATAGGAAATGGATTAAGCCTCAAAATTATGTATCTAAGGTTAGTCAAACATCTTGTGTATATGATAATTGATAATCAACAAGAGACTATTACTATCAAGGCTTACGATAATGAAGAAAGAGAGTCACATGGAATAATTTGTTTACCAGTGGTCATTAGGCCTCTGACCCACAACACACTTTGTCATGTTCTAGATTTATATTTATCATATAAATTAAATCTATTTCAACCATGGATACATGATATTCTTGTAATACCTAATACATTGCACCAATGTATCAAGTTTCCCCATTTTGGGATGGAAGTGATTATTCCTACAAACTTATAATCATATCAATTCTTTAAGAATTTATAAGTTGAATATGAGATCTATAATTACTACTTTATCCTAGACCCTACACCAAAAAAGGAAAAATATGTATGCATTAAATTTATATAATCCAATTACCTAGAACCAAATATATTTGCCTCTACTTCATTTTTACCCCCTCCTAAGATAGCTAATCACTGTTCTATTTCTAACAAAGGTCCAGGTGCATATCTCATGAACAATGTGTTTCACATAGAAAAACTTATAAAAGAACCTAAATATTTTGGAAGACCTAATACCAAATCTATTCATATGGAATGACATGATAAAGGAAAATTTAATACCCAAAAGCCCACTAGCCAAGAATAAGACCCACTTGCTAAGGATAATTCTTAGATCTATAATGATGATTTAACTTACTGCTATTAGAGAAAAAGGTATCCCATCCCTTACCAAATCATGTATAATCAAGATTATAAGGGTAGAGGCTTAGGGTAAAATAAACAAGGCACTCTTGAGCCTATCTCCATGAACATACATGAAGAAACTTATGGTATCAGATTTAAAGCACCTAGGGGTGACCCTACATATCTTATATGTGTTCCCTACAACAATGACTAATGATTATGATGTTGAAAATGATATAAAGTATACTTATAGTGTATTAAAATACTTGTCCAATACCAATATATTTAATTCTCATATTGTATACACCATTACACATGTCATTCATCATTCCCAACTTTTCCTTCATCATCCTCAACTCATAGACTGGGACCACTAAGGATATGTAATATCACTAGACAAGTTTAAAGATGATGAGGTAATTTGTGAGTTCATGAGCCTAAGAGAAATTATTCCTCTAGGAGATCATAAATAGGAGTTTTCTATCACATTGGATTTTTTTGCCTATTTCATAGAGTGGGTGAATTTCCTTATCCAAAAATAAAAATAAAATCAAACATTGAGTTCCCAAAGTGAAAACTTATCCAAGGAATTTTGGGACTAGGGTAATAGTAAAGTAAAAGGTTAGTATCTTGGTGAAAACCTATTTTAGGTGTCATTATACAAGGATTTTCACCTTTCTTTGAATGAATTTTAGGATGCCACTAATGCCATGATCATATATGGATTAGAGATCAGTGCAAAAGAATAATGGGCCTTTGAGAAGATTGTCCAAGAGGGCATAAAAGGGATCTTGCCATTATTAAATGTTTTTGATTCATATTATTTGGGTGAAATATATGAACCAATCATGGTAATATACTATGGTGTTGCTAATTATTTTACCTCCTTGTTGACTCTTCTTGAATATGGTTCTATTGACCATTTTTGTTACCATTGGAGGTTTAGTTCTTAGTACAAGTTTTCATGGAAAGCATGAAGTATTTGTATATTTATGGTTTAAGTTAAATAAGAAGAATGCAAAAGGGACTTAGCATATTTTTGAAATTTGGCCTTCACACTTATTGGTTAAGCTTTAATCTTTGGGACCATTGTTCAACATTTATGTTGTGGCTAGTCAAAGATTTTATTCTAAATAAAGTTCTAAAGAAGACTTCAAAGGTTGTTTTGCCTTAGGTCTTCAAAGATAATGTTTAGAAGGGGATGTAAAGAGGGGTATAAGCTTGAGTTCTAAACAAATATTGCAAAGATATAAGTCTCAAACACAAACATTGAAGACTTCATGAGAATTGTTCAAAGTTTAGTCTTTGGGGAAATTATAGAAAAGAGTTAGATATTTTGCTATAAATAAAAATGTCAAAGGTTAAAGGTTGAATATAGGCTACAAATAAAAAATAATTTAAAGACTTATTAAATTATTAAACTTTACGTAGATCCACATGTCAACATTTTATATCCCTAGGCATGTTCAAAACATCCTTTTAGACTTAGTCATTTCAGCAATGTTCTAAACAAGTGGGTATGCAGGATAAAGCCACAATATGAAATCCTAGCGACCTGGGCCCCCAAAACCATCCATATAGTTGAGTGAATATTTTAGAGTAATAGGATAGTGATATTATTCCATGTGTAAAAGTACTTCTTCATTTCCAAAGGAGGGTCTACCATTATCTTCTTTTATTTCTTCAACACTTAGTTGATTTTTCAAGGATTGCCCAAAGCCGAGTGTCACTCTCCTAGTAGCCCTGAGACTATGCAAAAATTATTTTAAGACTTATTCAATTTTCAAGAAGTTACCCATTAAATCTCTATATTATCAAAGTTTTAGGCTTGTGGTATAATATGATGCTTCCATGTGTTATAATGAGGGCATCCTAGAGCCATTCGTATAAATGTAAAACAAGTGAGAAAGTGGGTAAGTAGGATGCTTCCATGTGCCCCAATCTTGATGACCCAACATCCCAGAGATGTCCTTATATTTTTAAATACCCTAGGTAATTAGGTTATTAGGATGACACCACATGGTAAAATATCACCACTCCACATTCCTTAGGTGGTCTGTGTAATCCCATTAGTGTGTCAGATCCCCAAGCAATTGGGTGAGTGAGATGATGCCACATAAAAATATATCACTTCATTATAAGGGGAATAGTTAGCATGAAATTAAGAGATTTTACCAAGAAAAAAAGGAGCGAGAAGAGGAAACATGGATGGATCTTACCATGAAAATGTTTGTAGGCATTCAAGTAACCAACAAGGCATGCGCCTGAATTCGATGGCCCATTTGGCCATCAAGACCATCAAAATTTGAGGATCAATTGCATAACTAAACTGATTCACAAAATCAATCATGAAGTGGTATATCAACTAGGGAATGAGAATAAAAGTTTTATAATTTAATGGAATCTCAATAACATCATTAGCCAAAGGTTATTACACATATGGGGATCAGGTTAGAGCATAAAAGATAAATGTAGGATCAAGGAAATGTGGTAGGTAGTTACACAGACATGGCCATGATGATCCATCCTTGACCCCTCTATATTTCTCTTATGAATTTGAAGCAATGAATAACTATTTTTTACTCTCTCAATGACTTGAATTTTGTGTGTATTCTATGATTTTTTATTCTCTCATTATGGAAAAGTGTTTTCCCCTTTGATTGTGCCTATTTTCACCTCACCTCCATGCAAGTGAAATATCTTTTTCAGGCCATAGTCTCTATATCCTTGTGTTTATGCAATGTTAGTTGTGTGATGAATGTTTCTCCTTATAATTAGTTATAGATTCTTTCACCTCTTTGTGAAATTTTGATGTCAGGAGATTTGTGATTGAGTTATGTATGCTATAGTTCCTAAGGTTTTCATTATGAAAACTTAAGTAAATAGAGGGTGTCATTGTGTCCTAGTGTATCACCTATTTTGACTTCAGTTTCTTTATTTTATGTTCCCTTTCTCCATTTTCCTGCAAATGTAGTAGTTTAGCATTATTCTATGTGAACAAGGAATCCATAGAGGGTAGGTTAGTCTTATGTTAGTCTAATAAAACAAAATCAAAATAACACACTAAAATCTTAACACCTCTAGCCTAGACACTAGGGAGAGCAAATGTAAAACACATACAAATGTAAGCAAAAATATAACACAAAATAAATCAATATTTTAACTTCTTTGGCTCTCAAAATGGCTTTTTGAAGTGGCTTTCTCAGTTTGTGCATCAAGAAGTCTTTAACAATGAAACTTTCTTTGCTCCTTCTCTCCTTGGCACCTTAGCTTAGATTCTTGGCTTATGAATTTGGCATGGTAACATTAATTTCATGGTTTTTTTTGCATCTATTTGATCATTATAAAATTACACCAAGATATCTTATGGTTGAAATCTTACATAATAACACTACACTATCAAATCTCAAATATCACTAGGCACGACATTTTATTTATAACCTCAAAAGTTAATTCTCACCCAAGGTGAGTTAAGGTTAAGTTTTAAAATGGAATGGGTTCAAACTAACCTTAGGTAAGTTGAGACTAACTCCATTTAAGTTAAAATTTATCATGTAATTATGATTTTCAATTTCTAGGCATGGCTCTCAAATTAGATATTTTGAGATATTTTAGAAGAGCTCGACAACTCATAAAGGCAATGATGGAAAGGCTTGATAGTTTGATTTTTGGAATTTTTATTTTTAGATATTAATTAATTGAAAATATATAATTAAATTAATCATTTAATATTATTTAATTATATGATTCATTTTAATTTTAATTTTATCTATTTTAAGATTTGATTAAGTGCCCCACTTAATGGATCCATAGGCCAAACTGCCAATTCTCAAGTCACAAGGTGATTGAGGATGAATCTGTGAGAGGTTATTGTTGTGTATGAGTTATTAACCCAAATAAGAATTCATTAACATGATTATAAGCATTGATAAATGATGTATGGATGAAATTGGAACATTCAATGAATCTTAAGCTTAATTTGTAATATTTGGTAGGAAACAGTCTGAAGTCCAAACAAAAACCTGTTATGGCTAGAATGAGATGTCTGCAGTTTGTCCCTATTTGGGAAGGCATTAAAATATATATGCATAGTAACATATTCTCAAAAAATTAATAGGTATTGTACTCCTAATGCCCCAATAAAAGATGAATGAGGTCTAGATGCCCCCTTGAGGGAGTGGTCAACAAAGAAGGTTGGCGATTAGTCCCTTGAAATAAGGAAATTGATTAGACCAAAAGGCAAAGGTGGGTGGAAAAGACTAATTTCCCACGTGCATTTATATTAAATGGCATAGTGAGATGCCCTAGTTGGGTAGATAAAAAATGGATGATTTTCTCAAAGGTGGTTATAGTCATCAAGATAAAAAGATAATGATTTGCCCAAAGGTAGTTATAATAATTATCTAAAGGAAAATGTAACAAGACAATGATTTTCTCAAAGGTAGTTATAATAATTTATCAAAATAAAAACAATGATTTGCCCAAAGGTGGTTAGAATCATTGGCATGCTAGTTTGGATCAAACCATAATGATTTACCCAAAGGTGGTTATAATCATTGGTAATATAAGTGGGACAATATGGAAAATTTGAAGAGGAGGCTTATGAATTAAATATATACTCACAAAGTAAGGGTAATTCAATATATAGGAGAAAGATGAATTTGGGTAACCTACTAGTATGGAGATGCATGTCTTGAGTAGAAAGGATTATAATTCATCCATGATTTAATTACTATATATATGGGAAATGATTAGAATGGATAAGGGATTTTTTAGGTAACCAAGGAGAAGTACCATGGTGTCATTGATTATAAGATTTCCTAAGCTTATTTTTATTGTATCATGTGATGGTAGGCATCATGATATAAAAAACCATGATAACATAGCCAAAAAAATGCAAAAAGACTGACACATAATCTAATAAATAGTTAAAAATATTGCACCAACAATAAAAACCATGATAACAATGTTGACTTATGAATATGGATAAAATTAAGTATAAGACACAAGGAATCATCCAATGAATGTAAATGTACTAAGTCAAGGCACAACAATGAAACCAAATAAACAAGCAAATAAGTAAACAAAAACATAATAAAATACTAAGAAATGGAAAAGAAAGACACAATAAAAAAACAATGAGAACTAAATGAAATAAAAATAAACAATGGTTAATCAAAATGTTAATGCAAACAAAAGAGAAAAACAAATGACACAAGGTTGCCTTAAGATATAGGAAAATAATGACACACAATATGATAAACATTGCCCCTAGGCTATAGGAGCCAACAAAACAAACAAATGAAATGGGGGTGGGAATAGAAGAAAAAGAAGGGGTAGCCAAGTTGATTCTAGATGCACTAGGTAAGTGTATGTTGCTTACATAGTTTCATGGATGGAAGATCCAACATAAACTTTAGGCCAAATGCAGTTCTCCCAAGATATATAATAGAAGAAAATGATGATGGAGAAAAACATGATTCTGTGGTAGAAGAATATGAGAATGGTCTCACAAAATGGTGAGATCATGAGGAATGGAGAATACTCATAAAATAATGAGAGCGTAAAATTATTAATTTTTTTTTTGTAATTTGTTAAGCATCTAAACTTGATGGAGAATGAGGAGATATTAATGGTCTAACTCATAAAATAGAGAGAGCATTCAAACTTAAGTTTTTCATAAAATGGTAAGAGTGTTGTAAAGGGTGATGGAGATGACCTTAATGTAAATCGAGCACTACCTACATAGTTCCATTATGACCTCAAGTCACTATATTTCCACCTTACAATGGAGGAATTAGATTAGGTAGCAACAATTTCTCAAATTAGGCAAATGGCATAGTATGACATAGGAATGGCAAGGTAAGACTTCAAGACATGATAAGGATATTATTCCTAATTTTCCCATAGGCAATTATAATTAGTAAATAATGGCATGGGTCAATGGTAATAATTTTCTAAAAGGCGGTTATAATAAAGAACACTATGAATGAAATCTAAAAAATGAAGGATGTAACTACTAAACCACTATCATACTAGTCCAAGATACTGCCTCTATCTAGAATACTGAATCATCTGCTGAAACTTGACCAATGCAATGGAACTAGGATCAAAGGGTTGGGAAGGGAGGGTAAAAACAACAATGGTTGATAAGGAAGGTATGGTAGAATGGTATATGGTCTGGTAAAAATAAGAATGTTGATATTATAATACAATAAAATTGTACCTCATAGACAACACTTGAAGTCTCTTAAGCGAAGTAATGATTAAAGTGTATGATGTTAATATTATCATCAAATTCATCCCTATCTGATGTAGTGAACATGTATTTTTGGGATCCATAATTTAAAATAATGATATATGGGTCTATCCAGTTGGGTTTGAACTTACCCTTCTTCTTCTTCTTCACTATGGTATTCCTTTGGTTTTAATTAAGAACAAGATCACCAAGCATTAACTCTCTATTTTTGACCCATTGGTTATAGTGTCCATGGAGTCTATCTTGGTATGCTTGAAGGTTGTTAATAATGGCCATGCATTTTTCATCAAGTAACTTCAACTCTTGTGGGTGATCTACTCTATAACCTTTGTCATCCAAGATGTGTTTCAATGAGATGCACATAGAAGGTAACTAAACCTCAATGGGAATAATGGCCTCAATTTTATAAATTAGGGAATATGGAGTGGATTTGGTTGGGGTATGGTAATTAGTGAGATATTTCCAAAGGGCATGGAATATTTGGAAGTGCCAATTACAACCAACATCATTAACAATCTTTTTAAGGATGTTGACAATGGTTTTATTGGATGCCTATGCTTGGCTATTACATTATGGATATTATGCAGTAAAAAAATGTTGGGTGATATTTTACTCAACACAAAGCATTTTGACATCCTTTTTCTTAAATTATCCACCATTATCAAATATAATATTAGATGGGATACCATAATGATAGATGAGATGATTGAATATGAACATGAAAATATTTTTTTAGTCATGTGAGGGGTATAGATTCAACCCCCATTGATTACCCAAGCCACCTCATTAACTAACAACCCCTTTAAGGCTACCATTAAAAACCAATGAACCCAAACTACTACCACCTTTATAACTTCTACCCCTAACAACCACTCCTCCATAATAGGGATGCCTACCTCTAACACTACCAACCTTCCTTTATCTACATTCAACCCATTAACCAACACTCTACTTCAAATCCTTTTGGTGTCCATACCCCTACCTTGTTGTTGATCAGTATAAGGGTCACCACCCTTCCATCAATCACCAACCCAACTACTGCTCCTATCTAAAAAGCACCCCTTGGACCAACTTTAGTTATGTCCCTAATCTACAAGGACATATACCCAATACCCAATTACCTACCTCTATATATCCTTATGTATCCTCTACCTAACCTTTGACATCCACTTACCCATATGTGGTAGCCTCCAAACCTTATACCCACTATCCATATGTCTCCCTACCATCACAATAATATGTATCTTATAACCCCTTAGGTACATTACCCCAAGTAGACCTAATGAATATGCTTATGGATAAGATGAATACCTTATAATCATCCATTTTAGGTGCTCACAACATCTTATCATATGACCAAATTTTTAATGAGCCCATCCATCCATTCGTACCTATCAAACCATATCCTCCCCAATGGGAACTTCCCAAGTTCTCTAAGTTTCAAAGTAAAGAAGATCTCTAGTAACACCTTAGGGCATTTAGGAATGCTTGTTATCTAATCACCTATGATGATACCCTTCTTCTCTCACCTTCCCCATGTCTTTAGTTAGTTTGGCCTTAGATTGGTAAGTGACTTATCCAAACATTCCATCTTCTCCTTCACCCATTTGGGCCAAACCTTCTTGGACCACTTTTTGATTAATATATCCAAGAAACTATCTATTATCGACCTCTACTCTATCCATTAATTTAAAGATGAGTCCATTTATAATTTTGTGGCTCACTAGAGGAGCCTAATCAACCAACTATCTTTATCCCTACCTTAACCTGAAATCATAGAGATCTTTGCTCAAGCATGTGCCAAGAATATCTCCTCTACCCTATGTGTCTAAATATTTTTAACCTTCAATGAATATTTTGCCATGGCACGAAAGTTAGAGAACCAAGCCATTGATAAAGGAAAGCTTAAGCTCAAAAACAAGAACTTAACCTATAAAACCAATGAGGCATCTTCCTCCAAGTTAAGTAACTAACCCAATACTAACACCAAGAATAAGGGGACTATGAATGCAATTATCAACCAATATAATCTCTCTAGTTCTTCAAAGTAAAACCTAAGGAACCAAACCTAGAATAACCAAAAGTAATTCACTCCATGTGGATAATCCTATGCTATCATCTTAGAGAAGTTATTAAAAGCCAATATCATTCAACTTCCTCCTATCAAGCCACCCCAATAATTTGACTCTTCTCATCCTACACTTAGTTAGTACAATGAGAATGACCTATGTGCCTTTCACTGTGTGATAGGATATTATGTCAGTAGGTGTAACACTTTCAATAGCCTTGTCTAATCCCTCATTGACAAGGGGGAGCTTACATTGAATAACCCCAATGCACCATTAAACCAAGCCTTTGATATATTCAAGCAACCCTTCTCAAACCATGCTCCTACCAAGAATGAGAGAAACAAAATTAAATGATCTCATGATACCCATATAGTTAATATGGTCCTTGGCACTCTCATTTCCAAAGATCCTATTGACCAACCCATTTATCTCTCACCCTCTTTGTTTATTGAGGTAGTAGAGTTACCTTCCCTTCCTTTAGATACCCAAGATGAGGAAACACCATCTTTTCCCCCACTACTTATTAAGGTAGTAGAGCCACTAGTCACCCTTTAAACTGATATACCAAAACAACCAACCATCACTACCTCACCCTCACCCATAACTACCTAGAAAACTAATTCCCCTTTGAAGATCGATTTCAAGGAGGAAACCCTGATGTATACTCCTCCCTTAGAGAAACCACCTATCTCAACCTTACATCCTTTGATTAAAGAAGAGGATGAGGTTACCATCCTTGTGTCTATGCCTAGGGTTTTATCTTTCAGTTCTACCATACAGGGAATTAAACCAACCTACAAACCATTCTCTAGTTTGGTGTATAAATTAAAATTTATCTCTAACCCTAACATGGATCAAGCCACCTTTTGGTAGTAATCAGGTCTCCCTTATATCACCCAATCAGAACCCCTAACTCTTTCTCAGTCAAATCAACCTTCCACTTCTATTAACCAACCCCTTACCATATCTACCTAAATAACCAAACCCTCTAACTATGATTGAGGAATTTGACTCAAGAGAGGATGGTTAGTATGGTGTTAGTTCCAAAATGAAAGAAACACACTAACTAGCATAACATCTCTAGGCTTAGACACTAGGGAGAGCTTAGTTGACAAAAATGAATAAAACACACAACTAAAATGTAAAAAAAACCCTTTTTTACCTTCATTGGATTCTCCAAAATGCTTCTTTTGGTGGCTTTCTCAACTTGTGCTCATGAAGTCCTTGGCAATGGAAGCTTGGTACCTTTATCTCTCCTTGGCACCTTTTGGCTTTGGCTTGGCTTGGCTTGGAATCAATCTAGAATGGTAACACTAATTATCAATACTTTGAATATATTTGAGCATAATAACTTTGAACCAAAATAGGTTATAAATGATGTGGTAAGGCCTCCTATTTATAGATTTTTTCAAATGTCTAGAATCAACCTGAATCATTCATCCTAAGATTGAGATGTGTGGTTGAGGGTTAATTCAATTTTTAGAATTAATTTTTTAATTATCCTCATCATAAAATTAGAATAAGGGGAAATTAATAGGCATGGAGGGCATCATGGAAGGCATTGATGAGGCATGGAGGGCATAAATCTTGATATTTGTGGCAATTATGGCCTAGGACTATCTTCCCAAGAAATGAGGTCACTTGATGATGTAGATATTAAATATTCATTTCCAAAAATAAGTATTCAACAAGTATCCATTAAATTATTCATTATGACTTGATTTGGGTTAATCATCTCTTAAGCATGATTAAGCACTTTGTGCACAAATTACTCAAATTGATCAGAATGCCTTGTTATTGGTCTAAAATTTGAATGGATTGGAATTAGAAGGCAATGTCATGTGTTGGATCCATATTCCCATTTAGGATGTTACCAACAACAAATAATAAAGGCACATGTATTGTGCAAGAGATTTGATAGGAAAGATCAATCTAGAACACCTAGATGTAAATTTGGTATTTTGACTCAGAATGATCTGATCAAAGTTAGTTGGCCCATAAATTGCATTGCCCAATTTAGGGATACCCTAGTCAAAATAAGCACTTGAATATATTAGGTTTAATGATTTTTAACATGTTTTAGTGTTTTTAGAAAAAATTATGTATTTTGGGTGGAAATTGGCCAAAAGCCTGATTAGAGGTTATTGGTGGCCAGATTTAGTTGTCTACAATTTGCCCCTATTTAGGAAGGCATTGCAAGCTATAAGCATAGTAACATCTTCTCAAAGAATGAAAAGGTCATGTATTCCTATAGCTACAGTGATGATAAAATTATTATATGATGCCCCCTCTAGGGAATGGTTGGCACAAGTAGGTTGACAAACGATCCCTAGAAAAGAAAGAAGTGAAATGAGGGGACTAAAGAAAGGAAAGATGATGGAGGTGAAAATACAATGATATTGAAAAAGTAGTTAAAATCCTTAAGAATGCAAGTGGGATGGTGCACAATGTTTTTCCCAAAGGTGGTTATAAACATTGTACCCCAATAGTGGCAATGTGGTATGATAACACAATGATTTACCCAAAGGCAGTTATAATCATTGAGAAGATGGAGCTGCCCCAGTTAGGATAGACAAACAAGATAATAACATGCCCTTGTATAGGTATAAAAGGTAATATGGTTACAACACAATGATTTTTCCAAAGGTGGTTACAATCATTGAGAAATTTAGGTGGGATGGTGTGCAATGATTTTCCCATAGGCGGTTATAATCATTGGACCCTGATTATGGGAAACATGATAAACTTGGCCAAGGATTATGATAACTTAACATAGAGGATAATGATGAGGTGGAACAACCTACTAGTAGGGAGATGCTCATCTAAACTAATAAAGGTTGAAATTCTTTCATGGTTAATTACTTTATTTAGGATATGATTAGGATGGAATCAGGATGTCAGTGTCGAAGAGATGCCACCATTACTGAATAGGCTTCTTGAAGCTGAGATTTTGTTATAGCACATATCAGTAGGCATCATGGTATAACATCATGATGACTTAGATAAAATATGCATAAGGACTCCCATAATCTAATACTCAATAGAAAATAATGTACCAATGATATAAACCATGATGATAATGTAAACATATGAATATGGATGGATTCAAGAATAATGTGCTTGAGGAATCACCCAATAAACACATATAGATTGATTCAAGGCAATAGTGCTAAAAGTAAACAAAAAAGTAGACAAACAAACAAACAAATAAAAAAACAACCTAAAATAAACAAACAAATAGAAAGCCTAAAAATAAAAGCAAAGGAAAACATCCTAACAATGATAATTCCCCAGTAAAGTAGATCGAGGATAACTGACTAAGCTTAGACAGGACAAATATTTTTGGATTTTTGAAATGTTATGAATGTTTTTGGCATTTTGAGGTATCTTAACTCATTATAGAATGACAAGATACCTACTCATATAATGGCAAGAGCATTTGGATTAGGTTGCTCACAAAATGGTAAGAGCATTTGGAAAGGGGGACTAAGGGGACCTCAACATGAATTAAGCATGAGCCACATAGTCCTAAAATGACCTCAAGTCATAGTAATTCCATCCACACAAAAGGTGATGAAAAACCAACTAGGTCCCAATAAGTTCTCAAATCTGGCAAATGGCTAGTCAAATGAAAATAGTAATGGCAAGGTGATATGGTAATGCATGATAAACAAATGTTGCCCCTATTTTCCCCATAGGTGGTTATAACTAAGATACAATGTCATAGTTCAATGATACTAATTTACCCATAGGTGGTTATAATTAGTAGCAAGATTGGTGAAACACTAATTTTCCCATAGGTGGTTATAATCAAGCTCACATAAACAAAATTTATAGAAGATGAAAGATATTTTGCCAAATCAACTATCAAACTACTTTCATAGACTGCCATTTAAACATAGATTGAATTGATTATTGAAACTTGATTGAAATCCTCTCACAAAAGGTGTCAAAAGAACCAAATGAACCAAGATCAAAATAGGATTGGTAGGATGACTAAAAATAGGCTTTGGTCTAGATAGGAATGGAATGATAGGATGGAATGGCACAGTCTTGCTCTAAGATAATGATGGTTTGATAAATTAGATAAAATGGTAAGAGGGTTTCCCTTAGGTGATGGGGTAAATTGATGGGATCTACAATAATGGTAAATAGGCATGTAATAATAACAATGGCATGATAATGTGAAATGGTATGGTACATATTATTGGATTGGGTGTGGTAAATGATTTTATTATTCCTGTTGATGGGTAGATGCACATCCTAATCAACAAATGATACAAATAGAATACTTGATCATGTTAATTGCTATCCCACACCTCATTTGAATAGCTAATCTATAAAAAATGGATTATAAATTTAGTTGTTAAGAATGCTTTTGTGATCTTCGTTGGTCATTGGTTTTGATTCCTTCAAACATTGAAACAAGGTATCCTTATAGCCTCTACAAATGAAAGTGTGGCCGTGGATGGCAAACAAAGATAAATAATAGATGGTAGGTTTGATTGTGAAATGGAATGATAGATGATAATTGAATGTATAATGGTGGGTAAATAAATGAAGATCAAGACTTTCAGTCACACATAATGTTGTTGATGCCAGATTCAACATATTTTTCATTGTGGCAGGGCCAAAGACTTTTTCTCTTGATAGGACCACCATATTCTTTTTGTTTTTTGATCTTGAGAGTAGCTACCATCTGATTAGGCTTTATATTAGAAGCTATTTTGATTTAATCTTTGATTTTATCTTCATCAAGTAGTGAAAAACTTTTATGCTCAGCTATTGGTGTCTCAATGAGGTTTTCACTATTGAAGTTATCTTGATTGTCTCATAGCACCTTTGAGAAGGTTTCACTAATGAACATTAGCTTTTGACTTTGATTTTCTTTTAGTGCTTCTAAAAAATTATCACTAGAAGATGCTGAGTTCTGACTTGGATTGTCCCCTAGCACCTCCAAAAAAGTTTCACTAGGAGAATTTTCATCTACTATATGAATGTAGTCTTGGCTTCCTTGATTTTTTTCAACTACTATGTTGCCATGGATGCAGTTCAAAAAAGTGTGATTTTTTTTTATCCCAATTGACACTTGTGGGAGATGGAATGTCAATAATATGGCTATTTTGGTTAATGGTAATGACTTTTGGAATGGTAATGGAATGGGTAGAGGTTACACAATCCTCATAGAAGATACTAGGATAACTTGTGTCAAAGCTGAAGTACTCATCCTCAAAAATTATAAAAGGATCATAAATGTATTCAAATTGATCTGCAAGGCATGTATAACCAATATTGTAATAGCCATGATCATATTCTTCTTCTGAATTTGATTCTAACTCAAGGGACTCTAAATCTGATGTTAAGACTAATTGAAATTCAAATTTTGATGGTAAATCTAATGTCAGTTTAATAATAAAACCTAACTCTAACTATGATTCTTCATTTGATGGGTATTCTATTACAATGATGTCTTCTTGAATTTTTAGTATTAGATAAGTAACAACCTTTAATGGCATGATGGGTTCCACTAAGACTAGTTTATCAAAGTGAGACTCCTCTAAGATGGGAAATAGGTCAAGAGACAACTCCTCAGAGACTATCTTGTCAATAGGAGGCTCTTGAAAAATAGGCACATAGTCAAGGTAATAATTTTCCCAAAGACAGTTATAATCATTAAGAAGTGACTTGATAAAGATTGGCTTATCAGTGTGTGATTCCTCGATAACTAGTATAGGATCAATAGGCAATTTATCATAGGTTGACTTATCACAAATGGTTGATTCAATAGAAACATCTTGGATTGGTTGGTTTTCTTCGCCTTGGTTTTCAATGAGTTGAAAAATACCAATTTTAAACATGGCTTGGTCTTCAAAATATTGGATAGATTCAGGTTTGGATGGGATTGGTTCTAGATGAGGAATGGCTTATGATTAGATAATGGTAGGGCACTAGGGATCATGATTGCTCACATGAGCTAAAGGACAAAGTCCTGAGATGGTAATGATAGGGTGGTGTGGAACATGATTGATCACATAAGCCAAAGGACTAGGTCTTGGAATGATGAAGGGAAATTGTAGAGCTTGATCACTCATAAAAAATAAAGGATGAGGTCTTGGTATGGGAATGGTATGATATTTTAGTCCTAGAATATAAATGGTATAATGTGGTGGAGCCTGATTACTCACATAAGACAAAGCATCTAAGTCATCCTCATAAACCATATCATCCCAATCATGAGTTGGCTCATAAGCTAGTTCTTGACTATGTTTTATGTATAGATTATTGAAAAGAGGGTATGGATTCATATCCCAAATAACATTATCTATAGTTGGGTCTTTAAAGTCCTCCTCACAAGCCTCTTCATACCAATCAAGGTTTTGATTTAGATTTTGTGGATTTTGACTATGTTACCCATATGGAGTATTGGAGGGAGAATAATAAAACTCCTTAGAAAATATTTCTCTATAGGGGTTCCTAGTGGGATTTTGTGTGGCCATTCTATCATAATTTGGATTATACATGACTCCACCATAAGTGTAGCTAGACATATCCACATAAATTATGAAATCTCTAAAAACAAAAAGGCTTAGATTTCTACAAACTCTAAAAAACTATGTCCAAAAGGACAAATGGTTCAAACTTGGTCTAATTTGGTTGAAGGAGTGGAGTTGTATCTCCAAAATGGTTGGTGCTAGAGCTTGGCACAAAATAGTCTAATGTCAAATGTTTAATGTCAAATTTCATACACACAAAATGTCAAGCATCTGAATAACAACTATCATGTCAAAGGTCTAGGTCAAAGTGTTCCAAACAAGGTCTAAACTAGGAAAGGGAAAAGTTGAGTTACTAGGTATTTTGTCTAAATGTGGAGTCAAAAGCTAGGCTCAAACAAATCGGCAAGATGTGATTTGATTTAATCTAACAAGTTTGGAAATAACTTTGACATAAACCTAGCATATGGAATCAAACATACACATGATCAATTGGCATAAGGCATAAGACAAAAGGCTCTTTGAATAAAGACTATGTTTTCCCAAATAAAGGTACAAATAATGATAAGGATATGTACTAAACAAACAAACCATTAATAGTTTTAAAATTTGGGTAATCGATTAACTAAAATTATGCAACCCAAAATAGAAAGATTTATGTATTAGCCCCATGAATTAATGCTAAAATAGAAATAACTCAATGTTTGAATCCAAACTTGACAAGGCTAATTGAAAACTCAATGTTGAAAACTAGAATTTGACCAAATAGGCTAGACAAGATTGGATAGCATGACAACACAAGATAAAGGTCCAAATGGTATACATGAAATGGTTTGAAATAAATGGTTTTGATACAATGGTAAACAAGTATTGAAACATGTTGAGTAGCGTAACGGTGTAAGCATACTCAAATAATGTGGTCAATTTTATGTTTCAAAGACTTAAAAGGCTCAAAATGTTTTGACATGATTTGGGTAGCATGACGCTACCCTCTAAAACTAAAATGACATACACAAACAATTTTAGCAAAATTTTCAAGTCACAAGTGTGGTGTAAAATGGCTAGTATAATTTCATCTTTAGAAAAAAGAGTGACGTATAGACAAATTGGTTTTGACATGGTTTATACACAAATAAATAAGTTTTAGTCTCAAAACACTAAGTAAGATAAATGACCAAAATACACTAGGTTTAATCATTGAAATCCTAGTAAGGGTATGGAAAAATGGGGTTGACTAAACTATCAAGATTTGAATGTCTCTAGGGAAACCAATTTTAAAATGACTTTCACATCAAAAAGTGTAAAAGAAAAGCATGGAAACTGGGTGACCATGACATTGGCTAGTTGTAAAAAGGTCTAGTCCTTTTTACAACCAATACATCCTACTATTTTCTTAGTGTACTGTGATGTCCAAATGTAGATATGCCCTATGTGTAAATCTAAAGGAGTAAGTGAAGTCAATACTAGGAGATGAAACCCCAAGTTAAATCTTCCCTAAAGAACTCATAAGAGTTAATGACGTCCCCCTCGCAAGCCAAGTTTATATAAAAATAAAGAAAACATGAAATAGAAAGACTTTAGGGTCATTTTCAAGGTCACCCAAACTTTGACAAGTTTTTGGGGAATGCTTTAGATAATTTTCTTTCTAAGCCTTGGACTAGACTACTTGAAATAAGAATGGTTCTTTTGATTCTAAGGGTTCCCTAAAGGGGACAAATGGAATATCATACACGCAACATCCCTCTTTTTGCCAAACAAAAAATTAATCTAAACAACTATATAAACACAAAAAGTTTTGAAAAGGTGAGTTCATTTTTAAGCCCAAATAGAAAATGAGGTGGTGTTCATTTGACCCCTTGGTATTAGTTTCAAACTTTGAAAACATTCACCATAAACATCTAAAATTTGTTTTTTGTTAAACACCAAAAACAAGGTTCCTAATTGATTTTTAAGCATGAAAAAGGTGATCTAAACATGTTTTTAAAACATGTCAAGCTTGGTTCTACAATATAAATATTAGCATGTCCTTTAGCATTGAAGCTCTTTTAGGTTTGAAACAATGAACTTTAAAAAAAGAGCTCTCAGGTCTATGTTTTAAGAAAAACACAGTGACCGATGCCATTTATATAACTAATGATAGTTACATTTTCTAACCAATGACGGTTATCTAACCAACATCAGTTATACCAATGTGAATGATAATAGGTATCCAACTTATGTCGATCTTACTAACCGATATTTGTTAAGCTATCCAACTGATGTCAATCTTACTAGTTGATGTCAGTTATTGTGTAAACCTGTGGTAAATAACAAATGGCAAAATAAAGTTAGAAAATCAATTTACAAGAGTTTTAATGGTCCAAATAAATATTTTAAAGTTTCAAAATGATCTTATTCATATGTGGGATACGTCTAGTCCCATTAGGCATGCCATATGTGATCTAGGAATTTGACTCAAGAGAGGATGGTTAGTATGGTGTTAGTTCCAAAATAAAAAAACAAAATGAAAGAGACACACTAACTAGTATAACATTTTCTAGGCCTAGACACTAGGGAGAGCTTAGTTAACAAACATGAATAAAAAACATAATAAAATGAAAAATAAACCCTCTTTTACCTTCCTTGGATGCTCCAAAATGCTTGTTGTAGTGGCTTGCTTGGCTTGTGCTCATGAAGTCCTTGGCAATAGAAGCTTGGCTACCTCCATCTCTCCTTGCCACCTTGTGGCTTTGGCTTGGATTGGATTGAAATCAATTTGGCATGGTAACACTAATTATCAAGAGTTTGAATATATTTTAGCATAATAACTTTACACAAAAATAGCTTAGAAATGATGTGGTAAGGCCTCATATTTATATATTTTTGTAAATCTCTAGATTTAACCTGAACCATCCATCCTGAGATTGAGATGTGCGGTTGAGGATTAATTCAATTTTTGGAATTAAGTTTTTAATTATCCTCATCATGAAATTGGAATAAGGGTCAATTAAGAGGCATGAAGGACATCATAGAAGGCATTGATGAGGCATGGAGGGCATGGATCTTGATATTTGTGGCATTTATGGCCCAGGGATATCTTCCCAAGAAATGAGGTCACCTGATGATACAAATATTCAATATTCATTTCCAAATATAAGTATTCAACAAGTTTTTATTGAATTCTTAATTAGGCCTTGATTTGGGTTAATTAGCTCTTAAGCATGATTAAGCACTTCATGCACAAATTACTCAAATTGATCATAATGCCTTGTTATTGGTCCAAAATTTGAATGGATTAGAATTAGAAGGAAATTTCAATTTTTTTGGATCCATATTCCCATTTAGGATGTTACCAACAAAAAATAACAAAGGCACATGTCTTGTGCAAGAGATTTGATAAGAAAGATCAATCTAGAGCACCCAAGTGCAAATTTGGCATTTTGATTTAGAATGATCTGATAAAAGTTAGTCCATAAATTGCATTGCCCCATTTAGGCATACCCTAGTCAAAATCAACACTTGAATATGTTAGGTTCAAATCTTTTTAATGTTTTTTAGTGTTTTTAAGCCAAATTGTGCATTTTGGGTGGAAATTGGCCAAAATCCTAATTAGAGGTTATTGGTGGCTAAATTTAGGTGTCTACACCAACCAACCAACTAAAACCTCCATTAAACTAATAAACCCTCAACCACTTAAGATGATCAAGACCCAAGTAGCCAAACCCTCTCTTATCACCCCAACCAGATCTGCCAAGAACCTTAGTATCCTCCCTACACCAATCCTTAGTCATCCTTCTATGAAAATGGACCTAAAACTTTCAAGCCCACCAACCACATGTTAAACTAAAACAACCATAGAGGTAAAGCCATATAAAGGTTGAAAGACCTAAAATTTTCCTCTCTCAACTTTTCCTTCCATTTTGGGGCCTCATCCCTCTACCTTAAATAGGAAGCCAGTTACCTATATGAAAACCTCATCACCTCTTTTGGTGACACCTTCATAGTTGCTCTTTAATGCACTTATTTTCACTATGCTAATAAAACCTAGGCTACCTACCTTATGATATTACACCTCTATCTCATCAACCTCCTTGCCTAAACCAAAGCCATCAACTAAGTGTACTACCCTACCCAAAACACCTACCACCAAACCTAGCTCTAAACCAACTCCTACTTTAACCATCAAATTAAAAATTGCTAAACCTTTACCTCTCTAGCCAAATATTATTTGACCATTATCCATAGGTTATTGTAGACTTCTTATTTATCCTTACCTCCCATCAGGCCCTTTGACCCTCTAGCCTCAAATCTCATCTGGTACAATGACCACCACGTGTGTTCTTAGCATAGAACACTTAACCATGATATGGAGAACTACAAAGTTCTCTAAAACATCATCTATCAAAATTTACTATGAGGATAATCTATTATCAAATGAATATCCTATGATCCCCATACCAATCCAAACACTTACCATACCTACCCAACACTCACCCACTCCACTCTCACTTTGGAGTGAAGATGAATATGATCAATCCTCTAGCTCAACCTCTCCTTCTATCCATACTATTAATGTAGTCATGAGAGAAAAATATAAGGATAAGGGGAAGGCTAAGGTGTCCATTCCTTAGACATACCCCTCCTTAAAATCCCAACCAGCCTACACCCACTAATCTTCATCCTTGACCAAGCCTAAGGTGTCTATCTTAGGTGCCTCCTAATCTAACCCTTCAAAATCCATTAAGAGAGTTATCCTAAAGTAAATTCATTAGACCCCAATGAAAATGAGCTTGTATGAGTTTATCTCTACCTCTCCCCATCGCCGTCAAGCACTAATAGAGGCTTTACAATCCATTGAGGTCCAACCTGAGGTTCCCCAACCTCTAGCCTCCTTTTTTAGTGCCCTTCAAATTTCCAACCTTATTACCTTCAAAGATTCAAAAATACCTTCCATCCATACTGAAGACCCAGATCCTCCTCTCTTTATCACTACCTACATCAACCAAACCCACATTAAATGGGTCATGATTGATAGGGGAACTAGCATAAACATCATCTCCTCTCACGACACTAACCAACTCAACATGATGGATAATGTTATGTCTAGATCCTTGGTCATCCTTCATTATTTTAACAATACCATGGCCACTACCTTAGGAACTATCATCCTTTACATCCATGTAGGAACCTACATACCCTAAACTATTCTATGTTGTATAAGGTGAATTCCAATACAATGTCTTATTGGGATGACCTTGGATTCATTCTATGGGTTGTGTTCCCTCTACCCTCTACTATTGCATTAAGTTTGAACATGAAGTATAAGTCATCATTATCTAAGATAATATAAGTCCTTTCTCAACAAGCAACATGACCTATCACCCTAATGATGTCCTTTTACCCCCATCAAACACACCCTTAATAGCTAAAACCCAACCTTTAACCACAAATGCTGATATCATATCCCCTTCTACTAATGAGGCATTGAATAGCTCCTCTCTACCTTCACACCAAATTCCTACCATATATCCTTTAGAATCAATGTTTCATCACCTTTCATTTGGGAAATATCTCCTCACCATCAACACTTTCCCCACTCCTCATAAGTATGGGAAACTTACCAACCAACTTGAATATGACCCCAATGTCAGAATTATCATTCCATTTAGACCTCCTTTCTATAAGACCTATTTTGCCTATTGGGGACTTGACAAATCCCTTAGTGCTCTTACTACCTCAACCATTCACCATTGGTTTATCTTACCTTGATAAACCAAACTTTGTCAAGACATACCTTCATTGGTGTGTTTAGAAAGGCTTCAATATTAGGTGATATGAACATGACCCACATGAATCAATCACCATCAAAACTAAGAAGCCACATGAGAAGCATAAGTTAGGTTTCATCTTACCTACTAATAATAATGACAAGCAACCCACCTCTACCATTATTGAATAAGATGACCCCTCCTCATTGACCTCACCTCCACTCATGTGTAAGGATGATGACATCATCCCACCTAATTTTTTTTTCCATCAACATGATCTTTCTTGGACCCCTGACTTATCATAAGGAGGGGATGACTATAACCATCCCTATGACCCATTATAAGATGATAAGAGAAGGCTATCCTACCATTAACATAATGTAGTGTTAAGATGATGATTATATTCTCACCTACCTTAGTGCCCCAAATTCTTCAATCCAAAAATCCCTTCCTCCTAAGACCTCAACCATTTTAAATGAATCCATGATGGATATCAACTTGGGCACTCTGGATAACCCTTGTATTGTCAAATTGGGCCAATATTTGAGTACTAAGGAACTTCAGGACTTCCCCTCTTTCTTTCAAAAATGAATCATAGCATTCGCTTGGTCTTACAATGACATGCCTAAAATTGACCCTGCCATTGCTATCCATAACATAGTCACTCATCATGATGCCAAACCTATCAAGAAAAATCTCTTAAGCATGCATCTTTTTATAGCCCTTCTCATCAAGGAAGAGATTCAACATCTTATATATGTCAACTTCATTCAACCTATTGACTACCCCCAATGGGTCTCAAATGTCATACCTATCGCTAAATCCACAAAGGGACTATGCATTTGTGTGGACTTTCATGACCTCAACCTCACCTACCCAAAATATGACTTCCCTCTACCAATCATTGATTGGCTTGTTGATCTTATAACTAAAGATGAGATGTTATCTCTCATGAATGGATTCTTAGGCTATAATCAGATCTTAATCATCCCTGAAGATTAGCATAAAACTAACTTTACCACCCCATGGGGGACCTTCTTCTATAGAATCATGCCTTTCAAGTTAAATACTATTGGTGCAACCTACCAATGTGATATGACCTATATTTTTCATGACCTTATCCATAAGATCATAGAGGAATATGTGGATGACCTTCTCAAAAAATCCAAACTCCAAAAAGATCACTTGGCCATTCTTAAGATCATCTTCAAGCAACTTATCCACTATCATGTCTACCTCAACCCCAAGAAATGTATTTTTGAGGTCTTGTCAAGAAAGCTTCTTGTTTTTATTATTTCCCTTCAAGGAATCAAAGTTGATCCCTCCAAAATAAAAGAAATCCTAGACATGTTCCCTCCTACCAACCTTAAGCAACTCCAAATCTTACAAGGGAAGCTTCAATCTATTCATCATTTTATCTCCCAAATTTTAGATAAATGCCAACCTTTCCACCACCTTCTAAAGAAGTATGTATCTTTAAAATGGAATAGCAATGTCCAAAGGCCTTTGATTTTCTTAAAGAATACCTTTTGTCACCACTTGTTCTTACTCCTCTTAAAGAAGACCAACCCTTTTACCTTTATATCTCTACCATTAACCATTCCCTAGGGTCAATGCTAGCTCACCAAGATGAAAAACATAGAGAACAAATTGTGTATTATATTAGCCATGCGCTTGTAGAGTATGAGACTTGATACACCCATATTGAGAAGCTTTGCTTGGATTTAGTCTTCATGGCCACCAAACTTTTCCACTACCTTCTTAACCATAAAACCTACATCATTACCAACATTGACCCACTCAAGTACATGCATTCTAAGCCATACCAAAACCAATTTATGACCAAGTGTCTCATGTTCTTATCAAAATTTGATCTTGAGTTCCTTTAGTAGAAGTCAATTAAGGGACAAGTCATTGTTGACCAATTGTCTGAGGCACCATTAATATATAACCAACCTCCTCCTCTTGAGTTCCCTAATGAGTCCATTACGGCCCTATCTCAAGTGGATTTCACCTATCAAGTCATCATGTTCCTTGATGGATCAAAATGTCAACATGGTGGGGGAGTAGGTATCATCCTATCCCCTTTGATGGTGAACCTCTCCCTTTATCCTTAAATCTTGATTTTGAATGTACCGACAATATGGTTGAATATGAAGCCTTAGTGATAGGCCTTTAGACTACCTTAGGCTTAGGATTCAAAATAATCAATATCTTTGGTGACTCCTAGATTGTGGTCAATCAAATCAATGGCTCCTACCAGTATAAAAATTATGTTTTACAATAGTACAAATAACTAGTTGACAAAATATTAGCATCATTTGAGCACTACCACATCCAATCAACCCCAAGATCTATATACAAGTTCACTAATACCATGGCATCCCTTGCCTCAAATATCTCATATGTACCCTTAGACTCTAAACTATCTATCATTATCCATAGGCTTACCCAACCATCTTATGTCAAACTAGATTCTCCCACCATTTTCAATGTGGAGGAGACCCAACCTAACCTTTAGTATCATCAAACATTTGACTATCTCTACCTTAGAATTATTCCTTCTAGAATTTATATGAATGATCAAAGAAAATTTATTTAGAGTACCTCTCGCTATACCATTATGGGAGGCATTATTTATAAACATGGATTTGATGGCCTCTTCTTCCATTGCTTGCATAGTCATGAAGCCTCCTGTGCTATTAGGTAAATGCACAATGGTATCTATGGAGGTCATTTAAGTGGCCTCACTATAGCTAATTTCATTATTCACCTTGACTATTATTGGCCTACCCTTAACTAGGACTACTATGATTATGTGTAAAAGTGTGTTAAGTTCCAACAACATGCTAATTTTTATCATGTACCTAGCGAAAGTATTCATTTTTCCACCAACTTTTGGCCCTTTTCACAATGGGATCTAGACCTTCTTGTCAAAATTAATCCCCATTCCTCATAGTGGCACCATTCTATCATCACCACTACTGAGTATTTTACCAAGTGGGTAAAGGCTATTCCTCTAGTCTCAACAAAAGTAGAAATGATTGTTGACTTTATCAACCATCATATCATTTGTCACTTCGATGTCCCTTATAATATTATCACCGACAATGTTAAATCCTTTAAGAAAAAGAAATTCCAAGGTCTATGTGATACATTTGACATTAAGCTAATTTTCTCTTTGTCCTATCACCCTCAAGCTAATGGATAGGTAGAAGCCTCTAACAAAACTCTTAACAACATGTTAACTAAAATGGTCAATGAATCAGGTCAAGATTGGTATTTACAAATCTCCTTCACCTTGTGGGCATATCATACTAGAATTAGAATCCCTATGGGTGCTACCCCATTTTCTCTTGTATTTAGAGAAGAGGTTGTCTTGCCTCTAGAAGTCTAAATACCATCTCTTCAAATATCTATGAAAGATCTTATTTTTTAGGATGATTATCATTATCACCATTTAGCCTAGCTCGAGCTACTTGACAAGCTTCATCTAGAATCTCTTACCCATCTTCATGTCTATCAAGAGTGCATCAAGCATGCCTATAAAAAACAACTTAAAGTGTGATAATTCAACATCAAATACCTCATCCTAAAGGAAAATCAACATTTCACCAATATGGATAAAATCAAGTAGGGAGAGTTTGCTTTCAATGGGATTGGACCTTATATCATAACCCACAAGTATGGGTCAGGAGCTTACTGATTGTGTTCACTTGAAGAACACCCAAAACCTGAGCCCTTGAATTTTTTATATCTACATCCATTCTTTTTTTAGTAAGGATCATATTCACCTTTTTTCTAACTTAAGCTTATCCCTTCCTATCTACCCACATTCATCTCCCTATTTTAAAAATGAATCATGTGATTATCCATCATAGTCATAGCCTAATTTTGAATAATGGGTACCATAACTCTACCCATGGCATGGTTCTCATGGTACTTTCCACACCTTCATAGGATAGATTCCCATGGTTTTTTTCACCTAAACCTCTTCACACCTAATCAACCTTCTTGTTCTTTTATTTTTCCCTTTATAAAGGTGAACCACTAAGCCATCGTAAACAAGTCTATGTCAAGAAAAATAACAAAGTTCGTATCACTAGCAATCATGGGTCATTCCTAACATTCATAGACTACTCCCTTGAAGGAAAATTATTAAAAACCTCTTTGAAATTACCATAATGTAAGTTGGATTTCTCCCTTGAAAGATAGCCATCAAATCATTTATACAAAGCATATACACTTAGACCACTCCCTTGAAGGATGGCTTAGTAAAGCATTTATCAAAATCATAAAAAAAAATTAGAAGCTTCCTGCATTGATCAGCTTTTCATATACAAAAATATATCAAAAGACCCATGATCACAATCAAAATAAAAGATAAGTAATCTTGAAATATAAAATAGGATCTTAAACAACAAGATAAGGTAACCTAAGATAGTGGTGCCTAGTAAGATAGGAACCCAACCAAACACTGTCTAACCTAGAAGTAGCTCAACAAAAACCCTTAGTATCAAAAAAGTAAATCTCCTACTGCTAGAGTTTGGAATCCCAAAATAGGTCATAATAATCATAAGCATGGTCATGATTATCTTCTTAGCTTGAGGCCTCTGATATAATGCCTTATATCTAAACCCCCTACATGCCATCTAACCTGATCACACTCATCTATATACAATAGCTCAACATGATCATCTCACTCTTCCTACTATATATGTTAAATCAAATCACCACATAGTGGAAGTTAGGTGATCTTATGCATGTCCTTAGGAAGAATGGTCATCTTGCCAATCAAAATCACGAAGGTGTTCATAGTAGGATCCCATATCTTGATGAGTGTTATAACCATAGATGCATCCTGGGGCACATGCTGGTAGTGCCTCATAGATCCCAAACCACCTCATCTTTATGGCCCTAATTGGCTAGGGTCATCCCCTACTAATATTTATAAAGATCCTATATACTCAATCCCTCATCTAGATCTTCTCTCATGACTACAAAAATAAAGGTTAGCATGTGTTAGCATTACTCATTTCTAAATTAACATATTTATCAACCTCTGTTGATCTAAATCAACCTATCCTCTCCTAAATTACACCTGTTATCTATACCACCTTACCTCTCACAACCCTCATCTACCAAATTTTTTTGATACATAGCCAACTAATACCTTGCTACCTTCTACACCTAATGCCTACCCTAGCCCAGGCATTTTTAACCATCCTACCCTTGCCTTCACTTGGCACTCAAACCCTTGGGTAATATATCTCTCCTACTTGACAATTATGCTATCCTACCTTAATTTTAGCATTTTATTTACCTTGTGCCCACCAACATTACCCTGTAGACATACCTTGCTTAGATAGGCCTAATGTGTAAGCTTTCCACTTGCCCTAACCTTTTAAATCACTTTGTAAAAGCTTCCCTACCTTATTGACCATCGATGATCATAATGACTGTCAATGGTTAGACACCCACATTTTCTAAGGTGTCAACCATCAATGATCAAACTTGACTATTGATGGTCACTATGGGCATTCTATGGCCAGAATGCCCAACCCCTAGTTACACCCAAATTTCACCCTACCAATAGCTAAAACACCTACTTATCTACCCTAATCACTCTACCCACCCCCTATAACATAAACACCTTTCAATTATTGCATTTACCCACCCAATTACCTAAAATTTGCAAAGAAACCTACCTAAGGCACAACAAACTCCACTTGAGCAAATTTTAACTACCTTACCCCCTAACCTAATAACATTATAAAAGTCAAATATATTCTATCAAATTCAAGACACTACCTACCTCATTCCTTGACTTTTATCATAGATAAAGAACACATCCCACTACTCAATTACACCCTCATCCACCCTGCATCTTGATCCTAGGAAACCACTTCAAACATGTACTTCTAACCAATCACTAGATATCAACTTAGCCAAATGCTTAGTCAAATATCTCATAGTAAAATGCTAATAAACTAGGTCACAAAGTCAAATGAGCAAACGTTAAAATGGTTAAAAAGTAAATCTACTTTCACTTTTAACCCATAGACTTTTAGGGTTCCCACTTTGACCATTAATGGTCAGGGTGACTATCGATGATACCCCTTAGGCACCCTGACCTTCAATAGTTAGGATGCCCTATTTTGACACTTAAACCTTAGAGAAACCCCTTTTATCAAAACCAGCCCAGTTTTCCCACCCATGGAGACTACCTTATCCACCCACCCTAACCACCGTGTCACCTCACCATTGGTCCATTTTGACCCAAATAATATGCTTTTTTGTGACACATTTTGCCTAGTCTTTTGAATATAATAATAATATTACCACATTGACCCTTTTTGAATCAATACCACCTTGCACTTACTTAACCTATTTGTGTTTTCCATGGGAGCACTTCCTACCTTAGATATTCATAGAAACATTGACCTTATATAGGAGACTAATAGGTGTACCTAACTACCTTACCTAAATGTGGTCACATGATACACTAGTCACTTGTTCCTTAACATTGACCTTTATTGTTATCAACCATGGCAACCTTGTCTTTGCATGATCTTGGCAATCACACTATGCATGCTCATTTTCACTTTAGTGCCTAACTCATCATCTACCCTTGTTGCCATCTGTATCAACCCTATACCCAATTTAGTTTCACTTCATCACCTCTTGGTTTGAGGGGGAACACCTCTTCCCATACTTAAGGCAATCAGCTAAACCTTTTGACCTAGCAACTGACTTTTTTTTATATCTAGTTGACTCAAGCCATATAATAAAAAGGGGTAAAATGTAGACATTAAAAATCTACACACCATAATTCTAAATGTTGAAGTATCCCTGGACTATCTTGGGACCCTCTTAGGACCAATCTAACCCTCGAAACCCTAACTAAGTTCAACCATAGTCAATTTAACTTAACTGATTCAACCTAGCCTTTTAACCCTTTTAACCCTTTGGCACTCAACCACCAACAGTCACCCTGACCATCAATGATCAGGGTGCACCTCTTTACCCAAAAGCATGCAAACCATCCACTTTGATTTTATAAGTATAACTTATCTAAATCCTATTATGAGATATTTCATGGATGAGTTAATTTTATAAGGCCTAGTTCACATGCTATTATAACTCTCTTGCTTGTGTCCATAAGAAGAGAGGAGCCTGAAGGTGAAATCCATCTATATTTTTTATCAAGAGATTGTGCATTTAGGATTGTATTTCTTATAGATCAATCACCATCAATAATTCAACAATCTAGCAATCCTATCAAAGATTCAATTTTACCCCACCTCTCGACCAAGCCTTTAGGTATTGTTAACCTACCAAAATCAAGTTAGATTCCACCAATAGACCAACTACCTCAACCATCTACCCAATCAACTTTTGGTAAGGCCAATAGTTATTTTTCAATATTCATCTACTTTATTTAAATTTCACAATCAACCTAAGTCTTATCCATCTCTCAAAATCCATCTTTGGATCTTGTCAATTAGCCAAAATTATCAACCTAGATCTTTACATAGTAATCACTGATGGTCTAATCAACTTTTGATGATTACCTTGACCATTGACAATTAGCTTAACTACTAACAGTCAGCCCAACCACTGACAATCATTATGGCATCAAAAACTAGTAAGTTATTTTCACCTATCTACACCTAATCAAACCTTTTTTTTTGTGTTTCTACTTTTTCACAGACCCCTTTCTATTTTTTTTAAGTAGGCTCTAACACCTTAGCACCAGTATTAATTAGTTTATCACTAATTTAATCATTTATATCATATTTATTAGTAATAATACTTGTGTTCAATTTTAATACCTTTTGATTATTGATGTAAGTACCTTCTATTTTGTTTATAAACTAAATTATTTAAAACATGTGGATTGATAGCCCCTAAGGAAGCTCTCATTTCTAAGACCTAGCTATCACTAGGTAATCCACCCAACTACTTATTTAACAAACAAGTTTGCTTTAGTGTTTTATTATATGTAGGTCATCCTCCCAAGTCAAAGAGGAGATCTTCATAATATTTTGATTTCAATGAGTGTACAATCAATCAAGTTTTTCAACCATACCCATACTTAGTTTCTTCTCTTTCCCCTTTTTAATAATAAGTAATAAATTCATTGAAATAGAAATTTTGAGCAATTATATGTATTAGAGATTGAGGACTATCTTGAAAAGACTTATTAGAAGTAGGGTAAAAAATAAAATAAAAGTAAACACACAACAAATAAGCCAACAAAAATAAACAAACAAATATTTACATGCACTATGTACAAACAAGGAACATGAAGGAAAGAAATAGGAAAGAAACTAATCTAAGTGTACCTACTCTAATCCTAACTATTCTTATAGATTACTCCATGTATACTTATAGTGGAGCAATAGATAAGTAGTGCTTGAGATATTTCCCATTTATTAGCAATGTGAACTCTACTCCTTGCAAGTCTTTGAGCTTGAAGGTGTTGTCTCCTAGTATTTTAATAATTTGATAGGTATCAATCCACAAAGGTGTGAATTTTATATTCTTTCCTTTAGGTTCAAATGTTTTATCCAAAATAAGAAATAAATCTCCTTGCCTAAAAACTTTAATTTTAGAACATTTTTCAAACCATCTCTTTACCATGGTTTGATGTCTACTAAAATTGGCAAAATCTTCCTCTCTTGTATATTCCATTTTAATAATGTTAAGTAACCTTGAATGTGAAAACTCCTAATCTACCCCTTTTATGTACTCTTGCCAAAACTTGTAGGTCAAAATATTGAGTGTGATGGGGAATATTGGTTCTTGACCATATACAAGCAGAAATGGTGATGCCTTTAGAGCTTGCATGACTCTTGTCCTATCAGCCCAAAGGGCATACCTAAGTAACTTGTGACAAGTTATTGGATTTTAAGCAATAGACTTCCTGATAGCTTTCATCAAATTCTTGTTAGTAGATTTTGACACCCCATTACCTTAAGGGTAATGGTTTGATGAAAACTTTATAATAATGTTATTATATATGCCTATTTAGTCATCTCAATAGATATAAAATCAGACCCATTATCACAAACTAGAGACATTGGTGTTTTAAATCTAGTACATATGTTCTCTTTTAAGAACTCTATTACATCTTCTATCTTGAATTGTTTGGGTTCTATTACTTCTATCCACCTAGTGCAGTAGTTAGTAGTACTAAGCACATACTTATTTAATTCTAAATAATTGGGGTTGATGACCCCCATAAAATATAATCCCCATTGAGAAAAGGGTTTATCAATCATCACTGGCTTCAATGGCATGATTGTCTTGGGTTTGTTAGTGTTGATTATCTGGCACTAATGACATTCTCTCATGTGCTTGTGAGCATCTTTGAAGATAGCAGGCCAATAATAACATACCTAAGGATATTATGTGTTGTTTTCCTTCCTGATGGGTGTCTACTTTTCATCTTCTCATGAAAATTACTCAAGGTCTCATTAGCTTCCTCTTTATAAACACATCTTAGGTATATCCCTTCATAATTCTTTATGAAAAGTACTTCAGCTTTGATTAGGAAATGAGTTTCTTTGATCCTTATATATGTCCTTTGCTCCTTAATTAATCCTATAGAACAAGTTCCATTGATTATGAAATGAATAATTAAATCATTCCAATCATTGGGTTGAAAACTTTGTTGCTCTACCTACATAACACTTAACCTGTGATTAGTATTGGTAATTAACTAAATTAGCCCTTGGCACCTTACTAGTTTGGCAGTCTTAATTTTTAGATCATTTTTGAAGTACAAACATCCATTTACCTCTTCCTTCCCCTAATTCACATTGGCTAATGATGAGCTTAGTAGTAAGGTCTAGTAGTATGGCATACCCTTATTTCTAAGGATATAATGCCTAAATTTATTTACTACTTTGACTAAATTACATGTTTGCTTGTCAATCAGGGAATAGTTTAACTCAACATTTTAAAAACTAGTACTCATGAAAGTAATAGGATGGTCACATCCATTTATGTTTTGAGTTAGGACAATTGTAATTGTATGGTCAAAAGCAAAAGAATAAAGATAGAAATCTTTTGAAAAAATAGGCTTATCAATATTGGTGCTTGAATTATTACTTATTTTATGTCCTTGAAGGTCTTTTTGGTTTCTTCATTCTAGGTGATCTTGGCTTCCTTTTTCAACATATCATTCAATGGTCTCACTATTTCTACAAAACTAGAAATAAAATTTCTTACAAAGTTAATCTTCCCAAAAAAAGATTTCAATTTTTTTTATATTAGGGGGTTCAATCTTAGATATAACATCTAATCTATCAGTGTCTATAGAAATACCCTCTTTAGTTATAACATGTTCTAACAATTTTCCCTTAGTGATACAAAATATACTTTTCTTGGGATTGAGATAAATTCCATACATTCTACACCTTTCAAATACCTATTGCAAATGCACAATATGATCCTTCTTATTTTTTGAAAATATAGTCAAGTCATCCATGTAAATGATAATTCACATACCTATCAACCCCTGGAAAGCATGGTCCATTTATCTTTGGAAAGTTGCACTTGTATTTATTAGCCCAAAGGGCATTCTTTTGTAAGCAAAAGTGCCCCACTTAGAAATGAATGCAATCTTTAATCTATCTTCCTTTTTCACTATCACTTTGTTATAACCTAAAAATCCATCAAGAAAAGACATCATTACTGAACCACTGATAATTTGAATAACTTGATCAAGAGAAGGAAAAAAATAGTTGTCCTTTTCAAAAACCCTATTTAGATTTCTATAGTCTACACATAATATAATTTCCCCATTTTTTTCTTGACTATCACTAAGTTAGCTACCCAAGTGGAGTGTCTAATGGGAAACACTATCTTTGCATCTACAAATTTCTTGATTTATTTGTATATTAAAGGCTCCAGGATAGGGTTGACAGGTCTCTATTTTTGCTTAAAAGGCTTACAGGGTTATTTTAGTGGTATGGTATGAGTTATGACTCTAGGATCAAAGATAATTAATTCCTCATATGACCATGCTAAAACATCTTTATACTTGGTCGATAGATCATTAGCTTTTCTTAATTGTTCATTAGTGGTGGTTGTACCAATATTGACTAGCTAGGGTTGACCTTGTGTTCATAGGTCAAATACTTTATAATCTTTCCCATTCACCTTGGGAATCTTGATATTTTTATCTAGATTATCTATGTTAAATAATATTTCTAGGGCAATCATGCTTTTGGGAATTTCATTGTCACTTAATTGCATAATTTTTCATTAATGTTGCCTTTATCAAAAGCATTTTCATTAGCTTCATCAATGATGTGAGCCTCATATACTCCTAAACTATTCATGTAGTCTAAAATCTACTAGTCATCACTGAATACCTATAAATGGTTGATATTATCAAGGATTGAGGGACAAAAAACCAATTTGACACTAAGGTTTCCTAGTTTAGAGTCTTGGTTGGGAATAATATTAGCTACAACTGAGTCTAGCTCATTAGCAAGCTTGCTTTCTTCCCTAAGAATTGAGATAATGTTAAAAGCATCAAAATATTCTATTAGGTCCCAAACTCTAAACTTATATTTATTAAGGTATGACAATTTTCAATGATACTTACTTCTCACTTCATTAACTACTAGCTCTGAATCACCATAAACTAGTAGTTCGTTGATCTTATGCTTGATGGTAAATTGTAAACCTAATATTAGAGACTCATACTCTACCAAGTTGTTAGTGCATGAGAATTAAACTCTGTAATAAGTACTAAATTCTTTTTCACTAGGATTAATCAAGACAATTCCTACCTCTAATATAGACTTACACCTTGCACCATCAGAATATAATTTCCATATCCCAGGCATAGCATGAGTATCTTCAAAGTCACATACCTTAGAGGTGTCAAGAGTGTAAACTCCTAACTTAGCATTGGCCATGTTTACCATTTCATTTACAACATTTTACTTGGTGATCATATGTTTCACCTTGGATTTTCTTTCAATTTGAATATGATTTGGAACTCCCTTTCAAGGAAGCCACATGTGTAAATAGTTTGTAAACATGTAACAATTCAATGATCTGGTCCAATCCTTGTTGAACAGCATCCCATAAGCATCAAGAATATCTATAACTTAGATGTCTATAAACTATTATATCCTTGGCTTAGCTATAAGCTACATGTGAAAATTAAATAATTCTCCAATTACTTTCACCGTGGACTTATCTAATTGAGTAACAATCCTATCAAATTTAATTATAGTCAAACCTAGATGATGAAAAATACCTTTAGGCATGATATTATTAGAAACACCTAAGTATAATAAACAATTATGCAAATTATTGTCAAAAATTTAGACTGTAAGCAAGAAAGGTGGAACATTTGCTTTGTTCTTATACATGGCAACATTATCATTTGTAGTCTTGGATGACTTACCAAGTTTCTTGGATAAAGATTCAAGTAACCGATCTATTTTCTCAATTATTTGAGTCATCTCACATAGTGTGACATTAGCCTTAATCCTTTTCATGTTCTCTAGTATATTATACCCACCTTTAGTATAATTACTAGATGAATAAACATTAGGCTTAAAGGTACTTCCCTTTGGAGGCTCAGGATAGTTATCAGTTGTAGGATCTAGAGGAGTGTTAAAGTTATTTGGTGGAGTTGAAGTTGTCAAAGTTTTCTTCTACTCCATTTCCTCAGAGGATATGTCTTCTTCAAATACTATATAAAGGCATGCACCTCTTCAGGGGTATCTTTAGTCTCATTTTCCTCTTGGAATGGGAAGTCAAATGTTTCCACCATTATGCTTTTATCTACAGAGTTGGATGTCTTGGAAGATCTAGATGTACCTACATAATTATCTTTGTTAGTCATTCCTTTAGATATATCCAAATAATCTTGAAATAATTCAAAGGCATTATAGAATTCAATGTAGTCCAACTGACCATGCTTTGAAGTATTATGAACCTTGTAATATTTAGTTAGTGCAAAATCATAAATACTAGTCTCAGGGTTATTATTCTTACTTGATGATGACTCATTATTGTTATTTTTTCTATTTTTACCATTATAAAACCATTTGCTAGGCCTATTGAACCTTTGATAAGAGTAATTCCTATTGGAGTTCTCCTCAGTATTGCTTACTTGCTTCTACAACTAAAGGAAGTTAGTGCTTAACTTTTGAACTATTTTAAGTATGGATTCATTCTCATTCTTTGGTGCCTCTAAATTTTGAACTTTATTTTTCTTACTAGTTTTTGGCATCAAAGCTCTTTGGTCATGTGGATGAAATTTGTTTGTAGTATTATTATTTAAGAATCCCAAATTTTAGCTAGGATGAACATGTCTTATGGGAAATTAGTTCAAGATTGGTGTCTGATTTAAGGTAGAAACATTATAATTGGCATTAGGAATGAAATTTAGTGTAGGGAAAGTGGAATTAACATTGGGAATGGCATACACTAGTTGACTTTGAGGCTGTATTTGATCATTGATTGTTACAACTTCAATATAAACTAAGGATAGTGTGTTTATGGCTTTAAAAAATATTTTAAGAAACACGAAAGTCATGGGGTCTAGATCATCCTTGTATATTCCCAAATCTAAGGCCTTATTAGGTTTGTAAGGAGCTAAGGCTCTACTGAACATATTCTAGAATCTAGCATTGAAGGCTCTAATGGTCTCACTAGAATCTCTCTTAACTGTGGTAAATTGTTGATATAGAATGCAAGGACTAACTAAATTAATTAATAAATATCTTATTAAAATCATTCCAACTAGTGATATAGTTCTTTGGATGGTTAAGAAACCACTCATATGTAGCATATTTCAAATCAAATGGAAACAATCTACATGCTACATCTTCATAAACTACACTTAACAATATTAAGGTAACTTTAAAAGATTTAATATGTTCTTCAGTTGTGACAACACCATTAGGATTAAAATATGGCAAATATAACTCAGGGTTTTGAGGTAGGTCATGTACCTAACCAAGCACATTGATGGAAGATCCACCTAACAAATCCATACCTTGATATAGATTAAACACAAAAGAACTTTGAACAAATGAAGTAGGTTGAGATTTATAAACCCTTTGCTTACCTTTGTCTACTCTTGCTTTCTTATGATCTTCTAATGAAATATGAGGTAATTTTGATTCTGATTGTGGCCTAGTCCTGATCCTTGGCAATTCTAGCTTGTAAACCTTGAGTCATATCCAAAATACAACTTAGAAACCTTATCTTTGCAAAGATGAATGATATTTCACTCAAATATCAAAAATAATATTCCAATCCTTACCTATGAGTTGATTTTCATGTTTAAGATCCCTTAGTTAAGAAAAATTTACACAAATTTATATAAATCCCTTCAAAGAATGACTATATTTGACTAAATAAGATAAAAGATATATTTAAACTTGAGAATATCAATGATCTTTACACATATAAGTTCAAATAATCCTAAATTTTCAAAGAATCAATTAATATTTGAGCAAATTTATTGTCACTAATTCTAAACAATGAAGATTCACCAAACTTAAGCTACCTTCAAAGAATGACAATCTTCAACTAATTAAACCTAAAGATTGGTCTCAAACTATGCATACAATTAATATTTACACAATTATTCTAAAATAAACACAAATATGTAAAGAATTCATTGACCTTTAAACAAATTTATTAAGATTAGAAAAGACACCACAATTTTATAAAGAATTAACTAGGGCCCTCCTTCTAGCACCAACAAAATGTATTCCCTATTGATGCATGTATGTGTATCACAAGTAGTTCTTAGTGTTTAGAAAACACTACTCATTTATAAATTCAAATAATCCAATGCATGAGTTGTAGGTTATGATAATATTTTTGTCTATGGTGAAATAACAACATAATAAGTGAACTATTTCACAATGTTTATAAATTTTGGTTGTTGGGAGCAACTGTGGCCTGATAGTTGATCTTTATAAAAATGAAAGCAATCTTGGCTGAGTAAAGTAAATTATTCTCAAATAAATAAATATAAAATCTAAGCTAAAGTTAATATTTATAATGAATTTATTCTAGAGTGAATGGATCAAATAAAAAGCAAAAGGAGGGGCAAGGTAGAGAAGGAAAATATTGATGTTGTTGATCTTTAACACAAATATTATGAAAAAGTTCAATTATCATGAAAATATGCACTTGAAACCAATATATAACATGAAACAACATAAGCTCAAATATTGATACATATTAGGAAAACACCTAAGGAAATAAAAGAATGCAAATAAGAACTTGATTTACTCTGAATATTTACTCCTACAGGTAAATAACATAAGCACATCCATAAGAAGAGCATAAAAATGAAATAAACCTAACAACTTCAGTCAGCCTAGCATTATCACAAGTTAATAAACTATACATTTATAAATTACACATCAAGAATCAATAAGAACCATTCAAATATAAATTGTAAACTAGACAATTGAGAGAGAAGCTATGATCTAATTCACACAAACAAGTGAGACCAACTTTTTAGAATTCCCTATTTGCATTAAATTGCTCCAAAATTAGCACAAATATTCTTGATTAAAACTCCCTCTCTTTTTACAATTTACAATACCTATTTATATAGATAATTCATGAGGTATATTGGTTAATCATGTCAAATACTAAGAACCATTGTCCTTTTACAATCATTTTAGAAACCTCTAGATATTTACAAATGACTAACTCATAGTCAATGTGCTTTACAAGTCACACATGCATTTATATAATAATATTATATTTTCAAAATATTATACAAGTTAAGATTAAAAAAATGAATATTCCTAAATTAATTAGTTAGACCTTGGGGTCCCTTTGTTGATGAAGTGCCCTATTGTTGGTATTTCAGGATCTTCATTGCCTTCACATGTTACTCATCTATTAACTTCAAATTGACAATAGGCTCCATGAAGATTCCATCCTCTTAATATAATAGATATCTAAAGTATTTTTCTTCCCTTTTCATGGATTATTTAACACTTTTTTCATTCACTATCCTTTCTTCACCATTCAAGATCATATCCAAGATCCTGCTATTGTCAACTCCTTTCCTTCCCTATCTCTGATTCCTCACTTCCTACATAACTTGAGAAGCTCTCAACTTGAACTCTTCATCAATAATTAGACCTATGGAGATGAGCATAGTGGGATATTTGATCATACTCCCAAGTATCTACTCCATCTTGCTTATAAATTACTTGATATCTTCATGAAGGTCCTCCAGGTTCTTGGACTATTTGCTCAGACCCTTGATTTTGTCTACCAAAATTTCCATGGCCATATTTATGTGAGACAAGCTAATTGTTTCAAAACTAGGAATTTGATCCTTTTATTAGGATACTAATCAAATCCTTTACCTTTCTACTTGAGCTATGCCATTGGTGGACTAGATTCATAGCCACCTTACTCTGTTGGCTCACCACATTTTGTCTAGATTTCATTACTTTTAAAGAGTTGAACATATCAAACAAAGATGATTCAAACATATTTATCATAACATATATGACTAAAAATACATCTTATTTTTCCAAATTCTCCATCTATTATTGCATGCCTTTGAGGGTATATTGCAATTATGTTGACTGTGCTTGGGCCAATTCAAACATGTTTTCCTCAAATATCTAATTTTCTCTAGGCCTTTATCCTCCCACTAGAGTCAAATTTTTCAATGGTTCTACATTATAGAAAGTGATCTCCTCTCCACCAACCATGACCTTTTTCTCTGTTACCCTCTGTAATCCAACTGTCTTTGGGTCAAATTTGACACCAACTGAGGATTATGTTATTTGTGATGTAGGGATTTATATTTGTGCTCTACTTGGTTCTCCTAGGGAATATAATCTTATTTCATCTTCCTTTTATAGATCCATAATACATATCTTGATCTCTTCATGAACGAGGATATTGATGGCTTGTATCATAGCTAAAGGATGGTGTATAATGGGGACTCTTTGCAATTTAGGTCCATAATTGAACCACTCTAGAATGGTTGGTCCATAAATAAAATTTTATTCACTAAAGAGGTTAACTTAACCCAAAGGAGGAGTGAAATTCACCTTGGGTTTCTTTGTCTTTATTATAATAATGGCCAGCTCAACCTTTCTCTTTGGATGGGTGGCAACAAGAACTAGATCCAATAATTCCTTTCCCTTTTCTTCCTTTGTTTCTTCCATTTCTTCATCATCTGATTCATAGGCTAGTGATAACATTTTGAGGGCATCCTCTATAGTCTCATCAGGTTCTAATTCTACCATATGAATCTCTTCTAATGGTGATCTTTGTTCCTCTACTTGAGTTGAAGAAGATGTAATCTCATTAGGCCTTCTTTCCTCTAGTCTTTACTCCATTTGTGCCTCAGGTTTTTTCTATATTTAGGGTTAAGTTGATGGAGGTCTAGCTAATATACTACCTAGTAAATGATACTACCTAGGCCCAAGTTACCACCTATCATCTCCTTTTTGGTTCCTCTCCAGTCTAAGATCAGGTCTAAGCTTATGCTCCTTCAATCTTCTTGTGACCTCAGAGCAGTTGGATGCTTTGGTGTAAATAGGGTCAAAATCACTAGGCTAATGGTCATAAGGCACATTAAGCATCCCCTTGGTTTTCAAATGATCTTTAACCCTTAGATAGGGGTCTCACTACCTTAGCTCATCAATTTGCAGTTTGAAGGATATTCTATGTCTATATGTTGCTTCAATGTTCTCCTATTATTTGAATATGATCCTTCCAATAGTTATTGGGAGGTTGTGGAGGAGCCCTTTCTTCTTGGTCTTGCATAGGCCATCAATGCTATGGAGTAAATAATATGCTACTTCTTGATTTTCTATCTTATTAGGGACATGGATGGGTAGCTTGAGTGGTTGGATCTGAGTTCCTTCAATTCTAATGATTGTATAATCTAGGTACAACTAGATATATCCCATTTTCTCAACATACTTCTTAACTAATGGGCTGACCCTCTCTTTGGGATGACAAGTTATAGCCTCACTAAGAGATAGATAAATGTAGTCACAAATTAATTGAATGTGATCAGTGTACTTGAAAATGTGCAACTTTGAGTAATATTGTGGAACTATCTGAGTTCCACTAGGTGACCATTTCCTTAGGTTGGGAATATTTATTGTTACATAGAGGGCATCTAAAAGGTAAGACATCATGAAAAATTGGGTACTTTTCTTCTTTTTGATTACAAAAATATACCTACTCAAAGAGATGTAGATAATTTCACCTAGAGGAGGGGTCAAATTCTTTGCAACCATGAAGTAGACTATAGGCACCCAAACCTGGTCTACATAAGTAGTAGTTACATTTCCACATAATCTATTCATCATGGTGATAATCATCCTAATTCTAGGCTTGAATTGGCTAATTGGGATGTTTTTATTAAAGTCTGAAAAGACCTAGTTCCCAGAATATAGCCATAAGGCTATAATGTCTTTTAAATTATTCTTTTGGGCCTAGGCATTAATAGAAGGGAGGTCAAATTGGGGTTTGGGCAATTTATAGTAGTTTTTAAATGCTACAACATAAATATAGGATACATTTTTATGAATTTTTTTATTGATTAACATGCCCTTATCAATTTTACCATCTTTAAAAATAGGAGAAAGAATGTCGATACAATTAAGTACCTTAGGTTTTGTAACTGCATAATGCAGGCCCATCATTTGGATTACAACTATGTCATAGTAAAGCCTCTTAGCAGACACATTCTTCTCTTCGTCCTAGGTGATGGGTTACTGGTTCTCAATTGTCCAAAACAAGTTTGACCAATTTTTGTCTCTCATATTTAGAGTAGTGGCATAGAACTCTATGTCTTTAAAAATCCTACCCTTGGCATCCATGGTCAGATAGAGATCCACATATCATTTTGAACCACCCTTCTTAGCTACCATGGTTGTGAATTGATCAAATTGTCTACTAGTGGACTATAACTTGATTATGGATTGAATTATCCTTACACAGGTGATAATTCAATATTCTTAATCTTGATTATGATGAAAATAAGGTTAAATTAGGGATCCATACTTGATAGGGATTTTATTAATGTTTTCACAATGCTTTAATGGTGGCATCTAGTTCAAACAATGAGTTGCATGCCTTATATCTTATTTGGATCATGTATTTATACCGTTGCCTTTCATGGGTCCATGAGATATCTAAATATGAATTGGAACTTATGTGTCTCCACTATGTCACACAACTACTTAATATTAAAAAGTGATTATTTATCCTTTAAGACACATGTCAACATCCCATTGGGTCTTGACTTGTTAAAAAGTCTATGATGTAGGAGCATCAAGCTAGAAAACATGATTTTTGAGTTGTCACAATTGAGTATCAAGGTGTGTGAAGGGCATTATGAGGTCCATTTATGTCCTTGGAGTCCATTTCAAGTCATATGTTTGTGTCAAATAGTCTCTAGGTGTTTCCCTCCAAATTAGGGAATTTGAAAATTCAAATGTTTAAATAGAGTCTAAGAGGGTTAAATGCATGTAAAGAGTGAATAAATGAGTAAATTGGAATTAAGGAGTCTAATGCGTTCATGTAAGGAGTAATTATAAGTCATATGTGTAAAATAATGAAGTGTAAGTCATGATTTTGTATGGTCACCCTCACCCATACGTTGGGTTAACAATAAAGGAGGAAGTTTTTGTAACTAATTTGATAACCAACATTGAAGTTGGTGAAAATAGAGAATGGTACGTGAGAGGAAAAGAGAGGATAATGAGATATAGGAGAGAATATATAGAGGATAAATGTCTCTAATAAAATGAATGAGAACCTAAGAATGTAATTTGTAAGAAACTCCTCAAGAAAGTAGGTCGTCCTAAAAAGGACAAAATTTGTAATGTTTTGGTGATCCAATGAATAAAGAAAGAGATGAGGTTCTATATGTTTGTATTTTTGAAATATATCAGATTTTTTTGAGATATATATTATCTTTAGAGGCTTTTAGATCTTAACCTTCATGGTATCTTGAAATATTATAGGTTTATATCAAGATGAAAGGGTCACTGTTCAAGTTCAAGAGAGTTTGAATGTTCTACAGAATAGTGAAAGGATATTATTTTCGGAAGATACCCCAGAATAAATTTATATGGTAAAAACCTTAAAAGAGTTATGAGAACCTATATGTTAAGAAGATACTGAGAGTTCAAGGCATTGAAACTCTACATGAAATATCATAGTCAAGAAGAGGAAGGAAACGTTTGGTTCTTTAGAGAAAGATCATCAATTTGTTGGTAAAGGATTGGTAAGTAAATATGTTTATTGAATTGTTATTTTTTGAGTCCCAATTTACTATTTTTTTTTATTTTATAGGATTTAATAAAGTTTTATCCTTTTGTTACAGTCGTACCCTATTCTATTAATCAATATTACCCTATTTGCATGATTGAATGCCAAGTGGCCTAAGTGAAGGTGAGAGGAATGAGTAATTATGGTTGGTAAAAAAATAATAACATTTTTTAGGTTATATAAGTATTGGAATGAACCTCTTATATAATCTGGTAACTCATTGGACACATACAATCCTCCTAAGTGGTAACACAGTCCTATATGAGAACTTAAGACCTTATGTTTCATGGTGAATGAACCCTCATAACAGAAAGTAAAGGATATTTGAGTGTTTTAAGGTTTAAATGGTGGTAAAATAGACCTAATAAGTGTATTTACACTTTAATAATTGATATAATAACAAGCCAACAACAAACTAAAACCTATTATGCACTACATAGTCCATATTAATGCACAAAATTTTGATTTTATGGTCATTACCAGCTAAGGAAGGATTTAAAAGGACCATAACATATTTGGATAGTTATGGGAATTGGAAAAAAATTTATGTTATTTGGTCATTTTAAATGGTATATAACTCAATAAATGTAATTTTGAATGCCCACTACCTGTGTAAGGTCAGGGAAAACCTAGGATTAGGGTTTTGAGGTTTTTGAGAGTTCTAACCATTAAAAAATTATGAAACTTTGTGAGTTGAATTTTAGTATGATTTTTAAATATAAAAATATGTTTTGGGTCTTATAGTGTATGGATATGTACAGATTTTAGGACTATGGTAAGTTTTGAGGGCTAATTAGGCCTAAAAGAGGGTTGATTTACAAATGAAGTATGTTCTAGAAGAATAATTGGGCAATGAAAATTTAAACACACATAAAAGGGGATAAATTGAGGCTATAAGTTTAATTACATATTTGTAAAATTGTATAGTTTGACTAAACAAAGATAAATTGCTTAAAATAAGGCTGCAAACCTTATGAGAACATGGTGAACCTTGAGTGTGGAATTGAAGGGTGGAGTCTGTTTGGACACTTGTGAGAGGATAAGGTAGGTATGTTTTGATTAATTAACACCATAAATGTAATGTTAATAACTCCTTGATACTTATTTCAATAATTTGCATTGAGACTTAAGGTTTGGTTACATAGTAAAAGCTAGTGCAAACACATTAAGGAGTTTGTGAAGGGAATGACTTATATGAGTTAGAGTATGAGTTATGAGTCATATGAGAGAGGTTATATCCATCAAGAATTTATTTAAAGATTACAATAAATAGATACTTATGTCAAAGAGACTATAGATCCCAAGGGTTAGAGATAAAGATTGATAGGATGGTGAAGACCAAATCAAGCAAGTCATTGTGATACTTATGTCAATAATTGGCATTGAGACTTAAGGTTTGGTTACATAGTAAAAGCTAGTGCAAACACATTATTGATTTTGTGAAGGGAATGAATTGTATGAGTTAGAGTATGAGTTATGATTCATATGAGAGAGGTTATATCCATTAAGAATTTATTTTAAGATTACAATAAATAGATACTTATGTCAAAGAGACTATAGATCCCAAGGGTCAGAGATAAAGATTGACTTAAAGATAGGATGGTGAAGACTAAATCAAGCAAGTCATTGTGACTAGTTGGGTTTAGCATTAGCTGATGATGTTGTGGAAGAATTATCCCACTATAATTTACATCAGTCTACCTCACATCTCACTATTGATTTGGATCTAAAAGGTTGAACATTATTTGGATCAGTCTATTGGTTATTTTTATGGTTGGCACCTGAGATTATGCCATGTGTCACTTCCATAAGATTTCTCTGTGCTTCTAGTTGTAATTTTCCTCTTAGGCCAATGTATTTTCACCACATGGTAAATTCTCATTATTCTTTAGGCTCTTTGAAAAGTCAACTTTCAATATGCACTATTGGATCATGGTGTCACAGATCAACATATGGCATTGATCTAAATCCTCTATGTTCTATCCTTTGCTCTGTGAGCCATTAATTTTCTATCTCAATCTATATGATGGTGACACTTATCACTTTCTCACTCTTCTTGAGGCTTTGTTTAAGTTTTGATTGAATGCTTACCATTGATCAAAATATGTACATTTAGCTATGTATCATTGATCTTCAGGAAGATGCTCGAGTTTTAATTATATATTATATGTATGGCACTTGTCATCTTTATGCTTGCTTGCTAGGCTTTGACTTTTTAACCTTTGATTTGCACCATTAGATCATATTTGGTTGATAAAATGCACTTTGTCAAATCTCAATTTGAGGATTGAACATTATTGGATGTTCATTGTCCTTCAACTAAAATTGTGACACTTGTCACCTCCTCATTTGTCTTGGGGCTTTGTTGAAGTTTTGACTTAACATGCATCATCAGATCCCTTTTGCATGAGTGAACTTGTATCTTTGATCAACATTCTTGACTTATTAACTACATATTGCATCATTGGATCAACTTTTCCTGAGCAAATGCACACCATAGATCCTATAAATAATAAAAATAAAGCAAGTAAGGCTTGGGAAATATAGAGAACTTAGGATAAAGTTTTAGACCATGGTTTTATTCATGTTGATAAACATGATAAAATCTTAGGATAAAATTGTAAGCTAAGTTTTAAAACATAGTAAAGGAGACCCCACATTTAGTTAGTCCATGCAAATAATAAAAAATTGAGGGGGTCTCAGGACATAAATAAATTTAGCATTAAAATTTTTGACTAAGGTTTTATTCATGTTAATAAACATGATTAAGACCTTAGTATAAATTTTAAGCTAAGTTTTAAACAAATATAAAGTATTCCCATGTAATTTAAAATAAAGTGACCTCACATAAATTTGAGTTCAAATTTAAAAGGCTTAGGCTAAAAGAATTAGACTAGGAGTTTCTAGATGCTCAAACATGAATTCAACTAGACACTTAAGAACCAATGACTAATCAAGGGTCAATTTATCATTAAAGCTCAAAAACCTAGACATTTTCCATAATATTGAGACTCCATTAAGCTTATAAACTAAAACACAAAAGGCAACCATTACCAACCTCAGGGACAATAAGATAAGGATAAAATAGACACATGCTAGTCAATATAAATGAGAATTAGGTGTAGGTTAAATCCAAATAAAGAACTCAAATAAAGTGGCATTTTTAAATTCAAAGCACAAATTTGTAAAAATTTTGAAACAAGGGTCCCCATTTTTAGAAATGAGGGGTATGTTGACCTCAATAGGAGGTTCATGATTGAGTCATGTATGTTGTAGTTCCCAAGGTTTTCATTGTAGAAACTTAAGCATATAGAGGGCATCATTCTATTCTGGTGTATCACCTCTTTTGCTTTTAGTTTCTTTACTTTATGTTCCATTTCTTCCTTTTCCTAAAATTTTAGTAGTTTAGAATTAGTCTAGGTGATCTATTAGAGGAAGTTGACCTTCTCTAGAGGTTCACTCCAACTACAGGTGATCCACAACCTTGGAGTGTTCCCATCATATCATTTGAATGAGGAAGGTGTTTCTACTCTTTTTTGCTTGTTTACATTAAGAAGAAATAAGAAACTAAAGATAATGGTCAGGGGTTAGATGATACCTGGATGAAGTTGTGCACCATATCCAAATGATTGAAGGAACTCCTCTTTGGCTGTGGAGGATGACACTTGTAGAGAGAATAGGACTTAAACAAAAAAATGTTAGATAGATATATGGTGGACTTCCAAGCACATGCTTGGTCTTGGAAGCATAAAAACTTCTTGGAGGGATGATAGTCCACTTATTTGACAAAAAGTGTTTCTAGAAAGAGAAATAACGAAAGACTAAATAAGAGAAATAGATAACACGTACCTGATTCCTGCAATCTATCTCTCACAATCACCGACATTGGTATCTCTGTTGACATCAATTGGTTAAGGTTACCGACGTCGATTATGCTGTCCACATCGATTGGTCAATGTGCCAATGTTAGTTATTTTTTCAACATCAGTAGGGGCAATGGGCTTTTGGATGAATTTTTGGTTGATGTCTTTCGTCAACAGAGGAGTCTGGGAGGTCTGTAGGAATTTAGAGGTCCATGCAAGGTTGCAGGGAAGTCAACAGAGTCTTAAGAGGGATAGAGGTAGATGGTACGTGTGTGATGAGGGTCAGGATAAGAGGAAGGCTTTTCAACCTCTCCAGGAAGAAAGCCAGATTGGGTCCCAACAGTACTCATAAATAGCCAATGGAGTAATTACCAATGCATCCTAAAAATACTAAAATATAAACTAGAAGAATGCTTAGCTCTTGGTGGAGAACCAGAAGTGTAGAAGACTTGTTCTTGTTATGGCTGATGTAGGAGACTTCATGTAACATTTTAATCAGGTGTGGAGTGATGGATGCAGAGTTTCTGAAGCCAAGGGGGTGATGATAGAATGTTGATACCTCATCCCAAAGCCTGTCTTTGATCTGCAAAGAGTCGAGGAGCAAGAGAAGATCGATTCGAGTAAGAGAATTAGCATCCCTGGGGAAATTTGAGCTTAGAATTTAGTTTTAAGCAACTGACGTCGGTGATACCGCTGGCGTCGGTCGACTGTTGACTGACGTCGGCAGCTAGAGAATGGGTAAAAAGGCTATTTTTATTCTTTTGCCCATTCTTCCATCTGCCAAGTTTAGTTGTCATTGTTAAACGGTCTAAAGGCAGGTTTAATAGGCATGAGAATTAGTGGGAGAGTTGGAATAAGTCTTAGGTAATTATGATTAGTCATAGAGTGATAAATGGTCTAAGGGCAAAGAATCTAAGGTGAGGTGTCTAAAGGGGATGATTAATTTAAAATAAGTATTTTAAATTAATAAAGTATAGGTTAGGCGTGTTAAAGTTAGAAAGGGACCAAGGGGGGTTGACACTATTTTGGTGTCTATATTTGCCCCTTTTTGTCTTGTTGGTTGTTCTTGATGAACTATAAGACAAAAATAGGATTAAGTTGCCCCAAGTATGGGATAAGGTCATTTTTGTCCTGTTGGTTGTTCTGATGAAATGCAAGACAAAAATAAGTTTAGACTGCCCTGAGGTATGGGATGAGGTATTCCCCCTCAAAGTGGGAGTCGAGGGAAGGTAACTTGATATCAAGTGCCGATTTGATAGGTAGTGAATGTGTATGGTGAAGTTGGAGTGTGAACGTTGTAATAGTTGAGATTGTGCATATACCACTTCGCGTGATGGTTAGGTCAAATTGTTGCAGGCAAGGTCGAGGAGTGCTAAAATTAAAATAACCAGTCCCCAGAATTTAGTCATAGCTAATTGGGTTATTTGATCCAAGTTATAGCTCTAATTGGTCATCATGTTCCAAGTATCATGGGCTTAAGAAGTGCTCCTAGAAAACATGAAAATGTCACAAGTAGTGGGGATCAACTTGGGCATGATTTAATACTTGTGAGGGTCATAATGTGGTGTGCATACAATTTGCTAACCATTCGTGAGGTAGCATATATGCAAAAATAACTAAGGCAAAGTTGTCTCAAAAATGGTCGTGGTCTGAGGAGTTAGTCGCAATCTCCAAGGTTGTTGGTCGAGTCAGGTCAAGATATAAGTTATATCAAGTGGTGTGTGTTGTGGATGGGGAGATGTATGCGATCTACAATGTGCCCCATGAGAAATCTAAGGTGACTTCTACAGTGTCAAGGCTAGTTTTTTGGTCATGATTTTGGGTTGGTATAGATAGTTGGTCCATTAGATGGACGGACGAAGGAATGGCCGAGCTAACCTTAGAAGACCCCATATCAGCTGAGTGCTACCTCCATAGCCCCTATTTGAAGGGCCTCAAGCCAATGTAGTTCTCCTCAAAAGGGAAGAAGAGGGTAGGTTATGGATTGGGTTAGACTAGGTTAAGTCATGGTTAAAGGTTAAATGGTTTATCCATCAAGTAGATGAATAAATGGATGTGGCCGAACTAACCCCAGAAGACCTCATGTCAACTGAGTGTTGCCTACATAGCCCCTGTTTGAAGGGCCTCAGGCCAATGTAGTTCTCCCCAAAAGGGAAGAAGAGGGTAGGTTATGGATTGGTTTTGACTAGGTTAAGTCATGGTTAAAGGTTAAATGGTTTGTCCATCAAGTAGATGAATGAACGAATGTGATCGAGCTAACCCCAAAAGACCCCATGTCAACTGAGTGCTGCCTACATAGCCCATGTTTGAAGGGCCTCAAGCCAATGTAGTTCTCCCCAAAAGGGAAGAAGAGGGTCAAATAGGTCGATAAGTGGTTTGGTCATGTTAATGGTTTAGCACTGCCCATATGTCTGATGGTACATGCTTGAAATGATGAGTGTATGATGATGTTACAGCCTTTTCCATATTATGTGATGGTGTATTCTGTAACATAGGTTATGTGGTTTTTCATTCCTAGCAAGTTTCCATATTGGTGATGGATGTATGCTAAAAATGAAATGAGTTTATTTATGCTTCATCACGTAATGGTTTATGCTTGACATAAATTGTGTTTGGTCGATAGTTTCTATTTGTATTGTTTTCCATAGAAACTAGTGTGAATGGGCTATGATAATGTTAGTGGTCTAAAAAAGGTTTGGTTTGGTTTGGTTAGATAATGATTTGGTTATATGTGACCAAGGTATATAAGAAGTGAAAGGCGTATGGCTCTTTCATTGACAAGGACCGTAATGATAACATAGATAGGGTTATTACAAATAAAGGCCCCGTGCATGCATTGCGTCATTGACCATTGTTTGTGTTAGAGAAGTATTCAAATCACTTGATGTTAAGTGAGCTCAAAATCCCTTGGGTATGTTGGGGTAATAGGTTTAGTTATGTGAGATGTGAGGATAGTGTAACCCTTTTTAGCAAGGATAACTTTTCCCCTTTTATAGGTGACCCTGAGAATGACTATAGGCAAGTCCATGACTTAATAGTTTGTCAGTCAATTTTTTTTTTTTTTTGGTAGACTGATCAATGCAGGAAGTCTACGTGGGGATGTTGTTTTGTTTTGTGGTCATATGTGAAGCTGATCGATGAGGGAAGCTTTTGAGAGAGTGTTGTTTCTTAGCAAGATTTGGGCATAGCCATCCTTCGAGGGATTGGTCTATATTTTGTTTTGTATGGTTGAATGTCTTTGAATAGTTATCCTTCAAGGGAGCAGTCTATCAATTATAGCAATTATGTAGCTGTCCTTCGAGGGAGCAGTCTACATTTATAGTTTTATGACCTTTGAATAGGCATCTCAGTGTTATATGTTTTTGTTTTTGATGGGACTTTGGTCATGGAATTGACTATAGAGGTTTAAGGGTTTCCCTTTTATTAGGACAAAGCATTCATGCTTGACAAAAGGGTTGACTAATGTTTATAGGGTTGAGGGTTGAGAGGAATAGGAATGATGATGATGGGGATTGCTCAAGGGATGAGCTCAAGTTAAATATCAAGTGAATGAGTACTCGATTAACAGTAGAATGGTCATAGATGCAAGGCATTAAGGGGCTTAGGTTCTGGCTGACCTTCAAGAGAAGATAGATGATAAGTTCTTGATCCATACTTGTGCATTGTGATATAAGGTCTGAGCCAATTAAGAGTAAACTTGCCTCGTTTACTTCTTTCCATATTGGTCATGTGTTGGTTTTCTTTAAGGATGAGATCCCCAATTTTGAAATCTCGCTCTTTCAGATTTTTGTTATAGGCACGTTTGATGTGATTTTGGTAGATGTGAAGATGATTAAGAGTGGCAAGACAACATTCATCAAGTAACTTGAGTTGGGCTAATTGATCTTGATGAAAATCATCATTAGAAAGTATGTCATGCAAAGAGATACATAGAGATGGTATTTGTACTTCAAGAGGTAGGATAACATCTGTTCCATACACTAAAGAGAAAGGTGTAGCACCTGTAGGGGTTCAAATGCTAGTGCAGTAGGCCCATAAAGCGAAGGGAATGTGAATGTGCCAATCCCTTCTAGTGTCATTGACCACCTTCATTAGGATTTTGGTTAAGTTTTTGTTAAAAGCCTCTACCTATCCATTGGCTTGTGGGTAATAAGGTGAGGAGAAGCTGAGTTTGATGCCAGAAGAGTCACAAAGTTTTTGAATGGTTTTGTTTTTGAAAGATTTGCCATTATCAGTGATGATTTTGTGAGGTACACTGAAATGATAGATGATGTGGTGGTTGATGAAGTCAACAATTTTGTCAGCTTTAGTAGAGATGAGGGGAATAGCTTCCACCCATTTATTGAAATATTTAATTGTAGTGATAATGGACTGATGTCAAAGAGATGAGTGAGGGTTAATCTCACTGATTAGATCTAAACCCCATTGTGAAAAGGGCCAGAAATACTTAGTGACTTGTAAAGCATTGCTAGGGATGTGAAGTAAGTTAGCGTGTTGCTGGCATTTGATACAATGCCAAACATAGTCACTGTAATCTTGGTGAAGAGTGGGCCAATAATAGCCCAGGTGAAGGATGCATTTTGCAACCGAGTTACCACTGAAGTGTCCTCCACAAATCCCATCATGAACTTGTTTAATGACATGGGAAGTCTCAATGGTTGTTAGGCATTGGATAAGGAGGCCATCTAGACCTCATTTATAGAGAAGACCCCCTAGCATGGTGTATCGAGCAATTCTTTTGATAAAATCCCACCGTGCATTACTAGAGAGATTAGGAGGCATGATAGAATATGTCAAGTAGTCAACAAGTCGTTTATACCAAACGTCATGCGGACTAGAGAAGTTAGGAGGAATGTCCCCCAGAGATGATGGTCGAGATGTGCCCAAGATGGAAATCTTGGGTTGTGTTGGTTGAGAGGTCTTGACGAATAATGGATATGTCAAAGGAATAGAAGTCTAGTCTTTTCCTTTATTCTTCACAGTTTGGGGCCTGGTGGCCACATTAATTATGTTGATTTTGAATAAAGGTGGTTGAGGGACCATAGTCTTATGTTGGGATCCTGATTTAGGTGAGGATGTTTGAGAGGCAGGGGATGGTGTCAAATGTTTTTCAAAAGGGTGGTCAATAAGAAGAGTGTCTTTCTCCAAGTGTTGGCGAATGACAACCTTAAGGGCACAACAATGCTCAGTATCATGCCTAGGAGTGCGATGATATGCAAAGATTTTAGTGTCATCGAACCAAGCTGGTTTTGATCTAAGAGGTTGGTATGGCTTAAGGGGTGGGAGAGTGATGCTAGAAGACTGCAATAATTGACATAACATCGAAGCATAAGAACCCACTAATGGCTTTGTGTGTGTTGTGGTAGGTGTTGACAACTTTTGCTTAGGAGTTATAGGAAGAGTGTGTCATACCACCTTTTTAGTTGATGTTGTGGTCATATGTGTAAATGGTAGATGTGTTGAATTTGTTGGAGGAAGTATGTTTTTGATAGGTTGAAAGAGTAATAGAGGTAATTTTTTGTTGTTATGTGTTGGAGTAGGAAGCACTCCTATTAAGGTAGATGGGTGTGGGCCCAAAATAGAGGGCAATGATGAAGGTGGGGGAGAATTTCTCTGGTGTGGTTTAGTAGCCTTCTTTAGTTTAGTGTGAGGACTATCATTGTGTGGGGTGAGGTTCAAATCAACCTTCACCAAATCTTCTTCAGCCAAAGTGGGTGAGGTGGAAAGTTCCTCTCTCGGCGGAGAAGGGGCTGGAGAATGTAACTCTTTAGTTGGAGAGAGTGTAGGGATGTTTATGGCTTCCTCATGTGGTCTAGTAGCAGGGAAGGTATGATCCCCCATTGATGATAAGAAGGATGAGGGTGAGGTAACCGACATTGGTGCTAGCAAAACATCCTCCAATATGGGAGAGGTCAAGGTAGACTCTCTTACATGTGAAAGGGGGATGGATGGAGGACTATTCCCCATCTATGGAGGACAAATAGGAGAAGAAGGATCTTCTACCTATGGTCGACAAATAAGAGAAGAAGGCTCATCTACCTGTTGTGGATAAATAGGTTGACTAACCTCTTCAGATTGTGGGAGAGGTTGGTTAGAAATGATAGGAAAGACTGTGTTGACCGTGCATATATTGCGCTCTTGAAGGTCATCAGCCATGATCTAAATGTTGTTTTGATTAGGGGGATGGTTAGGAAATGGTTGTCTAAAGACATCCAAGTTTTGGTTAGCCGACATATTTTGGTTATCCAAAATAAGATCCCCCTTGTCTAACATGTCCTAGACAATGTTTTTGAAGGTTTTGCAGTTGTCCGTGTCATGACCCTTGATACAATGATATTTACAAAAGGCATTTTCCCTATAACATGTAGGGATGGCTTTTGAGGGGTCAAATCGGGGTGGTCAGATTTTAGAGAGATTGAGGACCCCCTGCTTGATGAGTTTATCCAACACAAAAGCGTATGGTTCTCCTATTGGAGTGTATTGACGCTGTATGTACCATTGTTGGAATTGTCTTGTAATGTATTCTGATGTGGAGGGCTGAACTTGGTTGGTTGTGGTAGAGGATGATGGCTGAAGTACCACAGCATTTGTCTCTCCCTTGGACTTGGAGTGGGAAGAAGAAGGTTTGGATGAAGAAGGGTCATTGGATTTTGCATTGTTATTTCACAATTTGACCTTGTCCTCTTTGACTATGCAGAGTTCAAGCTTTTGGGCCATGGTGAAAGCTTCGTCAAATGTGTGAAATATTTGGACCTAAAAAGTAGATGAGATGTGCTTGGCGCATGCTTGTGAAAAGATCTCAATGAGCTCAGGTTGAGGTAAATAAAAGGAGAGTTGGTTGATTAAACTTCTCCATCGAGTAATGAAATCAGCTATTGATTCATCGTCAAATTGTCTGATAGAATATAGGTCCGTGATGGAGACCTTTTTAGTTATGTTAATTGAAAAGTGGTCAAGAAATAGTTGAGCTAGTTGGGTGAAGGTAAATAAAGAGTGACTGGTAATATAACTATTCCAATTGAGGGTAACAACAGAAAGTGACATGGGAAATGTGCGTAGTAATAACACATCATCATGTGCTATAAGGTAATAAGCATGTCTAAATGCTTGTAGATGTTGTTGTGGGTCCTCTTTACTCTAAAAGTGAGTAAACTTGGGAAGTTCCCACTGACTAGGATATGGTCAAATTAGGACTGAAGGATGAATAGGTTCATTGCATATTTTTTCATATGAAAGAATATTGCTTGAACTGGAAATAGATGTCTCAAGGTTAGACATCTTATCCATCAGCATCCTTATTATATCGACTGATGGATTGGTAGGAGGGGCACCCCCTAGATTATAGGGTACCTGGAAGACGTCGAGAGGGGCATATGATGTACTTGGTTGCATTTGTATAGGTGTAACATATTGGTAGTTCATCATAGGGACTGATGTTGAGGCCAAGGGGGCTTGTGCCGTGAAGTTGGAGGGTACAAGTTGACTGGTGTCACCATAGGTGGTTGAATGGTGGCATTGGTAAAAGGATAGGTAGTCACTCTCATGTTTATAGGTACAAGAGTGTGTGGAGTTGAGACAATCAAGTTTTGAAAATGTGACAAACTTGGTTAAATTGAAGAGTCTCACATTTGGCTTCTAGCGAGATAGTGCTGGAGAGCCTTGACGTTATGGTCAAGGAATCTCTCAAAATTTTGATCACCTTCGGGAACAATTGGAGATTGATCAGGGGTTGGCTAGATAGGAGAATATTTAGTGTCTGAAGTATACTCCATTTGGGGACTTGATATGAAAGGCAAAGGTGGAAGTGGCAGTTGACTCATGTGGTCAACAAGAGATTTGGTTTGACTATGTGTCAAAACCATTCAAGGCAAAAATGGTTTGGGTTTCAGAAACTATATGTTTCAATTTTAGAAAACCAAAAGTGGTGTTTTACAGCAAGAAAGTCAAGTTTTAAGCTTGTTGGTTTGAAAAAAAATTGTTGACAGTGATCAACGTCGGTTGAAAAACCAATGTCGGTGAAGATAAGTTGCCGATGTTGGTGGAAAAACTGATGTTGGTGAGGAAAAGTTGCCAACGTCGGTGGAAAAACTGATGTTGGTGTCTGTGTGTTTCTAGAAACTCAGAAAATTGAAAGTTTTTGGAAGAAAAAGAAAGTTCTGAGTTTTTTAAGAACTCAGAATAATGCATCCTCACCAGCTCAAAAAATTAGATAAGAATAGAAAAGTAGATGAAGGCAAGCAACCTCTAAACGTTAAACTCCTAAGAATAAATTTTAGAGTCATGGTGGCTTATGCCTTAGAAGAATATGTTGGGGAATTGGGCCTGTAGAATGGGTCCTAAAGAGGTAGTCTAAGGTTAGTTTTAGGTTATGTTTTGGTGCTCAAAATTTGTATTAGGTTTCATACGTGGCCTAGTGCTAGGAGCTTGCTCCCCTCACTTCATGAGCCCAGAGCCAAACTGGGTTGCTTAGCCAATATATACTTCACCTAGAGTTTATACTCTACCAGAGAATAGAGTGGGTCCTCCCCTTGGTTGTGAAGTCCAAGTAGGATCGCCAAGAAGGGTAAGGTATCCGCTAGGTGATGAAATCCTAGTCAGGCCTTGTCTAAGGTATGTTTAGATGTTTGATTGTGAATGTGGTTTGGTTGTGTAACATATGTGCACTACAATTTATTCATAATGCACTTTTAATTACTAGATGAGCTAAAAATGCATTCAAGCAAGAATGAGATGCAATATATTTATAACCCAAATTGAAATGTTTTGTTCAGATGCAAACTAGTATGGAAAAGGTTAAGAGTATGAATTTTCAGTACTCTAAGATGCAGGAAAAAGGTGACAAGAAGAAAAAGGAAGAGGTTCTTTTTAACTTGCGCTTATGGTTTCTTTTCAAAATAAAGAGCTAGAAAAAGGATGCAAGAAGAGAATCTAATGCATCTATATGAAAGTTGGATTTTTAGAAGAAATGAACCCAAGGAAAACTCCAGGGTCCCACTGGGTGTGCCAAAATGTTTCTACTCTTTTTTACTTGTTTACATTCAAAAGAAATAAGAAACTAAAGATAATGGTCAGGGGTTAGATGATACCCAGATGAAGTTGCACACTGTATCCAGATGATTGAAGGAGATCCTCTTTGGCTGTGGAGGATGACACTTGTAGAGAGAATAGGACTTAAACAAAAAAATGTTAGATAGATAGATATATGGTGGACTGCCAAGCACATGCTTGGTCCTGGAAGCGTAAAGACTTCCTGGAGGGATGACAGTCCACTTATTTGACAAAAGAGTGTTAATAGAAAGAGAAATAATGAAAGACTAAAGAAGAGAAATAGATAACACATACCTGATTCCTGTAATCTATCTCTCACAGTCACCAACGTCGGTATCTCTACCGACGTCGGTTGGTTAAGGTTGTCGACATTGGTTATGTTGCCAACATCGGTTGGTCAATGTGCTGACGTCGGTAGGGGCAATGGGCTTTTGGATGGATTTTTGGTTGATGTCTTTGGTTAAAAGAGGAGTCTAGAAGGTCTGTAGGAATTTGGAGGTCCATGCAAGGTTGCAGGGAAGTCAATAGAGTCTTAAGAGGGATAGAGGTAGATGGTACATGTGAGATGAGGGCTAGGATAAGAGGAAGGCTTTTCAGCCTCTCCAGGAAGAAAGCCGGATTGGGTCCCAACAATACTTAAAAATAGCCAGTGGAGTAATTACCAATGCATCCTAAAAATACTAAAATATAAACTAGAAGAATACTTAGCTCTTGGTGGAGAACCAAAAGTGTAGAAGACTTGTTCCCATTATGGTTGATGTAGGAGACTTCATGTAACATTTTAATCAGGTGTGGAGTGACAAATGCAGAGTTTCTGAAGCCAAGGGGGTGATGATAGAATGTTGATGCCTCATCCCAAAGCCTGTCTTTGATCTGCAAAGAGTCGAGGAGCAAGAGAAGATCGATTCAGGCAAGAGAATTAGCATCCCTGAGGGAATTTGAGCTTAGAATTTAGTTTTAAGCAACTGACGTCAGTGACACCGCTGGCGTCGGTCGACTGTTGACTGACGTCGGCAGCTAGAGAATGGGTAAAAAGGCTATTTTTATTCTTTTGCCCATTCTTCCATCTGCCAAGTTTAGTTGTCATTGTTAAACGGTCTAAAGGCATGTTTAATAGGCATGAGAATTAGTGGGAGAGTTGGAATAAGTCTTAGGTAATTATGATTAGTCATAGAGTGATAAATGGTCTAAGGGCAAAGAATCTAAGGTGAGGTGTCTAAAGGGGATGATTAATTTAAAATAAGTATTTTAAATTAATAAGGTATAGGTTAGGCGTGTTAAAGTTAGAAAGGGACCAAGGGGGGTTGACACTATTTTGGTGTCTATATTTGCCCCTTTTTGTCTTGTTGGTTGTTCTTGATGAACTATAAGACAAAAATAGGATTAAGTTGCCCCAAGTATGGGATAAGGTCATTTTTGTCCTGTTGGTTGTTCTGATGAAATGCAAGACAAAAATAAGTTTAGACTGCCCTGAGGTATGGGATGAGGTATTCCCCCTCAAAGTGGGAGTCGAGGGAAGGTAACTTGATATCAAGTGCCGATTTGATAGGTAGTGGATGTGTATGGTGAAGTTGGAGTGTGAACGTTGTAATAGTTGAGATTGTGCATATACCACTTCGCGTGATGGTTAGGTCAAATTGTTGCAGGCAAGGTCGAGGAGTGCTAAAATTAAAATAACCAGTCCCCAGAATTTAGTCATAGCTAATTGGGTTATTTGATCCAAGTTATAGCTCTAATTGGTCATCATGTTCCAAGTATCATGGGCTTAAGAAGTGCTCCTAGAAAACATGAAAATGTCACAAGTAGTGGGGATCAACTTGGGCACGATTTAATACTTGTGAGGGTCATAATGTGGTGTGCATACAATTTGCTAACCATTCGTGAGGTAGCATATATGCAAAAATAACTAAGGCAAAGTTGTCTCAAAAATGGTCGTGGTCTGAGGAGTTAGTCGCAATCTCCAAGGTTGTTGGTCGAGTCAGGTCAAGATATAAGTTATATCAAGTGGTGTGTGTTGTGGATGGGGAGATGTATGCGATCTACAATGTGCCCCATGAGAAATCTAAGGTGACTTCTACAGTGTCAAGGCTAGTTTTTTGGTCATGATTTTGGGTTGGTATAGATAGTTGGTCCATTAGATGGACGGACGAAGGAATGGCCGAGCTAACCTTAGAAGACCCCATATCAGCTGAGTGCTACCTCCATAGCCCCTATTTGAAGGGCCTCAAGCCAATGTAGTTCTCCTCAAAAGGGAAGAAGAGGGTAGGTTATGGATTGGGTTAGACTAGGTTAAGTCATGGTTAAAGGTTAAATGGTTTATCCATCAAGTAGATGAATAAATGGATGTGGCCGAACTAACCCCAGAAGACCTCATGTCAACTGAGTGTTGCCTACATAGCCCCTATTTGAAGGGCCTCAGGCCAATGTAGTTCTCCCCAAAAGGGAAGAAGAGGGTAGGTTATGGATTGGTTTTGACTAGGTTAAGTCATGGTTAAAGGTTAAATGGTTTGTCCATCAAGTAGATGAATGAATGAATGTGATCGAGCTAACCCCAAAAGACCCCATGTCAACTGAGTGCTGCCTACATAGCCCATGTTTGAAGGGCCTCAAGCCAATGTAGTTCTCCCCAAAAGGGAAGAAGAGGGTCAAATAGGTCGATAAGTGGTTTGGTCATGTTAATGGTTTAGCACTGCCCATATGTCTGATGGTACATGCTTGAAATGATGAGTGTATGATGATGTTACAGCCTTTTCCATATTATGTGATGGTGTATTCTGTAACATAGGTTATGTGGTTTTTCATTCCTAGCAAGTTTCCATATTGGTGATGGATGTATGCTAAAAATGAAATGAGTTTATTTATGCTTCATCACGTAATGGTTTATGCTTGACATAAATTGTGTTTGGTCGATAGTTTCTATTTGTATTGTTTTCCATAGAAACTAGTGTGAATGGGCTATGATAATGTTAGTGGTCTAAAAAAGGTTTGGTTTGGTTTGGTTAGATAATGATTTGGTTATATGTGACCAAGGTATATAAGAAGTGAAAGGCGTATGGCTCTTTCATTGACAAGGACCGTAATGATAACATAGATAGGGTTATTACAAATAAAGGCCCCGTGCATGCATTGCGTCATTGACCATTGTTTGTGTTAGAGAAGTATTCAAATCACTTGATGTTAAGTGAGCTCAAAATCCCTTGGGTATGTTGGGGTAATAGGTTTAGTTATGTGAGATGTGAGGATAGTGTAACCCTTTTTAGCAAGGATAACTTTTCCCCTTTTATAGGTGACCCTGAGAATGACTATAGGCAAGTCCATGACTTAATAGTTTGTCAGTCAATTTTTTTTTTTTTTTGGTAGACTGATCAATGCAGGAAGTCTACGTGGGGATGTTGTTTTGTTTTGTGGTCATATGTGAAGCTGATCGATGAGGGAAGCTTTTGAGAGAGTGTTGTTTCTTAGCAAGATTTGGGCATAGCCATCCTTCGAGGGATTGGTCTATATTTTGTTTTGTATGGTTGAATGTCTTTGAATAGTTATCCTTCAAGGGAGCAGTCTATCAATTATAGCAATTATGTAGCTGTCCTTCGAGGGAGCAGTCTACATTTATAGTTTTATGACCTTTGAATAGGCATCTCAGTGTTATATGTTTTTGTTTTTGATGGGACTTTGGTCATGGAATTGACTATAGAGGTTTAAGGGTTTCCCTTTTATTAGGACAAAGCATTCATGCTTGACAAAAGGGTTGACTAATGTTTATAGGGTTGAGGGTTGAGAGGAATAGGAATGATGATGATGGGGATTGCTCAAGGGATGAGCTCAAGTTAAATATCAAGTGAATGAGTACTCGATTAACAGTAGAATGGTCACAGATGCAAGGCATTAAGGGGCTTAGGTTCTGGCTGGCCTTCAAGAGAAGATAGATGATAAGTTCTTGATCCATACTTGTGCATTGTGATATAAGGTCTGAGCCAATTAAGAGTAAACTTGCCTCGTTTACTTCTTTCCATATTGGTCATGTGTTGGTTTTCTTTAAGGATGAGATCCCCAATTTTGAAATCTCGCTCTTTCAGATTTTTGTTATAGGCACGTTTGATGTGATTTTGGTAGATGTGAAGATGATTAAGAGTGGCAAGACAACATTCATCAAGTAACTTGAGTTGGGCTAATTGATCTTGATGAAAATCATCATTAGAAAGTATGTCGTGCAAAGAGATACATAGAGATGGTATTTGTACTTCAAGAGGTAGGATAACATCTGTTCCATACACTAAAGAGAAAGGTGTAGCACCTGTAGGGGTTCAAATGCTAGTGCAGTAGGCCCATAAAGCGAAGGTAATGTGAATGTGCCAATCCCTTCTAGTGTCATTGACCACCTTCATTAGGATTTTGGTTAAGTTTTTGTTAAAAGCCTCTACCTATCCATTGGCTTGTGGGTAATAAGGTGAGGAGAAGCTGAGTTTGATGCCAGAAGAGTCACAAAGTTTTTGAATGGTTTTGTTTTTGAAAGATTTGCCATTATCAGTGATGATTTTGTGAGGTACACTGAAATGATAGATGATGTGGTGGTTGATGAAGTCAACAATTTTGTCAGCTTTAGTAGAGATGAGGGGAATAGCTTCCACCCATTTATTGAAATATTTAATTGTAGTGATAATGGACTGATGTCAAAGAGATGAGTGAGGGTTAATCTCACTGATTAGATCTAAACCCCATTGTGAAAAGGGCCAGAAATACTTAGTGACTTGTAAAGCATTGCTAGGGATGTGAAGTAAGTTAGCGTGTTGCTGGCATTTGATACAATGCCAAACATAGTCACTGTAATCTTGGTGAAGAGTGGGCCAATAATAGCCCAGGTGAAGGATGCATTTTGCAACCGAGTTACCACTGAAGTGTCCTCCACAAATCCCATCATGAACTTGTTTAATGACATGGGAAGTCTCAATGGTTGTTAGGCATTGGATAAGGAGGCCATCTAGACCTCATTTATAGAGAAGACCCCCTAGCATGGTGTATCGAGCAATTCTTTTGATAAAATCCCACCGTGCATTACTAGAGAGATTAGGAGGCATGATAGAATATGTCAAGTAGTCAACAAGTCGTTTATACCAAACGTCATGCGGACTAGAGAAGTTAGGAGGAATGTCCCCCAGAGATGATGGTCGAGATGTGCCCAAGATGGAAATCTTGGGTTGTGTTGGTTGAGAGGTCTTGACGAATAATGGATATGTCAAAGGAATAGAAGTCTAGTCTTTTCCTTTATTCTTCACAGTTTGGGGCCTGGTGGCCACATTAATTATGTTGATTTTGAATAAAGGTGGTTGAGGGACCATAGTCTTATGTTGGGATCCTGATTTAGGTGAGGATGTTTGAGAGGCAGGGGATGGTGTCAAATGTTTTTCAAAAGGGTGGTCAATAAGAAGAGTGTCTTTCTCCAAGTGTTGGCGAATGACAACCTTAAGGGCACAACAATGCTCAGTATCATGCCTAGGAGTGCGATGATATGCAAAGATTTTAGTGTCATCGAACCAAGCTGGTTTTGATCTAAGAGGTTGGTATGGCTTAAGGGGTGGGAGAGTGATGCTAGAAGACTGCAATAATTGACATAACATCGAAGCATAAGAACCCACTAATGGCTTTGTGTGTGTTGTGGTAGGTGTTGACAACTTCTGCTTAGGAGTTATAGGAAGAGTGTGTCATACCACCTTTTTAGTTGATGTTGTGGTCATATGTGTAAATGGTAGATGTGTTGAATTTGTTGGAGGAAGTATGTTTTTGATAGGTTGAAAGAGTAATAGAGGTAATTTTTTGTTGTTATGTGTTGGAGTAGGAAGCACTCCTATTAAGGTAGATGGGTGTGGGCCCAAAATAGAGGGCAATGATGAAGGTGGGGGAGAATTTCTCTGGTGTGGTTTAGTAGCCTTCTTTAGTTTAGTGTGAGGACTATCATTGTGTGGGGTGAGGTTCAAATCAACCTTCACCAAATCTTCTTCAGCCAAAGTGGGTGAGGTGGAAAGTTCCTCTCTCGGCGGAGAAGGGGCTGGAGAATGTAACTCTTTAGTTGGAGAGAGTGTAGGGATGTTTATGGCTTCCTCATGTGGTCTAGTAGCAGGGAAGGTATGATCCCCCATTGATGATAAGAAGGATGAGGGTGAGGTAACCGACATTGGTGCTAGCAAAACATCCTCCAATATGGGAGAGGTCAAGGTAGACTCTCTTACATGTGAAAGGGGGATGGATGGAGGACTATTCCCCATCTATGGAGGACAAATAGGAGAAGAAGGATCTTCTACCTATGGTCGACAAATAAGAGAAGAAGGCTCATCTACCTGTTGTGGATAAATAGGTTGACTAACCTCTTCAGATTGTGGGAGAGGTTGGTTAGAAATGATAGGAAAGACTGTGTTGACCGTGCATATATTGCGCTCTTGAAGGTCATCAGCCATGATCTAAATGTTGTTTTGATTAGGGGGATGGTTAGGAAATGGTTGTCTAAAGACATCCAAGTTTTGGTTAGCCGACATATTTTGGTTATCCAAAATAAGATCCCCCTTGTCTAACATGTCCTAGACAATGTTTTTGAAGGTTTTGCAGTTGTCCGTGTCATGACCCTTGATACAATGATATTTACAAAAGGCATTTTCCCTATAACATGTAGGGATGGCTTTTGAGGGGTCAAATCGGGGTGGTCAGATTTTAGAGAGATTGAGGACCCCCTGCTTGATGAGTTTATCCAACACAAAAGCGTATGGTTCTCCTATTGGAGTGTATTGACGCTGTATGTACCATTGTTGGAATTGTCTTGTAATGTATTCTGATGTGGAGGGCTGAACTTGGTTGGTTGTGGTAGAGGATGATGGCTGAAGTACCACAGCATTTGTCTCTCCCTTGGACTTGGAGTGGGAAGAAGAAGGTTTGGATGAAGAAGGGTCATTGGATTTTGCATTGTTATTTCACAATTTGACCTTGTCCTCTTTGACTATGCAGAGTTCAAGCTTTTGGGCCATGGTGAAAGCTTCGTCAAATGTGTGAAATATTTGGACCTAAAAAGTAGATGAGATGTGCTTGGCGCATGCTTGTGAAAAGAGCTCAATGAGCTCAGGTTGAGGTAAATAAAAGGAGAGTTGGTTGATTAAACTTCTCCATCGAGTAATGAAATCAGCTATTGATTCATCGTCAAATTGTCTGATAGAATATAGGTCCGTGATGGAGACCTTTTTAGTTATGTTAATTGAAAAGTGGTCAAGAAATAGTTGAGCTAGTTGGGTGAAGGTAAATAAAGAGTGACTGGTAATATAACTATTCCAATTGAGGGTAACAACAGAAAGTGACATGGGAAATGTGCGTAGTAATAACACATCATCATGTGCTATAAGGTAATAAGCATGTCTAAATGCTTGTAGATGTTGTTGTGGGTCCTCTTTACTCTAAAAGTGAGTAAACTTGGGAAGTTCCCACTGACTAGGATATGGTCAAATTAGGACTGAAGGATGAATAGGTTCATTGCATATTTTTTCATATGAAAGAATATTGCTTGAACTGGAAATAGATGTCTCAAGGTTAGACATCTTATCCATCAGCATCCTTATTATATCGACTGATGGATTGGTAGGAGGGGCACCCCCTAGATTATAGGGTACCTGGAAGACGTCGAGAGGGGCATATGATGTACTTGGTTGCATTTGTATAGGTGTAACATATTGGTAGTTCATCATAGGGACTGATGTTGAGGCCAAGGGGGCTTGTGCCGTGAAGTTGGAGGGTACAAGTTGACTGGTGTCACCATAGGTGGTTGAATGGTGGCATTGGTAAAAGGATAGGTAGTCACTCTCATGTTTATAGGTACAAGAGTGTGTGGAGTTGAGACAATCAAGTTTTGAAAATGTGACAAACTTGGTTAAATTGAAGAGTCTCACATTTGGCTTCTAGCGAGATAGTGCTGGAGAGCCTTGACGTTATGGTCAAGGAATCTCTCAAAATTTTGATCACCTTCGGGAACAATTGGAGATTGATCAGGGGTTGGCTAGATAGGAGAATATTTAGTGTCTGAAGTATACTCCATTTGGGGACTTGATATGAAAGGCAAAGGTGGAAGTGGCAGTTGACTCATGTGGTCAACAAGAGATTTGGTTTGACTATGTGTCAAAACCATTCAAGGCAAAAATGGTTTGGGTTTCAGAAACTATATGTTTCAATTTTAGAAAACCAAAAGTGGTGTTTTACAGCAAGAAAGTCAAGTTTTAAGCTTGTTGGTTTGAAAAAAAATTGTTGACAGTGATCAACGTCGGTTGAAAAACCAATGTCGGTGAAGATAAGTTGCCGATGTTGGTGGAAAAACTGATGTTGGTGAGGAAAAGTTGCCAACGTCGGTGGAAAAACTGATGTTGGTGTCTGTGTGTTTCTAGAAACTCAGAAAATTGAAAGTTTTTGGAAGAAAAAGAAAGTTCTGAGTTTTTTAAGAACTCAGAATAATGCATCCTCACCAGCTCAAAAAATTAGATAAGAATAGAAAAGTAGATGAAGGCAAGCAACCTCTAAACGTTAAACTCCTAAGAATAAATTTTAGAGTCATGGTGGCTTATGCCTTAGAAGAATATGTTGGGGAATTGGGCCTGTAGAATGGGTCCTAAAGAGGTAGTCTAAGGTTAGTTTTAGGTTATGTTTTGGTGCTCAAAATTTGTATTAGGTTTCATACGTGGCCTAGTGCTAGGAGCTTGCTCCCCTCACTTCATGAGCCCAGAGCCAAACTGGGTTGCTTAGCCAATATATACTTCACCTAGAGTTTATACTCTACCAGAGAATAGAGTGGGTCCTCCCCTTGGTTGTGAAGTCCAAGTAGGATCGCCAAGAAGGGTAAGGTATCCGCTAGGTGATGAAATCCTAGTCAGGCCTTGTCTAAGGTATGTTTAGATGTTTGATTGTGAATGTGGTTTGGTTGTGTAACATATGTGCACTACAATTTATTCATAATGCACTTTTAATTACTAGATGAGCTAAAAATGCATTCAAGCAAGAATGAGATGCAATATATTTATAACCCAAATTGAAATGTTTTGTTCAGATGCAAACTAGTATGGAAAAGGTTAAGAGTATGAATTTTCAGTACTCTAAGATGCAGGAAAAAGGTGACAAGAAGAAAAAGGAAGAGGTTCTTTTTAACTTGCGCTTATGGTTTCTTTTCAAAATAAAGAGCTAGAAAAAGGATGCAAGAAGAGAATCTAATGCATCTATATGAAAGTTGGATTTTTAGAAGAAATGAACCCAAGGAAAACTCCAGGGTCCCACTGGGTGTGCCAAAATGTTTCTACTCTTTTTTACTTGTTTACATTCAAAAGAAATAAGAAACTAAAGATAATGGTCAGGGGTTAGATGATACCCAGATGAAGTTGCACACTGTATCCAGATGATTGAAGGAGATCCTCTTTGGCTGTGGAGGATGACACTTGTAGAGAGAATAGGACTTAAACAAAAAAATGTTAGATAGATAGATATATGGTGGACTGCCAAGCACATGCTTGGTCCTGGAAGCGTAAAGACTTCCTGGAGGGATGACAGTCCACTTATTTGACAAAAGAGTGTTAATAGAAAGAGAAATAATGAAAGACTAAAGAAGAGAAATAGATAACACATACCTGATTCCTGTAATCTATCTCTCACAGTCACCAACGTCGTTATCTCTACCGACGTCGGTTGGTTAAGGTTGTCGACATTGGTTATGTTGCCGACATCGGTTGGTCAATGTGCTGACGTCGGTAGGGGCAATGGGCTTTTGGATGGATTTTTGGTTGATGTCTTTGGTTAAAAGAGGAGTCTAGAAGGTCTGTAGGAATTTGGAGGTCCATGCAAGGTTGCAGGGAAGTCAATAGAGTCTTAAGAGGGATAGAGGTAGATGGTACATGTGAGATGAGGGCTAGGATAAGAGGAAGGCTTTTCAGCCTCTCCAGGAAGAAAGCCGGATTGGGTCCCAACAATACTTAAAAATAGCCAGTGGAGTAATTACCAATGCATCCTAAAAATACTAAAATATAAACTAGAAGAATACTTAGCTCTTGGTGGAGAACCAAAAGTGTAGAAGACTTGTTCCCATTATGGTTGATGTAGGAGACTTCATGTAACATTTTAATCAGGTGTGGAGTGACAAATGCAGAGTTTCCGAAGCCAAGAGGGTGATGATAGAATGTTGATGCCTCATCCCAAAGCCTGTCTTTGATCTGCAAAGAGTTGAGGAGCAAGAGAAGATCGATTCAGGCAAGAGAATTAGCATCCCTGAGGGAATTCGAGCTCAAAATTTAGTTTTAAGCAACCTACATCAGTGATACCCCCAGCATCGATCGACTATTGATTGACATCGATGGTTAGAGAATGGGTAAAAAGGCTATTTTTAGCCTTTTACCCATTCTTCCATCTGCCAAGTTCAGTTGTCATTGTTAAATGGTCCAAAGGCAAGTTTAATAGGTGCGAGAATTAGTGGGAGAGTTGGAATAGGTCTTAGGTAATTATGATTAGTCATAGGGTGATAAATGGTCTAAGGGAAAGGAATCCAAGGTGAGGTGTCTAAAGGGGATGATTAATTTAAAATAAGTATTTTAAATTAATAAAGTATAGGTTAGGCATGTTAAAGTTAGAAAGGGACCAAGGTGGGGTTGACACTATTTTGGTGTCTACAAAAGGCTTTAACAACCTCATCAAGGGTGTGATTCAGATTAATAATAGATTATACACTACTTATGGAGGACACTTCCAAAGCCAATATTAGAACACCAGATGATCTAAAGTGGATAAAACTAGGTGCATCCCTCACTGAAGAGGAATGTGAAGTTATTACTAATCTCAGGAAATTCATTGAAATTTTTGTATGGGCCTATTTTGATATGCCATGTTTGGATCCTTCCTTGGTTTTACATCATCTTATAGTACATCTTGATGACAAGCCAATTAAATAGAAGCTAAGTAAAATGCATCATCATATTGTTGTATTAGTCAAGAAATAATTATAAAAACTCCTAGAGGTGGGATCCTTTTGTCCCATCAACTATTTTGAGTGGATCTCAAACATCATGCTGATTAGAAAACATCTAGAGGGCATCAGATTATGTATTGATTTTTGGGACATCAATAAGGCCTACCAAAAAGATGAATTTACTCTAGCTGATATTGACATGGTCATAGATTCCACAACTAGATATGATATGTTTATTTTCATGGATGTATTTTTAGGGTATAATTATATTAGGATCACACTAGAAGACCAACACACAATAGTGTTCACCACTCCTTAGGGAACATTTTGTTATCAGGTAATGTTATTTGGTCTCAAAAGTATTAAGGAAACATACCAAAAATCCAAGATAGTTATTTTTAATGATATGATGCATGACATTATTGAGGATTATGTCAATGATATATTGGGTAAATATAAGATTCGTGCAGACCATCTAGTAGTACTTTGAAGAATTTTTAAAAGGCTTCACGAGTATAAAGTCAAGTTTAACTATAAAAAGTACATCTCTGATGTCACTTTAGGCAAATTAATAGGCTTCACTATCTCTAATAAGCACATTGAAGTAAATCCAACCAAGGTTAAGGCCATTATTAAGATGCCACCACCATCTATTTTGAAGCATCTCTATAGTTTCCAAGGCAAGATATAGTCCATTAGACATTTTATTCACAACTAATCGATAAATGCCATCCATTTAGCCACTTATTGAAAAATGACACCAAATTTTCATGGAATTTTGATTATCAAATGTACTTTGAATACTTCAAGGAATACTTGGACAATCCACCTATTCTATTACCACCCAAACTAAAAAAAGTTGTTACTACTCTATTTATCTGCAACTGAACATGCCTCGGGGGTGCTTTTAGCCTAGCATGATGAGTAGGGAAATAAGAATGTAATGTAATATTTAAGATTCACATTGGTTGTATATGATGTAATTATACACCAATAAATAAAGTTTGTTTATCCATGGTATTCATAGACTAGAAGTTGCACAACTAGATGCTTAAAAATTAAACCATCATTATTGTGAAAGTAGATCTGCTCAAGTATCTACTCTCAAAAATATCTTTATAAGGATGCATGGATAAATGGATCATGATTTTAAGTGAGTTTGAGATTGATTATGTTAATTAGAAGGCCATCAAAGGATAGGTACTTATAGACTATATTATTAAATATCCCCTTTTCAGAGACTCAACCACTCACTTTTGGGCTTCCAGATGAGTCCATCATGACTGTAGAAGAAACACCTCCCAAAAAACAATAATGGACACTTTATTTTAATGTTTCATTCACATCACATGGATTAGGAGTAGGTATTCATAACACTAAAAGGGTATTTTATTCCCAAGTCCTTTCATATCAATTTTCCTTGTACCAATAACATGGATAAATATGAAGCACTCATTGAAGGACTTCACCTAGTGGTACAATGAAATATTCAACATTTATTGGTTCATGGAGATTTTCATATTATTATTAATTAGGTCATAGACTAATTTTAAAACAAGGATGAGATTCTCATGTCTTACAAAGGCATAGTAGAAACTCTCAAACAATAAAATTTTCATCTTCAGTTTGAGTAGATACGTCAGACCAATAACAAAAATAATGAATGCCATGGCCATGGTTGGTTATATGATCCAAATCATAGATGAGGCCAAATATTATCAGTTTTTTGTTTAATATATTCTAAAAACTACCCAAAAACCTTTAAAAATCTAAATACTTTGTGAATATTTGTCCCAATTCTTCTTGGTACGTTGAACTATGTTGGCTGAATATTTTGTCAATCAGCTAATTAATGAGCAAAATAGGTCTCTTCAACCATAGCAAGGGAGATTGGTCAGCCAAATGTGTAGGTATGCTACATCAGATGTGGACAAATCTCTCCTCTCATCAAGGGGAGGTTCCCTATAAATATAAACGAGCTATATATATATATATATATATATATATATATATATATATATATATATATATAAGTAGAAAATAACACTCAGGGGTAGGACTACACCATCCATCTCTCTTTTTTTAGAGATGATGTCCACAAAAAAAGGAGAAAATCTTGGTGAAAACACTAAAGTAACTTCTCTTCTTTCAGAAGTGATCTTGTAGGAAACAACAGGAGCTCTTTCAAGTAGTAACAAGTAACTAGTAACAAGGGCGCAGTAACCAGTAGGATGAAATGAAACACAAAGTCTCCACCTCAAAAGCCCAAAGAGTAAAATACAAAGGATAATGTGGGCACAAAGTCATCCCAAGATCCTTTACATAGGAAGAAACTAAAAACACACACTAAAAACAACTATGATAGCACAAAGTCTAAAAGTAACTGACTTTAAGACATCTTCTAGATTACTCTCACTAGTTCTGCTAGTTAGATTAAATAAACAAGAATGCTCTTAGGGAATAGACATAAAGACAATTTCCTAAGATAACACAAGTTATAGCAACATAAAGTCTAAAAGTAACTTACTTTCTCATTCAGATATTTTAATATGATCAATAATCTGAGCTCAATGTCTCAGTAATCACCTTTCAATTTGGGTAGAGTTTTACTTCTATAATGGAAAAGATCTCCTTGGCATAATGAAAGAGATTACAATGAATAGCAGCCAAGAAAGGCTTGGCACTTTTTCCCATGGGATGGCCCATGCTACATTCAATGCCTTGAATGTGTTTATAGTCCTATCGAGAGGCCATGCTTGGAATAGTGCATTGCCTTAACTATGGTGTGTTCATTCATCTTATATGTCTCCTCCTTAGCATGAGTTGTCTGGTCCTTTTCTTGATGTCTGTGTAGCTATCCATTTTGCCTTTACTTCATGGAAGAAAAAAAATCCACATCCTTGATTTGGTGTGCTCAGATGACCACTTGATCAACTATTTCACCTACTAGAAATAACACCCTTGTAGATATTTTTGATCTTTTTTGTATTGTTCTCTCTTCCCTGTAGCAATTTGAGCTCTCAGGCTCTCTTTTCAGCTAGTCACTTGAATCATTCTTCAAGCTTCACACTATACTTAAATTTTAATGGATATTCCCTTACCTTAAATTTGACATCTATGAGGACGTCAATGGTTGTTGTTTGTTTGAACCATGTTGAACCATGGACCTTTGAACCTGTGAAAGTTCATCAGTTCAATGGTTTAATAGTTTAGGAGATCTTTATTGGTTCCTTTGTTCCATTTGCTTCCTTGCTCTTTGGTTAAACCATCGCTTTAACTGTTCTTCTAAAATCATCTATTTGTTGCTTCTTTCCTTTGTTTGGAGCTTCCTTTTGAACTATTGAACCTATGAACCATTGAACTTTGAACTCTTTTAGTTCAAGGTTTAATCAATTCATTGGTTCATTCTTTGTCTCAGTGCTTCCTTTACTTTTCTAAGTCCCTTTGAAGCCTTTTTTCTGCATCTTTATCTAGCCTTTAGAACACCTCAAAGGGAAGGTGTCCCTTTGGGTCTTTGAGAAAGGTCCTTTTTGTGGGTGTTGAGAGCCCCTCACAAGGGCATCTACCCTTCAGGGTTCTTTAAGTGGCCTTTGGGCTTTAATTCCTTCAGCAGGTCTTCAGTCTTTAATTCCTTTGGGCGGCCTTCATCCTTCATTTCCTTCAGACAAAAAGTTTGAAGGAATTCCTTCAAACAATTTGTTTGAAGGAAATCTTTCTTTGCTTTGTCTATTTTTATTCAAGCTTTGGGATTTTCCTTTTCCTTTTGGGAAGATTCCTTTGAACATTTTGTCCAAAAGAATTTGCTTTGCCTTTTGCCTTGCACAAATCCAAATGAATTCCAACTTTTCTGCCTTGTTCATCTTTTTGAAGGAAATCTCTTTGTCTGCTTTTACTCATTTCCCTCTGCAAGGGCACTTGGCCTTGGTTCATTGCCCTTTGTAAGGGCACTTGTTCCTTTGGCTTTGGGGTAGTCTCTTAAACTGACCGATTGAACCAACTTTGGTTCAACAGTTCAATAGTTTAATCTCACATTTGAAGCCTTATTTTCTTCTAAGTATTTTGATCTCTTCAAACCCATTGAACCCATTGAACCCCTTGAACCATTTTGGTTTAAGGTTCAACAGTTCAATGGTTCAACAACTCATTCCTTTGTTTTTCGCTAAGTCTTTGGACCGCTTAAACCAAATGCGTTGAACCCGTCAAACCTTTGAACCAAAATGGTTCAAAGTTAAATGCTTCAATGGTTCAAGCCTTCTTCTTTTCATCAAGTATTTTGAAGCTATTAAACCTTAAAGCAGTTAAACTTGTTAAACTTTTGCCGAAGCACTTAACTCTTTAAGCTTGTCGATGTCATTGAACCTTTGAACCCATGGAACCTTTGAACCTTTTGGAAGCGGGGTTCAATGGATCAATCCTTCCTTTGAAGCTCGTTGATGAACATTTTGGATTGAACCAAGGCGTTGAACCAAACTTGAAATTGCTTAAGTGATGGAAACTTGCTCCTTTGAGAGAATTTGCTTGTTGAAGCTATGGAGCCTGTTGAACCTGCTAGTTTCAAGCTTACAAAGTCTGTAGTTTCAAGCTTGTAGAGTTCGTAGAAATCTAAAAAATCTTAAATAATGAAGAATTTGACTGCTCAAAACAATTTTTGAGAAGGGAAGAAAGAATTTTGGCTTACAAGACCAAAATAGTTCATATGTTGTCCCAAAATGAGTGACAAATTTTGGGAACAACAGCTAGCTCTAGTTGAGGAACTTCCTTCAGTTGAAAACTTAGAACAGCTAAGGGGAGTAGAAACCAAAATCTCTAGTGCCTTTAAGTATGCCATTGGGGTATGGAGTCATGCTACCCAAAAAATAAAGGAACCACAAATGAAAATTAATAACACAAAATAGAAATAAGACTATACAAATATAAATATGTACAGGTGAACTTATCTGATACTTTAAAAATTGAAGTGCTTCAGATGCTGCCCATTATGAGGTAGAGAAAAGGGTGTGCCATCTTGATATTTCAACAAGAAGCTATTTTCACCATTGAGCTGATGGATAATAAAAGGGCCCTTCCAAAGGGAGTTGAATTTCCCATGCATTCCCTTTGGTTCTCTTCTCTTGTCCCACAATAGGACTTGATCTCCAATCTAAAAATCATGGTTTTTTGCTTTCTGGTCAAAGAGCTTCTTTACCAAACTTTAATGCATAGCAATTCCATCTACCACCATAGTTCATTGCTCATTCAGCTTAGTCAAGCACATGATCCTCTTATCGATGGAGCTTTCATATGTCTAATCTTTAATTGCCTTAGCCAATTTCAATGTTGGCAATTCTAGGGTGATTGGTATCTCAGCATTAATACCATAAAGAAGTTGGAAAGGTGACATACCAATTACCCTCTTTAGTGTAATTCTATCTACCCATAAAGAATCAACCAATGCTTTATGTCATGTTCATTGGTTATCATCTACCAACTTCTTGATGATAGTCACCAGGTTCTTATTGCTTGATTCAGCTTGGCCATTCCCTTGCAGAAAATAATCAAAAGAGTGGGAGAGGGTAATCCCATAGTAAAAATAGAACTAAGCAATCTCTTGGGAAGAGAAACAAGTTGCATTATCTGTGACTATCTTGGTTAGGACCCCAAACTTGGAAATTATGTTCTCCTTGAGGAAATTGCACACTACTTCTGGAGTATCATGCTTGGTGGGAATAGCTTACATCTACTTGGTGAAGTAATATGTGGCTGTGAGGACATAATCATGTCCAGCACTTGAAGATGGGTTTACAGCACCAATAAAATTGATTCCCCATTATTGAAATGGCTCTTTTATTATGACTGGCTTGAGAGGCAGAGAAACTAACTTGGGTCTACCAATAAATTGTTAGCATAGTTCACATTTTCTTACCCATTTGTATGCATCTTGAAATAGAGTGGGCCAGTAATACCTAGCTCGCAAAATTTTATGGGCAGTTACAAGAGCAAAAAAATGTCTTCCATAGGCTAGATTATGAAAGGACTTCAAAAGTTGGTTCTGTTGCTCCTTATCCACATAGCAAAGGAACACTCCATCAAGGCTCCTTGTATACAGTCCATTGTCCCAAAGGACAAAACTGATAGCTTTCAACTTGACAGTCCTCATTTCTTTATGAGACAGGTGAGTAGGACACTCACCATAAGTAAGAAAATGAGCAATACTTGAATACCACTCATTTGTGGTGGAGACAAAGAGGAATATTGGTGTGTCTTCAATTTCTTCTTCTTCATGCCTTGCTTCTTTTGGTCTATTGTCAACAATCAGTTGGCATATGCCCTTTCCCTGTACCAACTTTGTTGGTTTGATGACTAGATCAAACTCCTAGATTTTATCAATCCAATTACCCCTTTTCATCCCAAACTCCTACTAAGTTAATATGGATTTGACTATGGTGTCAGGAACTAGGGCAGTAGTGTGTGAGTTCAGGATGTAAAAATGGAAGTGCTTTACTACCTTCACCACTATATAAGCATACTTCTCCATGTTTGAGTACTTCATCTCATGAGCTTTGAGAGGAAAGCTCATGAAAGAAATAGGAGATTCCATACCTTCTTGGTTCTATTGAACCAAAATTACTAAAAGTGTGTGCTCAGAAGCATAACTATACATTGTGAAATCTTTGTTATAGTCTGGACAAACCAGAATTGGGGCATAGGCAATAACTGTCTTAATATCTTGGAATGCCAATTTGCCTTCTTCAGTCCAGCTAAAAGTGGCTTTTCCCTTCATCATCTTTATAATATGGTGAGTCTTCTCAGCAAATTTGGGGATGAACCTTCATAAGAAATTCACTTTTCCCTAGAAAGAGTGAACTATAGTCTTACTTATGGAAAAAGTAAGCTCGTAGATGGACTTGACTCTGTTTGAGTCAATATTTATTCCTTCTGAAGACATAATGTGTCTGAGAAGTTTCCCCTCTGTTACTCCAAAAATAGACTTCTTGGGATTTAAAGAAATGCCATTTGGTTGGCAGCATTCCAGCAATTATTGCAAGTGGAACATATGGTCAGGGTGATGCTTAGAAAAGAATATTAAATCATCTAAGTATACTACAATGAACTTACCCATTTCATCTTTGAAAGCAAGTTCCATTGCTCTTTGGAAAGTGGCACCAGCATTTATCAGGCCAAATGGCATTCTTCGATAAGCAAAGGTGCCCTAAGATGTGGTGAAGGCAATCTTGTGCTTGTCTACTTCACCAACTTTAACTTGATTGTATCTTGAGAAGCCATCTAACATTGATAACATCTCTAAACCAGTCACTGTCTGAAGAACTTGATCCATGATGGGTAGAGGATAGTTATCCTTTAAGGATGACTGATTCAAATTTCTAAAATCTATACAGAGGCAAATTTTGCCATTCTTCTACCTCATAGGTACTATGTTGGCAATCTATGTGGAATGATGGATTGGGAAAATTATTCTAGCATTTAACATTTTTTATATTTTAGATAGGATAGTACCTGATATCTTTAGATTGTACTACCTAGATTTTTGTTTATAAGGCACCGAGTCAGTCTTGAGAAGAATCTCATGGCAAATTTTTTCAAGCCTAATTGACTTCAGGTCATCATAGGAGTATGCTAGGACGTCCATGTACTGGCTGAGCAAAGTAGTGAACTTGAACTTCTCTTCCTCTATGCAACACTTTCCAATGTTCACCATCTTGAGATTTTCTTTGGTACCTAGGTTTATTTGATCAAACTCCTAAGAGGAGCTTGAATCCATTTGTTGTTGTTTGATGAACTTGTCATGTTTGTCAAACAGTTTCCAAGGGAAACTAGGCCTTTGAGAATTTTATTCCCTTTTAGCTGTAGGAATTCCTCACCTGCATTTAAACTTGATTCAGGGGATGGTTCAAGCTTCTGAGGCTCACTACCTTCGAAGTAAAGCTATTGAAAGATATCTTTTTATTCAAGGAAGGCAATTATTTGGTTGTCACCATTAAACACTTGCTAATGATTGGCATTGTCAGGCACACTTGGTTGAAAGACTAGTTCAATAGTGTACCTATCTCCTTTAAAATCAAGGTGAGGAACCAAGAGAGTTTTTGAAATAGTTAGTGCATCAGCTCAGTCATTGAATTCCCTAGGTATGGCAGAGATGCTGAAATCATCAAAGCTTTCAATTTGATCTCAAACTAGATTGTGGTAGTGGCGCAATCTCTCATTTTTGGTTTGATACAAGTTTTTTCACTTGACAAACCACCAGTTCAGAATCTCCTTTGGCATGAAAGAGTTTGATGACTTTGTCTTGAGCAACCCTCAATCTAAGAAATAGAGATTCATACTCAGCTATATTATTGGTATTGCTAAACTATAATTTATATGATGAAGGAAAAATATCTCTTTAATGAGATATCAACATAATCTCAGCTCTTGAACCAGTTGAGGAGCAGCTGCCATCAAATTCTAGAATCCATATCTCATTAGACACTACTTTTTCTTTAAATTCTTCTTCGTTTAGAGGAGGAGATTATTCTACACTTGCATTGCGATCCACCAATTCTTTTGTTGTTCCATTCAAAACAATTTTTAGGTTGTCACCTTCAGGAGCTTCATCAGACACCTCATGGACTTCCTCCATGGATAAAAAGTAATTGCCCATGCCTGAAGACTCAAACAAAATTTGAGCTTCAAGCACAGATATTTGAGTGACCACATATTTTGCTTCCTTTTTAGGGAGCAATCTCTTCATAACACCTTTGACTGGGATCCTTGCCTCAGACAGGTCCATGCTCAATTTGCCACCAACATCCTTGCAAAAATTTTGCCTAAGAAGGATGCCATATGATGTTGAGACGTTGGCCACTAGGACAGTCATCTTGATTCTTTTGTTTGGGAATGTTGCAAATGCAAATTGGGTGTCCTTGATTTGTCCCAGCAGTAGTACTTGTTTTTTTCCATGGAAAAACATCTCTTAAATTTCTTGGTCAATGTGAGACTAAGGGATTCTACCACTTTGGCAGGCATGACATTGTTTGAAGCTTCGAAATCAATGATGCAATTGTTCAGTTGATATCCATTTATTAGTAGGGAGACATAAAATGGTTTGGTCCTTCTAGGAGCAATAGGAGGAGTAATGACAAGGTTATTCCTTATGGATGTGTTCTTGGGGGGATCACGAGTTATCTTTAGAATTGTTTGTCCTATAGGGACATTTTGGTTCTTCACACATTAAACCAACTTATCTAACTACTCAGGGTTGGACTGTAGGAATTCAAATTTAGACATTTGAATTTTGATTTTTTTTATATGTTCAATTATGTCGAATGTTTGAAATGAACCAAAAATTGAGGATGGAAGTTCATCCTTTTGATTGTTGGGAGGGGGAGGACTGGTTTGTGAATTTAAAGTAGAAGTCATAGGGATGTTTGATGTACTTACCTTTCTTGTAATCACTAGGTCCTTTGGCTAGAAAGGTAGAGTGGTTCCCCGCTTAGAAATTAAAATTGCTGGTTGAGGTCGCTCCTCTATTTGTTCTTTATCAGCTTGCTAGGCTAACTAATTCTTGGACTGGGTGAACATAACATATAATCTCTCAAATGCTTTATCTTCACTTTTGGGTTCATCTTGGTAATTTAGGAAACCAATGTTGGAGTCACCAGCTAATTATTCTTATTCCTCTATGAAGAGATTAACATCATCTTCTGGGTTTAACTCAGGCTAGAAGGAGAAATTTGATTCTACTTCAAGATATCCAACTGCTAAATTGGTTGGAGGTGCTTTAATGGCAAGGTTCCCCCATGGGGGAAGAAGATGATTTGTTTTCCCTTGATTCTTGGTAGCATTACCTTAATATGACTGATTAGGGAATGTCCTCCTTAGCACATCTCTATATGAAGGAACAGATGACATCCCTTGTGCCATTTGTTTTTTGAGAGCAAGCAACTCATTTACCAACTTTTGCACCATTAGATCAGTGGTGGTTATAGGTGAGTATTCAGAAGATGAAGAAGATTTACCTCTATTTAGATCTCTCCTTATTTTTCCTACCAAGATAAGGTCATCTTATACCTCAACAGCTAAGTCCTGAGTAGTAGCAAGATCTATGTGACCAACACATCTCAGCAAAAAACTCACTTCAGGCAGCTATGAGTTGATGAAGAAGCATTTAAGGTTCTCAAGTGTTGGTTGAGCAATGGTAGGAATCTGATTCCTTAGCTCATCAAACTTTGCTATGAAATCCCTCATAGGTTCATGAGGTTCCTTTTTCATCTATGTGAGCAGGGCCAACAAGGCATGTGCATCTTCTACAGGCTTGAACCTAGCTTCAAATTTAGATTTGAGAGTGTCTCAGTCAGTCACTGATCGAGCCTATAGATGGTAGAACTAGTTTGCAACAGTGCCTTGTGTTTCCACAAATAGCTTGATAGTTATGTCTTCAAATTCCACACCTATCACACCATAGGCTATGCTAAAGGCTACAATGTGTTCATCAGGATGAACTCTCCCATCACCAAAGAATTTAGGGAAAATCTTCCTTGAATTGAGTGGTAGCTCATGTAGAGGTGGAGTCAAATTGAGTGGACTGAATGAGTTACCCCAGAGGCCTTAAACTGCCATGATTGGATTATGGAAAAGGGAGATAATAAATCTGGGTGGAGTATGTATAGGCAAAGATCTAATAATAGTAGAAAAAGAAGCTCTACCTTGTGTTGATGTCCTGGTACGGGTAGGAAGAACACTCCTGTATCATTGAACTTGAAGTTGGGGAGGGAACAAATCAAAATTTCCCTTCTACACCAATTCAAAAAAAGGATCAACAACACCTTGGGCTCTCTAGCTTCTAGTATAGCATGGAGTTGCTAGATTGCAAGATAAAAATGGGAAGGGACTAGTATTGCTTCAGCTTGAAGCTTGAGGCTTCAAATTGCATGTTCGATCCCCAACAAAGTCACTAAAAAGACTGTTGCCTAAATATTTTGTTAATCAGCTAACTGATGAGCAAAATAGGTCTCTTCAACCATAGCAAGGGAGATTGGTCAGCCAAATGTGCAGGTATGCTACATCAGAGGTGGATAAATATCTCCTCTCATCAAGGGGAGGTTCCCTATAAATATGAAGGAGCTATATACTATATATATAAGTAGAAAATAACACTCAGGGGTAGGACTACACCATCCATCTCTCTTTTTTTAGAGATGATTTCCATAAACAAAGGAGAAAATCTTGGTGAAAACACTAAAGACACTTCTCTTCTTTTAGAAGTGATCTTGAAGGAAATAACAGGAGTTATTTAAGGTAGTAACAAGTAACTAGTAACAAGGGCATAATAACTAGTAGGATGAAATGAAACACAAAGTCTCCACCTCAACTGCCCAAAGAGTAAAATACAAAGGATAATGAGGGCACAAAGTTGTCCCAAGATCCTTTACATAGGAAGAAACTAAAAACACACACTAAAAACAACTATGACAGCATAAAGTCTGAAAGTAACTGACTTCATAACATCTTCTAGATTACTCTCACTAGTTCTGCCTGTTAGATTAAATAAACAAGAATGCTCCTAGGAAATATACATAAGAACAATTTCCTAAGATAACACAAGCTATAACAGCACAAATTCTGAAAGTAACTTGCTTTCTCATTCAAATAAAGTAATATGATCAACAATCTGAGCTCAAAGTCTCAGTAATCACCTTTCAATTTGGGCAAAGTTTTGCTTCTATAATGGAAAAGATCTCCTTAGCATAATGCAAGAGATTAAAATGTATAGAAGCTAAGAAAGGCTTGGCACTTTTTCCCATGGGATAGCCCACACTGCATTTAATGCCTTGAATGCATTTCCAATCTTGTTGAGAGGCCATGCTTGGAACAGTGCATTGCCTTAACTATGGCATGTCCATTCATCTTATATGTCTCCTCCTTAGCATGAGTTGTCTAGTCCTTTTCCTGATGTCTACGTAGCTATCCATTTTGCCTTTACTTCATGGAAGAAAAATAGGTTGCATCCTTGATTTGGTGTGCTTAGATGACCACTTGATCGACTATTTCACCTATTGGAAATAGCTCCCTTGTAGATATTTATGATCTTTTTTGTATTATTCTCTCTTCCCTATAGCAATTTGAGTTCTCAGGCTCTCTTTTCAACTAGTCATTTGATTCATTCTTCAAGTTTCATGCTATATTTGAATTTTAATGGATATTCCCTTACCTTAAATTTGACATCCATGAAGACGTTAATGGTTGTTGTTTGTTTGAACCATGTTTAACCATGAACCTTTGAACCTGTGAAAGTTCATCGGTTCAATGGTTCAATGGTTCAAGAGATCTTTATTGGTTCCTTTGTTCCATTTGCTTCCTTGCTCTCTAGTTGAACCATCACTTTAACTAGTCTTCTAGAATCATCCGTTTCCTACTTCCTTCCTTTGTCTGGAGCTTCTTTTTGAACTATTAAACCTGTGAACCATTAAACTTTGAACTCTTTTGGTTCAAGGTTCAATTAGTTCATTGGTTCATCTTTGTCTTAGTGCTTCCTTTACTTTTCTAAGTCCCTTTAAAGCCTTTTTTTGCATCTTTATCTAGCCTTTGGAATGCCTCGATGGGAAGGTGTCCCTTTAGGTCTTTGAGAAAGGTCTTTTTTGTGGGTGCCGAGAGCCCCCCACAAGCGTATCTACCCTTTGGGGTCCTTCAAGTGGCCTTCAGGCTTTAATTCCTTTGGCAGGTCTTCGGGCTTCAATTCCTTTGAGTGGCCTGCATCCTTCATTTCCTTCAGACAAAAAGTCTGAAGGAATTACTTTAGACAATTTGTCCAAAGGAAATCTTTCTTTGCTTTGTCTATTTTTCTTCAGGCTTTAGGCTTTTCCTTTTCCTTTTAGGTGAATTCCTTCAAAAAAAAGTCCAAAGGAATTCCTTCAGACATTTTATCCAAAAGAATTCACTTTGTCTTTTGCCTTGCACAAATCCGAAGGAATTCTAACTTTTCTACCTTGTTCATTTTTCTGAAGGAAATTTCTTTGTCCACCTTTGCTCACTACCCTTTACAAGGGAACTTAGCCTTGATTCACTACCCTCCGTAAGGGCACTTATTCCTTTGGATTTGGGGTAGTCCCTTGAATTGACCAATTGAATAATTCAACGATTCAATCTCATGTTTGAAGCCTTCTTTTCTTCTAAGTCTTTTGATCTCTTCGAACCCATTGAACCCATTGAACCATTTTGGTTCAAGGTTCAATAGTTCAATACTTCAACAACTCATTCCTTTGTTTTTTGCTAAGTCTTTAGACCACTTGAACCAAATGCATTGAACCAACCACTCATTGAACCCATCAAACCTTTGAACCAAAATGGTTCAAGGTTCAATGGTTCAAGCCTTGTTCTTTTCATTAAGTGTTTTGAAGCCATTGAACCTTGAAGCTGTTGAACTTGTTGAACTTTTGCCGAAGCACTTAACTCTTTAATCTTGCTAATGTCATTGAACCTATGAACCCATTAAACCTTTGAACCTTTTGGAAGTAGGGTTCAATGGTTTAATGGTTCAATGGTTCAATCCTTCCTTTGAAGCTCACTGATGAACATTTTTGATTGAACCAAGGCGTTGAACCAAACCTAAAATTTCCTAAGTTTTGGAAACTTGCTCCTTTGAGAGAATTTGCTTGTTGAAGCTATTGAACTTGTTGAACTTGCTAGTTTCAAGCCTATAGAGTCTGTAGTTTCAAGCCTGCAGAATTCATAGAAATCTAAAAAAGCTTGAATAATGAAGAATTTGAATGTTCAAAATAATTTTTGAGAAGAGAAGAAAGAATTTTGGCCTACAAGACCAAAATAGTTCATATGTTGTCACAAAATGAGTGACAAATTTTGGGAACAACAAACTATATGATTACCTTCATGACCAAATCATCCCACCTAACCTTTCTAGTAAAAATAAAAAATCCTTCATCCATAAAACCTATTGTTACACATTACTTAAACCCACACTTTATCATAGAAGCTTTGATGGAAATCTACTTCACTATTTAACCTTGATAAAATTTGGATTAGTGTTAAGGGAAGTTGACAAAGGGTTTTGTGGGGCCCACACTAGTGGCACCATCCTTGCCAAAACATTTATGTATACTAGTTATTATTAGCCAACTATGGACACTAATGCTGCTACATATGTCAAAATGTGTGTACAAGGTTAGAAGCATGATAATTTGATACATGTTATAGCTAAAAAACTCAAACCACTAACTATGACATGGTTGTTTTCAATGTGGGGACTTGACCTCATAGGAAATATTATCCCTACATCCTTAGATGGCCATAAATATATCTTTACCACCAAAAAATAATTCACCAAGTGGATGGAAGCCATTTCCCTAACTTACATGATCGATAAACAAATATCCAAGTTCATTTTCAATCATCTCATCTACCACTATGGCATTTCCTTTGACATTATATCTAATAATGGAGTTTCATTAAAAAATAAGATGTAAAATTCCTTTTTGTCAAATACCATATTACCCAACATTTTTCCACTCCATACTTCTCACAAGGCAATGACCAAGCAGATGCATCTAACAAGACCATTGTAAATATCCTCAAGAAGATCATCAATGATGTTGGACATGATTGACACCTATAACTTTTCTGCACCATTTAGGTTAATCAACCAATTTATGCACTCTATTAGGAGCCACACCCTATTCCCTAGTCTATGGTACTAAGGCCATTATTCTTGTTGAGGTCAAGTTACCTTCCCTACAAATTTTACTAAAGTGTATCCTTTATGAGGATGATTATAGAGTAGCTCATTTACAAGAGCTAGAATTACTGGACAAAAAATTAATGGCAACCTTCAATAAACTTTAAGCATATCAAAACCAGTTGCGTGGTAAATATAATAGGCATGTTTGACACATATAATTTGAGCTTGGTGATATTTTACTTAAAGAAAAGTAAAAAAACACCAATTTTGAATGCAAGAAAAAGGGAAAGTTTAAGCTTAATTATTTAAGTCCCTATTTCATTACTACTAACTATGGTTTTGGGGCATATAGATTGGCTATGCCAAAAGGAAAATAACTTGATGATTTGATGAACATAATGCATCTCAAATGTTTTTTCACTTGAGTGAGCTAAATTACTATCTATGAGGATTACTTACTTCATGTCATACCATAGCCTTATTTATACCATGCCATGTTCCTTTCTCATTGTGCCTTTCCTATTTACCTTGTTTTGTTTCTCTTCTCCCATTACCCCTTTTTGACATTAGCTCCAATCCATTGATACTTCATACAATGTCAGTGCTTGGGTTTAACAAAAGTTTCAATATATGATTCAGACATGAGAATATTAATTACCTTCTTTAAATGACAATATCTTCAATCATTATTACATTGATCATGGAAATTTCATCCTTAACTTTTGACAAGTTCTATATCATTATACATTTTCATACCTTTTTTTTGTGCCATTTGCCTATTCCCATGCTTGATGTTACTTAGATTCATTGATGTAAGGTGAATTATAGTGACTTGAGGTCCATTTGGACTATGTAGGTAGCGCTCAATGAAGAAACCTAAGCTAATGCTCTCATCATTTTGAGAGTAACCTAACCCAAAACTCTCACCATTTTTTGAGTAACCTAATCTAATGCTCTCTCCATTTTTTCAAGCAACCTAAGCCAATGCTCTCACCATTTTTCAATTTCATTCTTGTTTCAAGCCTTATAAATAGTAGATACTATTAATTACCAACCTATTTCATTTGTGAACACAAGCCTTTTACCTTTTAGTGTGGGTTTTAGCCTAAAAAATGCTCTCATAGTTTCATAGGTTCCTATGCCTGATTCTTATGAGTGTCAACTCCCTTTGTGTCATGCACTCATCATTTTATGATCCCATCCCTTTTTTCCTATACAATCAATTATTTTTCCTTATCATCAGTTTTATTTTATCCCAAATCTTAGGAGAACTACATTTGGCCTAAAGTCCATGTTGGCCCTGGTGTCCATGGGACTATGTAGGCAACATCCACTTGTTTAGAGCATTTGGAGTCAGCTCAACCACTATTTCCTTATTCTTTTACTACTCCTTTCTATTCCTATACTATCATACCTATGTCATTATTTTATATATCCTAAGGGAAACCTTTTTCAAAGCATAACACTTATCTTACACATGCATAAATAGTTTCATTAAGTAGTTTTAATTCACCACTTTTATGCATTTCATTATTTTTTTTATCTAACTTAAATTTGTTTATTTGTTCATTTTCCTTGGGTTAATTTGTTTATTTGTAATGCAGATAGTTTTTATGTTTTTATTTACTCTTTAGTTGGATATTGTATATTTTTTCTTATGCTATTTACCTTTCACGTGTCTATTTAATTTAGTTTATGCTTTAGTTATTTACTTACTCTTTTTTTATTTGTTACAATTTTTTATTTTTAATTGGTTGATGATTAATGTATTTTCTTGTGCTTCCCTATTCCTTAGTTTTTATAGGTTTATTACATTATTTTCACACTTAAGTCTTGATTTGTTATATCTTGTACTTGATTTGTGAGTATTTGTATTCACTCCTACAGTTAGTTTATTGCATTATATTTACACTTGGGATTTGATTGGTCATATCTTACACCTATGTTGATTATATTTAGATTAAAATTAAGTTTTCCATGCATAAAACATCATTTTTATTATGTTTTGTTTAAAACTATGATGCATAATGTCACATGCTATAAAAAATCATGCTAAAGATCTATCAAATAATAGTGATAACAATATTTCCCCTTATTCACAACATGCATACCTAAATAAAATTAAACCCATGATAGCCAAATAATAATGAATATAATATGGGCTAATAAGCATGTGCATCTTCAAATATGCATAAATTACAAGTCATAAACATGCATAGATAACTACATTCCAACATCTTGTATACATGACACATCTATAGTAAATGAAGAAGCATACAATACATTTACTATCATAGACATGTTTGAATGGAAACATCAACATTTCAAAATTAATTGCATCATAAACATGAGACCATAACACATCATGTTAAAGCATATAAATAGCATCACATGTATATCAAAAGAATAACAATTTGTGTATAAGTCCATAGATTAATTATGAATGCCATATATATCACAAAAATGAATTCCATAGACATTAAAAATATATACATGTCATAGTGACAAAATAAAAAAGTGCCAAAGAGCTATACAACATCAGCGCTAAATATGAGAATCTTTAGGTCCTATAGGAGGTGGTGACCCTAGTGGGCCTAGTGGTGGAGGTGGTCATGGTTGTTGAATTGATTACCCTAAAGTTGTTGTATCATGTGTCTTCAATTTTGATCAAGAGGACCTACTGATAGCTCTCTATGTGTCCTAAACCTTAAATGTAGTGATTTATTGATCCCTAGGAATCATGGTCTCATAAGTTCATCAATAGTATGAGGCCTAATCCTTAGCCCAAAGGCTCTCCAAGACCATCCTAGAAAATCCTACATGTGTACCTTCTCCCCATGCCTCATCTCACTCACATTAGATCCTTTTAACACCTGACATGGCCTAATCCCTCTTAGATATAGCCTAATCTCTAGTAGCCTATATCTATGCTTGTACATATGTCATCTATGCTACCTCTTCCTTCAGTGAGTCAATCTCTAACTAAAGATTAGTAATCTAGTCATCCCTTAGAATCACATATGACTATAACTAACCCACTCTCATCTTTATACCCTCAATCTCACCTAGTCTAATAGTGATCTCTTTAAGTAAGGTAATGCCCCTATTTATAGGAGTCCCTGATGGTCCTGCTTAGCATAGATCTACCCTCATCATCTATGATGGCCCTACTTATCCTAGATCTACATGTGTACCAATCATACCTACCTAGCCTAGATTCACCTCCATATGATCCCCACCTTGATCCTCCTCCATCTCATCCCCACCATGAGCCTCTCCTTATCCAATTTGTACCTATTTGGGTACCTATCAAGGCAGTGCCAATCTCTATGGATAAAATTATGCTCACCATATCACATAGGCTAATGTCACACCTCTATATTTGGGTCCTCCTCTATAATCCCACCAAATCTATGGTACTCCCCCATAAGTACCTAAAACTATACTCCTTAGAATCACTAGCATAGCTCAATTGATATCTCATGTACTATGAATAAACCACATAGGATCACCTAGTACATCTTTTTGCATACTAAACTAGTATAACACTTGATTTGGTATGTACTCCTCTATAATGTGTGTCTACTTGCCTACCATAAAACACCTAGAATTTATATAGGTAGTATAGTATCTATCACATATCCACTAAATTTATAGTGGAAAGTAGGGCTACCAAATCAAATCTATGGCTGTCAACTCATCTAGCATCTATTGATAATGATATATATTTCTGTGATGTCCTCTATGCCTTATACTTATCTAGGCATATACATATGATATTGGATACTATGGGAATTATACCTATCTCTACCTTAATGGTAAATCTATCATTATATGATCCCATCCCCAAATTTGGATCAAAGTTGTGGCACCAATACTCTAGCCTCTTTGATAGGCTATCATATGTAAATCCTTATATAACTAGGGTAGTACTACCAGACCCCAAAAAAACTTGGTCATATCATCTAACATGGATCTGATCACTCCTCCTAAGCTCATATGAAAAAATTAACTACTCTTATCAGGAAAAAATAAATCATTGATAATTACCATTAGAACCATGACCTCCCTATCAATTAACATTGATGGTGTTAGCTTCTTAGGTGGTAAGTTGATAGGTTCAATGTTTGTGTATAACTCCAATAAATCAAAATCAACCTTCCCATGTGGCATGGGAATATTTTAGTAGTTTACCAAGTCATCTAGAATAACCTACTGGTATACTGAGTCTATCTAGAATAATATTTGACCTCTCATGGGTGATTTTGGTATGCACCATGTGTCCTTAAAAGTGATTATCACCTCCCTTGTCAAAAGGTGGAAGGTAAAATTCTCCAAGTGCCAATGCTTGACCAATGTACTCAATAGGCTCAATTAACTCTAATAATAGGCATCTATTCCATATAGCATGTTGATGGCCTCTAAGAATCTGCACATCTCCTTAGTCTAGATCTAAGTAGTTTGTAGGCAGTGCGACCATCATTCTCATTCTATCAAGACATCGAGTTGTCCTACAACCATAAATGGATTAACATTAGGCTACATCTATATCAAAATTTTCACTAGAAAATGCGTATCATTATGTGCATTTTACTTGACCTATTTGGTACCTTAGACTAGTGTGCCCCTCTCTCCTAAAGTCTTGACCTAATTTAACTTACTTAGCTCTTAGTTTTTATTTTTGAGGGAAGTTACCATTTAAATAATTTATGAAGTCACTATTTAGGCATTTTTTACCAACTAGGGTGGTGTTGTCATTTTCATTTTTTAAAATGATGACTTCACCTATTTTGGTAAAATCATTGATTCAATGATTTCTAATAGAAATCAATGAAGTTGTCATTTAAAATTTGGCATTATCACCATTTTCCTTGTCACAAAAATAATGACTTCACCATTTTTTTCCCTAACCCTAATTTTAAATTCATAATAAATTCTAAATTCTATCAAGAGAGGTTCACTTATCGGTTACCCATTGTGTGGAGGTCACCCATGCTCCTAAACCCAGTCACATGCCTCCATCCTAGTCATTGAGCCATATTTCATTACTTTTTATTTGAAAGATTAGAGCTCCAATTTATCAAATGGTAGGGTGAAAGTGAAAAAAAATTACCCTAAGGGGTGAATATATAGCTTGAAAAATTGTTTTTCACCTCTTGGTTCCTAAAGTTTATTCTGTTCATTCTAGGTTTTTTTCTTGACTATGTGGTCCATTTTTTAAGGCATTCATTTCTATTTTCATAATTTTTAGACTATTTTTATCACTATACCATGTTATTAGGTATTTTTCAAAGGCCTATTTAAGGACACTATATTTATTATTATATCACATGATAGGTAGGACATGCATCTCCATTATAGTAGGTACCCTAGAATCATACCGTTCCACTATGCCCATACATTGCTAATCCATGTTATGGGTCCATTGTGTGAGCTCCTTGTGTCAATTTTACATAATATTTAGACTGATTAATGATCAACTCTACCTTCCTAGGGTAAAATCAATTTTATTGTTCTCAAAACTACCCTACTAGGGAAACTCACTATGCCAATGATCAATACTACCTTGTGATGGAATAATCATTATTTTGACCTCTATTACCATTAGACACTATCATTTTCCTATTTTTGAGCACTTGTTTAATGCCACTACTTTCCACCCACTCTCTTGAGGGGATATCCAAGGCTCATCAATAACCCTCTGGGGTATCAACATGTGTTTGTTGGCTTGTCAAAACCTATAGATTTCAACACATTATTTTTCAAACATTAAAATTTTTGATTTAATGACTTTTTAATTCTTTGAGAAGACATTACTATGCATGTGTCTTGAAATTCCTTCTCAAATAGGGGAAAAATGTAGACACTCATTTTTGGACACTTTTATGTCTAAATGGACATCATATCGATTTCTAATAAATACCGTAGATTAAGCCTTAAAATCATCAAAATACCCAAATTACTCTATACGTTGGATGTAAATGAATTAAATCATGTCAATATATATGTACTTGGGGTATTACCTTGTATGCAATTATAAACTCTCACCAATTCACTTCCAATCAAATTGTGACCTAGTAAATTGATGCTTTTGACCAATAATGCATGATAATTAATCAAATTTTCAAAATTGCAAAAAAATAATCAAATTCGCTTAAATAATTAAATCCAATTAAATGCTTAAGTAAAAAATCCACATCAAATTAAATAATTTATATTTTTAGAAATTCATGAATTCAATAAATATTAGGAAATGTGATGTCATGAGGATGTCATCAACTTCAAAGTCAAAAATGAAAAATATCAACATAAATGCAATAAGTATTGGAAATCTTGAACCATTCCTATTGATTGATCCATTCTTACAAATATTAATTGCAATTGGTCTCCAAAGTTGAATTGATTTTGGACCACTCATATTGATGTTAGGAATTAGTCCTAACATGTGAAAATAAATATAATGTTGGGATTATTTAATGTGATAATATTATTGTTAAGAAATAATAAAGGTGTTAATATAAATCTATATTAGCTTGTATTATTAGTTCATTATTTCAACCACACACTAATATAGGATAGAGAGAGATTTGAGGGATGTTAGTTATTAGAATAACTACCTATTATTGAGAAGAGTAGTTATAAGACATTTGTTATATATTTTTAATATTCATTATTGATAATTGATTGAATTTTATTGACTAAATTGGTGTTGTGCACATTTGAGCCTTAAGATCTTCTCCATTAATGGGATAAATCCTATAAGTGGTATCAAAGCAAGTTGTGTGGCCTCTTTGAGTATTGTTGCTTCCTCCATTCATTTTTGTTTTCACCAATGTAACTCAATGACCAAGCAATGTAGGCCATTTGTAGTAGTCATTATTTTTTTGTCCACCTTTGATTACATTTTGTTATTTGTTGAAAAATGAAAACCATGTGTTCTCGCAATGGTTGTACCATTCACATGCATTCTTCTCCTTTCCATCCTTCCACTCCTACTCCTAGTTTAAACACTCCATTATGTTCCTTGTTGCATTAATAAATTTTGAAAAGAAAATATATATTATATATATGAGCTTATGATTTTTATTATCCCTGTGTATTTATTTTCATGGAGGTGTTTTTTTCATGTATCTATAAAATTAGAATACACACACACACACATACATATAGAATATATTTTTTAAAAGACTAGATAGAAAATATACAAATAACCTTGGATGATTTCAATATCTACATTGATAAAATAGAGTCTCTTCATCAACCAAAATGGTGTTAAACAGCTAGATGCAATAGCTAATTTTTACTCAAAAGCTCCTAGAGAGCTATGATCTACTTACCCTCAGTGGATACTCACACTCCTTGGTGTAATTATTTATCTCTGCCCTAATCAACAATGGCATATACAACCACTCCTTTGGCATATTAGATAGACCTACAAGAGAAACATCAAAGACTTCTCCTCCACATGATAGATTTATCTCTATCTTGCTCGACATGACTTAGCTTAGATATATTAAATGTGATAAGATCCTTCCTATATAATGACTTACCTCCATCCTCAAATTTTCATTTCAAATGGGATTATTATGTATATCTCCACCTTGTACTTTGAACAATCATCATTTATCTCTCAAAGGAATAATGAGGATCAAAAGTTTTATGTTTTATTTTAGGTATTTTTAGATTGAGTTTAAGTTTTATATATTTTGTTTTATTATATTTCATAGTATTTAAGTTTTTAGAGTTTTAGGTATTATGTTATTTTTAGGTATCATTTAGAAATGATCTATTTGTTGTTTAATTATTTAAGTTGTGTATAAATTCTTTAAGGTTTATTGTGTTTATGTTAAAATGTGCCATATTTAGTTAATATAAGCTTAGTTGTTTGCATTTTAGTTTAGTTTAGCTTTTTTATACAATTTGTTGAATTTATTTGTTTTTATATATAGTTTTAAAGATATTTTTAAGTTTTTTTGATAAATTAAAATCTTAGATTATGTTAAGGTTTTAAATGTTTTTCATGATTATATTTTAATGAGCCTAGATTTTAAAGTATTTTGTGTGCTTTTATATTTAGGTTTTATTATTTCATTTTTGGCATGTCGAGTTGTTTTTTTATAAATGAGTCTTTTTGGGTCATATTTTTAAGTCGTATTTCAAATTTGATAGAGTCTAGTGTCATTTTTTGAGTCAAAGTCTTATTTAAATTTTATGAGTTTTAAATAAGCCATGAAAGGTAAGCTTTCAATAAATGGGATTTTTTGTAATCAAATGCATTATCGATTGAAACTAACATTCGAGTTTCTCTCCCCAGGTTAGAATTTAGGGGGGGGTGTTAGGAATTATTCATAACATGTGTGAATAAATATAATGTTGGGATTATTTAGTGTGATCATATTATTGTTGAGAGAAAATAAAGGTGTTAATATACACCTATATTATCTTTATTATTAGTGCATTATTTCAATCATGCACTAATATAAGATAGAGAGAGATTTGAGGGATTTTAGTTTTTTAGTTGTTATAAAAACTAACCTATTATTGAAAAGAGTGGTTATAATACATTTTCTATATATTTGTAATGTTCATCATTAATAATTGATTGAAGTTGATTGACTAAATTGGTGTTATGGACATTTGAGCCTTTGGCTCTTTTCTATTAATGGGATAAATCCTATTAGTTGATCTCAATATGAATGGTCCTTATCATTATAGTCATGCTATAAATACCTAGGCCATGACCATTCTTCAACATGCTTCTTAATCCAAACTTATTATGCAAAATTATTGAGAGGAAACTTCATAATCAACTCATGCCAAGATAATTGCCAAAGTGAACAAGGAGAGGTGATTCACGCACATCATTGAAAAATAACTCATTTTCCACAAGATGAGCACAAGCCTTTCTTATGCTCATAAACAATCAAAAATCTCAAGGAAGGTAAAATTGGTTATTTTGTCTTCTTCTTGGCTTTTTGGTTGTTAGTCATTTACTCACCCAAGTATCTAAGCACATAATGTTAGTCTTGAATTCATTTTTATATTTATCTACTAATGATTTAATAATATATTCTTTGGATTTCTTGATTACACAATCAAAGTGTGGAAGGGGGAGCACTAAAAAAATGTCTTGGCCCCTTGTTCATATGGTATGGTCACATGAAGCAACCTTAAATCTTAATTCCTAATATTGGGGGATTAACCTTAGCCCTAAAAAAATATCCAATCAAAGTAAACATTAAAAAAAAATAGGTGTATCTAATCAACCCAAACATTTTCAAATTTATGTTGGGCAAAATTTTTTTATGTGAGTGCAAATCTTACAATGGTTATAACTTTTGACCGATAAATCTTTTTTGAGTTTTGTCTTCTTCCAAAGTGCCTTTTTTTTGTGCTTTATGCATTGATGAATTTTTTTGTCCCTCTAAAGCTACATAGTATTCATAAATTATACCTCTTTGATGCATTATTGGTAAATTCTAAAATTCCTCTAGTTCCTTATACTTATGCACTAATTACTCAAGATGCATTCTTGGTTTGCCCAATGTCTATATGAGCAAGATTATATTTGAAAATTTAAGTGGGGGTGACTCTTATAGTTCTAAGGGGGTACTATGTGGTGTTGTGCATTATTCAATGTTTCTTATGCACATTTTCATTTTCTACATTGTGTTGATTCCTACACTTACTGCTCATTTGGATGCATTCTTGATTGTGTCTGACATCCTCTTCATGAGTTTCATTATTATTGTAAATAAGGGTAATTTTAGTTATTTTATGTAGTTTTAACTTATTTGGTGGCTTATATTATTCATGTTGACTTCACTTGAGATATAACTATGGGGGAAAGTTGATTCTATACCAGTGGTTCTTTTTAGAAAGATCAACTATACTTATTAGTGTGCTTACATGGAACAAATTTCTCATGGAAAAGAATCATATTACATTCCTATAAAGATATATTCCTAATCTCATAGATCATTATTATTATATTAAGTGGGATAACATTTGTGACAAGGTTCATGGTAACTTACTATTGCATGTTTCATGGGATCTACATCACCATGTATAACACACAATGTGTCCCATTAGTATTTGGAGCATCTTAGTTTCTTTCTAGATATCTTGTGAAGATTTGTATCACTCCTCCTCCTCAAATTCTTATTATCTCTTTAGATACTATTTTACTCTCTCCTCCTACTCTTATTTACTATGAAAACACATCCATGGTGTATAGTTCTCTTCCTTCTATTAAGACACCACTATAAGATGATATTCTTACAAACCTTAATTAGTACATTATAGATTTTAATTTTGTTCTTGTGCATGATGTTGTTTTTAAAAATTCATCACATATTGGTAATTCAAATTATTCTATTGTTTTCAATGAGATTACACCTTATGAGAGCATCAATGACTCTTTTCTTATGGAAATTGAGTTTAATGATCTATATGCTTCATTTTCTTATCTAGTTTTGAGAGTTATTGAGCCATGCTTTCCACTTCACATGGACATTCCTTCATTGAATGTTCCAATTATTCTTCATCAAACTCACCTATACATGATGACATTTTTGATCTTGAGAACATATCTAAGATTAATGACTCTTATTCTAGCACAGATGACCATTGTAGTGATGGGGACACACCTATACCATATCCTTATCACATTATAGATATTGAGGGGTTAGTTCTTGATCCACCTACCTTTATTTCATTTTATACATTACAGGGTTTAGTTATACTTTTCTAGGACTCATAAAACATCAATTAGTCTAGTATATAGTTACTAGGAATTCTACAGTCCTTCTTATCCTCTAATTCAATTGCACCATAATTACATAGAGAAATTGGCCCTCTTACTATGCATGAAGAACATAATTCCTTTTATAGGAATCACACATTGGTTAGAGATGAATCAGGCACTTGGTGGACACATTCACTATTTTATGGCGATCCACTCTTTATTGCGCCTACTTATGACATGTTCACTTCAGTGTCATTACATTTAGTTCTTGTGCAATATCTTGCCATACCTATGCCACACTTATTTTGGACCCTACTCAAAGATATTTGTATTGATTCTTTCTTCATATTACACTATGGAATGGGTAGACTTCTAGTACACCATTCATGTTCTTCCTTTGGTAAAGGAAAGAAACATTGTTTGATGCAGATGGAGATTCTTCTATCTTCAGGTAGAAGATCTCATCAGTGACATTCATCATTTTAAAAACTATACTATAGGTAAATTCAACATATTATATGGAGTCTTCTTAGCTCTTCTCTCTTTATGATCTATTTTTCTCACTTGTGGACTTATTTATGGTTGTTCATAATGTCCTTAGAGCATGCACTATCTCTTAATTATTGTCTTTTTGGAGAGGGTTTTTTTCCTATGGGTTCTCTCCTTTTATCCACTTTATGGGAGTTGCATTGTGCTTGGGTACCTCATCAGGCCTTATTTTCATGAACCAATACTTCTTTCCACCTAAACTATGATTCAAGGGGGATATTAGTGTAAATTTTTTCCTACTTATAGTTTTACCTACATAGTTGTTATTTAGTTTTGTTAAGGTTGTTAAGGTTATTAGGGGAAATACACTTAATATGTTTTCTAATAGTGAGTTGAGTTGTTACCTTTTGGTGACCTAATATCTCACTATATAATGTACCTACTTTATAATTTTTGGCTAATGGAGTAATATGAAACTCACTTTTGCTTTGCATCTAGCTCTCACTGACTCCTAGGGTTTCATGTATTTATTGGACGTTTAGAGATCTTGGATCAATCTAATAGAAGAATAAGAAATGATGTGTCTATCCATTTCCCTATTTGTTATTAGGACTCCTCATTGCTATAATGAACAACCCTCCCAGAATAAAACCTAAATTGTTGAGGGAAAATAAAATAAAATTTATGATTAAAGTAAATCCAAAAATATGAATGTTAGAAAGATTCATGATTGACTAATGTTTGGATATTTGTCCTTGACCTGAATTTACATTCTAAAAAATTTTCCATTTGAGCTCTATTGTCCATTTGGTGTTTGACCTACAGTTTTGTCATTTATTGACCTAGCTTTAAAAATTCAAACTATTGTGTTGGGAATCTCAAATGTTTCCATTTTGATGTTTTAGTTGTTTAGTGTTGGCATTAGATTTGTCATTTTCTTCCATGACATTAATTTTTTTGGCATTATTCAATAGTCATAGACTCAAAAGCTAAAACGAGTGTGATTTATTTATCAAGTATTAAGGATTCAAGGACTTATGTTATATTATTGTTATAAATATATAGTTATTAACTTAGTTTGATAGTTAAAAAAAATTAAAATTATAAATTTATAAAAGAGATTAATTTTATACATAATAGTTTTTTTGTTTTTTATTGAATATATAAATGATAGTTTAAGATTTAACTTTTAGTATGTGAAAAATATTAAAGATAATAACATTTGCACATTTAATTATTTTTATGTGTAAGTGGTTTTTCATTTACAATCATATATTTTAATTAATTTTTATATATTTATTAAAAAATTTAATTTTTTTTGAATTGAATCAAAAATTTTACAAAATCCCAAATGAACATTTTCCCCCTTCCAAACAACCCAAACTTTTCAAACATGTTAACTATGAATTTAATAGGTTAGGAATAAAATAGCTCTGATAATACATTTTAGGATCAATAAGCTATATCATAAAGTACAAATAAAAAATGTGTAAAAATAAGCTAGAAAATAATAGACATAAGGGGGAACACATTACACAAGATATACATAGAAACATTGTAATGTGTAAAGAAAAACCATGGGGAAAATGGTAGCTTCCAGACTTCATTAATCATAACAACTATCTTAACCAACATCTCCTCCAGCAACTCCTTCAATGCTAACAACCAAGCACTCAATGTTTACACTTGAAGCATTCAAGTTGTGAACCAAGCATAACATAGCCTTCAAAATCCAACCTCAAAGAATGCAATCTCAAGATTACATGGATCCACTAACTAGGTAAGAAATACTAAGAGAAACCATGATATTAATAACATTTACAACAAAAGAGATAAGAGAGAGAGAGAGTAACATCATGTGACCCCAAAAATGCACCATACTTGGGTGAATAGTAATCCTTAATAGTGGTGTTTGTCCTCATATGCCAAAAGTATTCAAAGATGATCCTCCTTTATAAAAGAACATGTTATACCTCCATGTGGATCCAAAAACATTGTCCCCTACTCCTCATGTGAGGACAATCTACAATAGAAACCTTCATGTATTTATCTCTAAGGGTCAACAAAGTGGACCATCCCCTTTAGATAATATTCCATCCACTTCTATATACTTCTAAATATGGTGCCCCATCCACACATGTGAAATCTATCACTCATAGTGATCTTCCTATCTTCTTTCTCCATGTGACCATAGGAGTCTAAAAGGTGTTTCAATCACTTTTGGACTATCTCCATGCATGTGAATCTTGGACACATTAAAAAATGCATCCCACACCTTGAACTCTTGAATTTTTCACCATAAGATGACACTCATATGAATACCAAGGAAAAACTCATGTGACTTGGTGGAGTTCTATGCCCCACTCCCATCACATCAACCTAATCACATGTAAGAGACCCTTTATGGGTCCTGCCACATCATCAATCAACCACATCACTAACTAGCCACATCACCAACATACCACATTACCATGAATAATGGCCATGAATAGTGATTCATGAATAATGACTACAAATAGTGATTTCACACCTAACATACTCTCACTTCAAGTCAATATACACAATATTTTACCACACTTGATTATTCTTTCATCATTTATCCATCAATGCCCATAATTTCCCTGACACAAACCTAGTAAAAATTTTCTTGCACTTCTAAAAATTCTCTATACTAATCAACTTTGTCAACATCTAATCTTTCATAGAAAATTTCAACACCTGAAGTGACTCTTCACTTCTCCATATACCAATCCTCTATTTCATATTTTTCCATGAACCACTCACAACTTCCACTTCTTAGGAATGTCTATTTTAGCACTCACCATGGCATCACGAGGCTTCTTACTCTTGATGAATCCAATATACAAGACACAACATGTCTTCTCCTCTATTATAGGATGTTATTAGGAAGATAAATCATAACAAAATAAGTGGGTCACTTCTTTGCTTTCCCATCCTTATGCATCTCCATCCTTGGTTCAATCCTTATACCACCTTCATCACATCCTTGCCACCTAATCCATCACACCAGTGATCATGTTAGGGCCTGTATCCAACATGTCATCAACACATATAGTATCAACCTCTATTAAACACTTTGGCTCTCTATGAAGGTATTGAATATATTGTACTCCCTCATCATGTCTGCTAGAACCAGTACAATGATTTATTCAAAATAAAAACTAGTATCTCTTTGCCTCATTCATCTATCTATCTCTCCTTAAGAGAGATCACCATGAAATAATAATGCTACTCCAACTCCTTGAATAATAACTAATGAACATATCACTCTTGATAGTAGTGAGGAGAGAAGATCTCATAGAAGTCAAAACTAGACTTCTCCACATAGCCACCAAGCTATCAACATGGCACAAGTTTGCTAAACCAATCAATAATTCCTAGGAAGTCACCATGTTACTTGGTGAAACAATGTACCTACCAAGTTTTTGAGCCTCAAGAATGAATTTAAAATGCATCATGTTCTACCATATGTCTAAATACATACATTCTCTTTTTTGGAATGTCGGGTCTCATTTAGTCTTTGCATGTATTATTTAATTACCAATCATGCCAAACATGACACAAGTGGACCAATCATAGCTCTAGGAAAGTCATTATGCTACTAGTGCACCAATGCACCTACTGAGTTTTCAAACCTAAAAAATGCATCTGAAATGCATCACTTCTCTACTAAATTTTTCCAAAACACCAACTAATGTGCCTCTAGTGTTACTTCATGCATTGGTCTACCTAGCCAACACAAAAACTATATGAAAAACACTCTGGCACCCTTAGTTATATGGTTAACACCAACATTCTCCCTTTAAGAACACCATGCATCACTTGTTCATTTTTAACTTCATCTTGTTCATCCTCAACTACTTCAAAATAGGTACAAATTTAGGTTTATTTGTACCACCTTCCTTTACATGGATTTTTATCATCTGCAACATCTTGGTTAACAACATGTGGTCAATAGGATACCATATCATAGACCCCTTAATTTGTTTCTAAGAACTACAACAAGGTCATTCCTTGTCCTCAACCTCCTCTAAAGGAGACCAACTTTCTCCTCAAGATACATAGTTACTTCATCTTCAATAGGAACACTATGTAGGCTATTGACTTGTTTAGTAAAGCTTTTTCAGCTTTCTCCTCCACTCATATGTGGGATTATCCATAGCAACATGAAGATAATAGGATATTCACCAAGAGAACCTTCATAGATCCACATAGAGATACTTGCCAAAACAAAACTTTTTTTTCATCTTCAACTTGGTCTCTCCTCTTATCATAGTAGCTTCCACTTGCACAAACCAACCAATAATAGAAAACATTCACACATGGATTTTTTCACCATGGTTTTGACAAAAATTATTAAGAAAAACATATCTCTAATACTACATGTTATGATCAACAAGATATATCCTAAAGTGCAATCAAATAATGAAAAAAATAAGCTACAAAAATTAGAGATAAAAGGGAGCACATTACACAAGATGTACATGGAAACCTTATAATGTGTAAGGAAAACCCATAGGGTAAATGGTTACTTTTAGACTTCATTAATCACATTAAATCTCTTCTATAAAAACTCATCCAAACAAATCCTTTAGTGATAATAACCAAGCATTCAATGCTTACACTTGAAACATTCTGGTTATGAACCAAACATAACATAGCCTCTAGGATCCAACTTCTAAGCATATAATCTCAAGATTGCATAGATCCACTAACTAGATGAGAAATACAAAGAGAAATCATGTTAATAATGGTATTTACAACAAGAGAGATAAGATTGAGAGAGTAACATCATGTGACCCCAAAAATCTTCCACATTTAGGTGAATAGTGATCCTCAATAGTGGTATTTGTCCTCATGTTTTAAAATTCCTCAAAGATGATCCTCCTTTAGATAAGAATGTGTGCCACCTCCATGTGGTTCCAAAACCATTGTCCCCCACTCCTCATGTGAGAACAATTTATGATATCAACCTTCTTATCTTCATCTCTAAGGGTCAAAAAAGTAGACCATACACTTTAGACAAGACTCCATCCACTTCCATGTGCTTATAAATATGGTTCCCCATCCACACATGTGAAGTTAATCACTCATTGTGATCTTTCTATCTTCTTTCTTCATATGACCATATGAGTCCAAAAAGTGTTGCAATCACCTTTTGACTATATCCACACATGGGAATCTTGGACAAATCAATAAATGCATCCCACACCTTGATGTCTTGACTTTTTCACCACAATATAACACTCATGTGACTACCAAGGACAAACCCATGTGCCTTGGTGGAGTGTTATTCCCCACTCCCATCACATCAACCTGATCACATGTGAGAGACCCTTTATGGTCCCTACCACATCACCAATTAGTCACCTAATTAATTTGACACATCACCAACATGCCACATTACCATGAATAGTGGTTGTGAATAGTGATTCATGAATAGTGATTGTGAATAGTGAATTCACACCTAACACAACTTTTTATTTTTTTTACATTTATTTAAAACAAATGGATCAAAAAATAAAATTTTATAGAATTCAAATGAATTATTATGATTGCATCTATATGATTATGAGAATTATTTATATTTTGGTTCTAAATTTTTTTTAAAAGTGCTTTTTTAGGGTTTAATTCACATTACCATTATTTTTTAATGTGCCTTCCTACATCCATACCTCATTCTCTCTAGAAATATATGAGATTTATCATCTATACTTGAATTTATTGTCTTCTCTTCGGTAGTATCACTCTTGGGAAACCTCTATTAAATGATGGCTTCTCACAACACTAGTTCATTTTTTGAAACTACAACTATGGATTTTGATTCTATCAAAAATAGAACCCCCAACTAAGAAACATCCAAAGTTTGTCTTGAAGGTCTTCCATGAGGTAATGAATTTCCACCTGATATAGTTTTACCCATTCCTTAATTTGATTATACATGCAAATGTCTTGAATAATTTTCTTTAATATTTTTTATTGAGAGAATTCCCTATGAAAGTGTGCTCAAGATTAAGGTCTAGTTTTCATGGTTACAACATGGTATTCAGATGGATGTTTTGAAAAAATAAGACCAAAGGATTTTTTATGTTTCATTTTTCCAACCCACAACATGCCTTCCTTATTATATAGAAGTCATCCATTGTTATGGTCATAGTTTCATTATTATTATGTCACCTTTGGTGCATGAATTTGTCTTATTTTGTGTTGAATTACTTGGAATTCATTTACTATGTTAGCACTTTATTATAAATATAGTAGCCAATATAGGTCATCATATGCTAATAACTGTCAAAATTTTATTTGGTTAGGCCCTAGAAATAGGTTTGTGGTGAATTTAACCTTTATCATGACCTTAAAGAGTTTTTTGACATTAAATTTAGTAATCCCTACTATAATTAGAGAATTATGTATATTAATTTACCCAATACATGTTTTCATTGCCAATATTTTGAAAATAAAATTATAGATTGTCCTTTGTCTTCCTATAGAAATAAAACCATGTCAAAGCCATTTAGTAGAACTCCTCAATCTAATGGTGAAGAAGCTTGGACCGCCATTGGTAGACATAAAATATGGTAGTAAAAAGGTTGTGGCAATAAACCTCATTGTGGGGGCATCTAATACCAAAATCATGAAATTAAACCCTACCTTAGGTCCTCAATTACATCTAAAAGGGTAGTGCTAATTTCTTAACCCTCTAGGGAACACTTTAAAAATATAGTTGAAAATATCAAGTGCAATAAAAAACTAAGTCCTTCAGTACATCCCTATCTCTCAATACTCTTTCAGTTTTTCAAGTTAATTCTCAATAAATTTCTCAAGATTTGTAACTGAGTATTCAATATGTTTATCCATGTGAAGCATCACCCTAACACTCTCACACATCACTAATTAGAAGAGGGAGAATATGTAATAGACACATGATGCATATTTCATCTTAATGATTTTTTACACACAAACCAACAACAATTTTTTCATAATAATTTTGGATCACTTTAGGGATTAGGTCCAAAATATATGGCCCTTGAATCTTTTAATATATGATTTTTTTCTCTTGGTCTAAGTGGGGTCTCATATACCCACCTTGAAAGTACATAGTATATGATTTTCAGCAATGATTTCTAGAAATGGACATTATTTGCATGTAATCAATCAAGGTGGCATGGTTTTTGCTTAAAACTATTAGTAAATTGATTTGGGTTGATAGTTAAGAACTAACTCGTAATCATGACCCACAACATGGAGGTATTTTTACATTTATTTTTAATAAATGATGAATTTATTATGAAAATCATTGGTGTGAACCCTCAAACTATATTTTGGGTTTTATTAAATATTTAAATCCATTCTTCTAGAATATCAATGTTTATGAATCTAATGATGTTATTGAAAGGGTGGTTCTTTGGAATTGGATTGATAACAAATTTTTAGATGTGCATTGGGTGATGTGTGGTGACTATAATATGATTGAGTTGTATATTGATAAACTTGGTCACCTCCCTATGTAGTAGATATCCAATAAATGAGAGGTGTGGTTATTTATGCATAGTAAATTTAGGTTTTATGACCTTGGTTAGTTATGTCATAACTTATTTTCTTATCTATTTTAGTCTTCAGCACAACCATGATTATTGAGAGCTTATAGGATACCTCACAAGCTAATAAAGGATGGTAGAAGAAACTCAATAAATTAAAGAAGATGTTCCATTATATAAATGTAACTAAAAATTAAAGAAGACTGTAATGGAGAAGATAGGAAACCTAAAAAAATTATATCAAAGTTGAAGAGAGAAGGTAACTCACTAAGATTTATGAGGATAAGACATATAATTTCTACTAGCCTCAAATTAATATAAAACATATAGCAACTGATAGAGATCCCAAGGTTGCAAAAAAATGAAGTTACTGGGTAGAAGAAGAGGTAGTAAAAATATTAAGGGAATATGATGATCTATTAAAAAGAATGCTTATATAATTAAATGGAATTAAATAATAAGCATGGAAGATGAAAATACAAATCAAATAAGATGTAAAACCTATTATAAATAGACCATGTAGATTGAATTGTAATGTTAAGGTCAAGTTCAAGAAAGAGTTACATAAAATACCAATAGGCAGTATAATTACACCGATAGAAGACTCAACATAGATTGGTCCAATTATCATACCAAATAAAAAGACATGAGAGATTATAATATGTGTCCATGACCCATTCCCTACTCCTTTCACAGAAGAGGTATTAGAAAATGTGGTAGGCATATATGTTTATTCATTCACAAATGGGTTTTTGGGTTACCATCCAGTAAAAATTATTTCAAAGGATAGACTAAAGACCACTCTTACAATAGAGTGGATCATTCATGTACATGTTAATTCCCTTTTATGCTTAAGAATTCATAGCTAGAATTTAGTCACATCATGGTTGATGCCTTCAATGAGTTCATTCAGAAGTTACTAAAGGTATACCTAAGTAGTGATTAAACTATGTATATATTACTCAAATATCATGTGCAAATGTTGATGCTAATGTTTGAAAGATATAAATTGTTAAATATATCACTTAATTTAAATAAGTATATCTTTACAAAATATTTTAGCATGATGATAGGACATATAATATGCAAGGATGGATTGATAATATACCATTTGAAGACTAAAATCATAATACACTTACCACTACCCAAAATGCAAAAATATGTGAGAACCTAGCTTGGATATATTGGATATCATTCAAGATTCATCAAGGATTCTGCCATAATAAGTTCACCCATTTATGAATTGTTGAAGAATAAAGATAATAAAGTATTGGAAATCATAGTGTCAACAAGCCTTTAGCATCCTCAAGAATAAAAAAACCAATGTGTAAATTATGGTATTCCAAGATTTGAAACTTTCCTTCCATGCTCATGTAGATGCATCATGACTATATATGGGGGCCGTGTTAGCCAAATATAGAGGCCATATAGACCATATAACATCATTTTAAAGTGGGAAATTGATAAAATCACAAATATATTAGTCTAGTGTAGAACGATAAGAACTAACAATGTTATATGCAATACAAAAATTGACATTCCCTAGCTACACCATTTGTATTCTACAGAGACCATGAATTGCTCAAGTATTTGGTACATAGACATATAATCTAAAAACATGTAGATGGTTTATGTTATCTCAAGAGTTTGATTTAGAACTTTGGTAAACCTGTAAAAGGACAATAATGGACCAAATTACTTATCAAGGATAAATAACGATGATAATAAGGGTTTAATAGATGACAAGGTCCCAAGGACTCACTTTTTTAGGATTGAGGTAATACCAAAAGATATGGTAGGTATCACATAATTAATCCCAATTGAAGTTTTTCCAAAAGGGTTTAGTAAGACAAAAATGGAGATTGCTCATCTAAGCATTTCCCTTTACATTGATAAAATGGGTTTTATATAATAAATATATGGATGAGGTATTGAGAAGGGTAGTGTTACAACATAAAAGAGATAAAATTCTAATAAAAGCCCATAATTAAAAATATAGAATGGTGATGAAATTACTCTTAGTTGGGGTTTGGTGGCCCATATTATTTAAAGATGTATATAATTATACAAGGGAATAGGATACCTGCGAGAGTTGGGAAATTAAACTTAAGAAATAAAATGCCATTACAGTTTGTGTTAATTATAATTCGATTCAAAAAAAGGCCATTGATTTCATAGGCCCAATTTATCATGTGGAAAATAAAATCAATGCACAGTTAATCATAGTTGGTATATAATACTTAACATAATGGGAAGATCTTATTCCAACCAAAGATTAAACACAACTGATAAATTTTATACACAAAAATATCATAACCTGATTTGGATATCCATTAAATATCACAAGTGATCAAGGAAACATTTTATGAATAACAAGTGAACACCTTACCATCCTTGAGATGATGGAATTGTAAAGGAATTTAATATGGTCTCGGAAAAGGTTTTGACAAAAATTAATAATGTAAAAACAACATATTGGGATATAAAAATCCTTGTCATACTATGTTCATACCACACAACATATAAAACACTCACCATTCCAATTAGTCTATGGTGTGCCAAAGGAATTTATTTTACCAAGCTTAAGATTAGTGGTAACTTTCAAGATGGAGATGGATGATTCATTAAAAGAGAGGTTGATAGAACTAAAGAGGTTAGATTAAAATTGATTCATCATGGCTTATAACAAAACCCAAGAGAAGAGAAAACATAAGCTTAGTATGACCACAACATAAAATTCAAATATTTTGAGATAAGAAATAATGTAAGTATAAAAAATTGAGTTTAAAATCAGTTTCTCAAGAACTTACATAGTAGAATAGATAGTATAGTCAATAACAATTAAGCTACATGTGTTATCAAGGGTACCGTAGAAAGGGTACATAAATAGAACTAGATTGAAGGTAAAATATTATAAAAAAACAAATATAAATAACTAAATAAAAAATAAAAAGATATATTTTAAAAACATGTAGAACATAAATTTTTGGAAAAGGTTAAAATAATTTTAGAAAAAAAGATAAAACAATAAAACATTTTTGAAAAAAAATAGAAAAAATAGAAAATAATTTATGAAGAAAATTTATTTAAAAAATAAATAAAAACAATAATGAATTGCCACTAAGTTGAAAGTAGGTACACAACAACATAGTGAAATGAGGGAGTGAATACCAACAAAATATGCACCTCCAAAAAATGAAGTCAACACTTGTTTCCATGAGAAATTTAATTGGCAAGTTAGTTTAAACATGTGAGACAAAAAAGTATTAGTAAGTGGATAGTGGATGATTTACTTTCAAAAAAATTGAAATGTTAAGTTAGAAGGAGGGAACACCACATAGGATGAGAAAAATATGATTGAGATGAAAAGATGGAAGATATAGAAGTTCAAAAAAGTCAAATTGGATGTTTGGAGGAGGGAACAACACATAGGCAAACATTAGAATGAAAATGAAACTATCATGTGGTTAAAAATCTTAAATTATATGTTTGGAGGTGCTTCTCATTCCTTACAATGCATGAATTCATAGTCAAAATCTTGTTGAGTTACATCCATGTAGATAGAATCTACTTGGACTAACCCTACTGCATTTTAAAGGAGATAATTCATGAAGTAAATGGGTTCTTGAATGAACAACATAATACAAAAAAATGGAATAAAATGAGTGATATAAGTGTGAAGGGTACTATAAACTTGACTAACACAAGCTTCAATTAGATAAAATTATCAATAAATCAAATCAAAGACATACCAATCAAATATGTCATAAAAGTGATTTCCTAAAAGGTATACTATACTAATACGAAGGACTCATCAACCACATAGAGTATAAGGATAACATAGGGCATGATGATGAAATATTATAAGTATGATCTTTATGTTTAAATACTAAAATAACTCATGGAAAACCCAACAAAGATCAAATGCGAAAATCATGAATTTTGCTATGGATATGTCCTCATTGTTTTGGTAATGTAATTCACTAGAAATTTAGTGTGAAGGGGAGATTTATTTTATTGGGATGAAAATAAATCTATTGGGGAACAAGTAAAAAACTATTTTAATGTATATTTGGATGAGATAGAAATCATAAATGATGTTAGGGCCTAGGGTATTAGGAAGGTCCTATGTTTTTGATTTTTTGTGATGAATATGATAGGTCCCAAGTTTCTAATTTATAGTACAAATATGAAAATTTATTTAGGGTAGATATAGATAAGATATATATACATACATACCAACCATGGCCAACCCCATTCCTACCACTATATTTTGAGGCAATATATGATTAATAATAAATGTTAATTATCACCATTAGAGCACTACCAATGGATACTCGGTCACCAATTCTATCCAAATGGAATGAGATCATACCTTGATAGTCAAGTTAAATAAGATACATGGAGCTGGTACATTTAGAGGCTATTGAAAACATGGTTGCACCTTATATCCCACAAGTTAATGGAGAAGCAAGTGTGGTAGCACTGATTGTAGTAGTTTTGGACAATACCACACCTACAACTACAAAAAAATGAAAACAATATATTATAAAGAGACCATACAATTCAAAATGATTAAGCACTCTAAGTCTAGGAACCATGACCATTCATATATCAACAACACATGATACTATATATTTCATAATGTGAGACTCCACCACAAACAATGATCCAAATCTAAGGAGGTCTAATGGACAAAACTTTGAATGAGGGTTTAGATGAGCTTTATTCATCTACAAAAGTAATAATGAATAAGATGGATAATATAGAAGTAAAAGAACTAGATTACAAATGTATATTAATTTTTATTTTTTACACAAAATGCTCTTCAGAAATATGTATGGTTATCTACTTAGCTATTCTCTTCCTAATCTAATGTTAAAAATAAGTATATGTATATTACAAAGCCTTGAAAGATAAAGATCCATTATAGAACTTGAACCATTTGAGATAATGTGAGATTCTTAATATTCTTATGATCAAGTGGATTTACTAATAGGTTCATGGTAGGCTAATAGATGTTTCAACATAACATAAGCCTAGGAAGTGCCACATAGTATGGTACAACATGGTGTAGAGTGTCCACATGGATGATGTACAATCTAGAAGTTCTACGTAGAGGCTAAGTTATGTGATATGTATGAAGGTGATACACCATTGTTTGATGTTGTGAAAAGGTTGAAAGAATGGTATAAAATTGTGAAATTTTGTATAGTTGGCATAAATTTATCATCTAAGTTATATGGCATGTTCCTTGGCATTACATGTAATGTCCATTAAGTTAGGAGAAGGTCTTCAAAGCATATGAATTATGAAGCATGTCATCTACTATTACATGGAAGCTTATGGTATAAGGTATCTATGTAGTACAACCTTTGAAGCTACATGACATGAATCATGGCATTATATAATATGTGCATGATGTTGGGAGCTATGCATAGGTGATAGGCTCAAAATGTGGAGGTTTTACGATATGTTCCCCACTCTTGTGATATTGGTCTATGATGTAAGATGTTGCACAGAGTTGCACAAGTGACCAAAGAAATCAAGGTGATAGTGTAAGGGGAGAAATTATGCGTATATTGGTAAATTAGATTTAAGAAAAAGAAATTAAAGAAAAAGAGACTCTATATATTCCTTGAAGACAAGAAAAATAGTCACTAGTAGATAAGGATCCTCTAGGGTGTCTATAAGGATAAAAATAAATAATTAACCTGAGGTTTCTATCACATCCTCAATTGAAGTAATAGGAAAAACATTTTTATATATGATCCATAATTATAGAGGTTGAAACCTCTCACCCATGGAGATAAAAAGGGAAAATAAGAAAATAAAAACATACATTGAGAAGTTTAATAAGTGAGCATAATCATCTCTATTCAGATGCAATAGAAGGGTTGATGACCTACTTAGAGCCTAAATATTCAATATAATATTATAATAGGTAACCAAGATGAGGTTATGAAGGCAATGTTAGGGTAAAAAATACATGATACTAATACACTTATTTTATAATGCCATAATAAAGGAAGTAGTTAGATTTTAAAAATTATATATATAACTAACAAGACAAAGAAGTCTAATTTAATACATGCTCTTTTAAATTATGTTGAAGCAAGCCAATACACACTAGATGACATCATAGAGGTGATTCCACCTATAACTCAAGGCAAAATTAATGAGGCAAAAAAAGGGAATGCATGCCAAGAAGGTTATCTAGGCATACCAAAAATAACCCTCTAAATAGTGGAATTATAAAAAAATATGCTCATAAAGATAAGAATCCTTTGAGGAAGCTATAAGAAAAATATTTGCATACAAATAAAATAATAGAAACACTAACAAAAAACTTGGAGCGTGATCAAATCCAACTACAAGAGAAGGGTTGGTGACCTACTCAGAGTAAGAATCATTAGAAGATGCTTCTTATAGGGAATAAGGATGAGGTGATGGAGGTAATGTCAGGAAAGAAGAAGAAGATGTAGGGAAACAAAAATTGATATTGTTTCACTTAATTTAGAATGTCACAATAAGGGAAGCAACAAAGTTAGGAAATTATAAGAAATAATTAACAAGACAACAAAAACTAATGTGATACATTCTCTTTTAGAGAATGTGGAAGTAAGCTAGTACACACTATATGACATCAAAAAAATGGTGCCACCTGCACTTCAAAGCCATATTATTTTGGTGTGATAAAAGATAAAATATTCTAAGAAGGATTCCTAAGCATACCAAAAAGAATCCCTCCAAAAAGTGGAATTATAAAAGGAGATGTCCCCTTAAGATAAGGAGATTGTAATGAAGATACAAGAAAAATAGTTTCAGAAAAAACATAAAATAATAACACTAAAAAAACCATGTAGGAGAAAATGAACCTAGAGATGTTGAAAAAAATGGAGTTAACAACTCAATAAAGGTTGGATTTGGAAAATAAGTTCAAAAGGAGGAGTTAAGAAAGGATCCAAAATTAGCCACTTTAGTGGTGCAATAAGCTTTAAATAAATAAAAAGAAGAGCAAGAGGTAAAATCAAAGGATGAGAAAATTTTAAAAAAAGGATAAGAGTTAACAAAACAAGGAGTTGAAAAAATAAGAGTTGGGAAAAGAACAACTAAAAAATAAAGAATAAAATAAGTTGACTAAAGTAGAGTGCCAAAAAAAGAATAAGCAGACAAGGTGACTAAAATAAACTATAAGAAGTGGAGAAAAAATCTAAGAAAGAAAGGAAGAAACAAGTAAATCAAGTTGCAATGACACAATTGGCAATTGAGGATCATAAGAATAAATAACTAGTGAGCATATTGGGTGCACAATTGAGTGTAAAGGAATCAAGCTTAGCACAATAAACATTAATAAGTTAACTAGGATTTGTAAGAATAACCCAACACATGACATTATCCCATCTCAAAAATCAATGCTTTCCTTTCTAGGTAGTAAGAAATGCAACTAGGGGATTTTTACAATAAAGTACTAAAACTAACTAAACATAATGCAACAATGAAATCACATATATTATGTTAAGGCATTTTCATCAAGATGTGTCTAATTCCTTATGCCTAAGAACAAAGTAATTTAATCATATTCCATTAGGAGAAGACCAAACACATGGAGTCCAAGCATGGTAATAGCATGACAAAGATTCATGTTGGCCACCAATAACTTCTGGTTGGTGATTGCATTTCATCGGTTCATTAACTAGTGATCCATTAATTGACAATAGTCTAAATGGTTAAAGCATACCAATGCAATGATATGATACATTGAAGGTGTTAAGGGTGATAGGATTCAACCCATTTATCAATCATATTACGTATATAATATGATGTCCAATGTAGTACCCAATGCCTATAGTCCACTAATTATCAATTCAATCATTCACTATAGTTATCAATTGACTATTGACATGGTTTATTTCCATCCATATGAACTATTACTATGATTCATGGGATCTAAGTCAGGCATTAATAAACACTCAATTATTCAACCACGCTTTGGCAATGAGATCTAATTTGAGACTAGAAAAATAAAAATTCCATCTCGAGTACAATAATAAAATAAAAATATCTCAAATCCTTCATATAATTTTATTTTGGGAACACAGTTAGAAAACCATCCCTTATCTTCAAAGCACAAAATATTATAAATTACATCTAATAAAAACACATGGTAAAATGCATTTCAAGGAGTGTGGTTGAATAAATCCTCTAAATTAGTGGATTTGGTAGGAAAAATAATAATAAACATGGATGATCTACAACAAACTCAAACAAATTCCTTGTTTTAAGCTTTAGCATAGTTATAATACTAGTAAAAATCATTGAAAATTGGTGTAGTCACAAGGATAGGTTTTTAATGAATGAAAGTATTATCCCATTAAAATGATTAACACACAAGGTTTGAAACTTAAAATGCTTTTGTATTAAATTAAAACAGTTAATTATAATAGTTTCCAATTACATCAGCTATAGACTACACTCTATTACAACCTGCCCAATGCAAGTTTTTCCTAGCTATTAAAATGGAACCTACTCAAATCTTCATTTATTAATCTTCTATTGGACCACTGATGAATAAGATGAGCCTCTTACTATTCAATCTACTTAACATTCTCCCATGTCTCTTCCTTACTCAACATGCCTTTATATAGTCTTTCCCATGTGATATGTATCACTTTATATCCTTGAAATCTCTTGTAAGACATCTTGCACCCTCAAATGGATCTAATGAAAGACACATGTATATTTCAAACCACCTCCAAGAGTCTCATATTAAATGTTAATATTTTTGACCTCAAGCATAAATTTACACATTTGTGTACTAAAATTTATAAACCTTGTGCATCAAATTTTCCTTGTATAAACATTTGACTTCATCTTCTAGTTTGTGCATCATACACACTAATCCTAAGTGTTGATGCTTCCATGCAAAAAAGCATCCATGTGCACCCAAACCTAATCAAACCCTTTGTAAGTGATTGATTCACTCATGCAAAAAATTTATTATTACTTTTTTCAAACAATTGGGCAATTCTCTTCCAAACATTTATTGTGCATCAAATGACCTTCTATGTAAAACCTTCGTGCATGCTTGCCTTAATATCATAACTTCATCAAGATTGTCTTAACCAAATCCAACATGCTATAAAACTACCCCTCTACACTTTTGCATAGCTATACCCATTCATGGTACTTTAAACCAAACAACTACACACTTATTTTAAACATGCACGATGTTAGAACTTACATTACAAAAATGGACATAGATATTTTTGGTGATGCAAAATATTGGATTAAAATAGGTATGCTCCTACATCAGACACCCCAAGCAACTTAAAATGTGATCTCATCTCACATTTGGTTAAAATTTTCATGATTACATCCATAATAACTAATCTCTATGAGATCTAATAATGTAGATACACTTGTTACATGATTTATCCACTTTACTAAATACTAATTATATTCTTTTTTCATTTTCTATTGACAAACTTAGATTCCAAAATGGTCTCTATTTATTCCTTCTCCTTATCAAGTGTTTTCTCTCTCCAATATGGAAATTGAAAACCTAATTCTTCTTCCTCATAAACAATGTCCTTCATGTAACTAATACAAAAATATCACATCAAATATAGAAGCTATATCCATGTTTTCAAGAAACTCAATCTTATGTGCATATACCAAAATCTTCCTCAACACTCTGCATCATTCTATCTTCTTCCACATTAACTTATTATATGTTCCATATGGGAACCTCTCCTTATGAAAATACACTAGTAATAATTTACCAACTTTGAATTTCTTATGTATGCACTTCAAATACATGTGTTGTTTATATTATTCAATGTTTTTCTCCAAATTATCCCTTATTTGATGATGTATCTCATGCATATACTCTATGTAATCTTCTAATTTTTTACTCCACCTATCATCCCCTTGAATTTTCTTAACCCCTCCACTCCCCTTGTGCTACTTCCATACACAATATATAAAGGTGTTCTTCTTATGCTTTTATTCACTGTATTATAAGTAAACTTTGTTTGTGCTTAGATTAAATCCTATTGATTTTGTATGTCTACAACCAGGAATCTTAATAAATATCCAAAGCTTATATCCACAACATTTATCTATCCATTTGTATGTTGAAGTAAAACTTAGATTTTTACCCAAATTCTTCCATAAAGTCCTCCAAAAATGATCTACAATTTTGTATCTATGTCTGATACTATGTTATAAGGTAACCCATGTAGCCTCACCACTTCCCTAAAAAAAATAACAATGTTTGTGGTATCACTTATATTTTTGCATTAATTAAATGTGTCATATTTGAAAATGTTTCCAAAAAATGAAAATAGGCATCCCCTTTTGCATTATTGGTAATCCAAGCACAAAATCTATGCTAATTTCTTACCATAGTTTCTTTGAAATAGGTAGTGATTGATACAACCTTGGATTTTGTTGGCTCAAAAATTTGTTAGAGGGACAAATTGGTGACTTTGAGTCAGCAGTGTGGGAACTGAGTCATTCCATTAGTCAGCAACCCAATAAAAAGTCCCTCTCTAATTAAAATGTAGAGATACCTTTATTGAAAGCCAATAAGGGAAAATCAAGGGAAAAGCATTCACAACTATTTGTTTGGAATATAGAACACAAATTAATATTAATGAATTAAAGATGGAAATAAAATGCAAAAACACAACACAATAGAGATATATTTAATGTGGTTCACCTAATATGGGCTACATCCACACATAAATAGCCAGTCTTTCATATTATTTAGTCCAACAAATGAAGTAAAAAACTTGTAATACAACCACTGCAATATCCTCTTCACTCACATATAACATGTCATTGTAATTAAAATACCCTCATATCAAAATGAGGGTTGCATATAGGGTAAAAATGCAAAAACATAATTTCTACCATTAGATTTGCAACCTAATAGTGAATGGTCCAGATTTACTATAAAATTACAATATTTTTAAGTGCATTTTCAACATAATTTGCTTCAGGGGTGCTACCCCTGAACCCCTACTAGGTGGGCTCCAAAATAGGTCACCACCCCCATAGACCCCCATGGAGACCCTAGTGGGGGGGAATTTCCCCCCCACACTCCCCTATCAGGAACTGGGCATTAAAATAAGATCAGGATCTACCATCCAACACTATTTACAACAAAAAATGTTTTATGTTGGAGGTTTCATACTTTTAACTTGAAAGTACATAAAGGAGATAGAAATAAAATGAGTGGAAAGAAGGGAAGAATAAATAAATGAAAGGAAGAAGGGAGAACAAGGTTAATATAGTCTGTTAAATACAAAAATTGATATGATAACCTTGGTAAAAATGAAAGACAAATCTGTGTAGCTAAATGTAAAAACTTACCCGAATATTCAAAGAAGGGGAAAACACCGTGTGCATAAAATATCTCTCATTAAATGGGTGGTAAAGACATAATTACATCCTTATAAGTGTAAAATATACACCGAGATAATTTTTTAATACTGATAGTAGACCAAAGATAACCATCTCATATTTACTTATAAATGACAATTAAAATATTGTTTAAACCCCACTAAGATTTTATATTCACATAAATAACACATGAATATTATAGAAGATATAATTAATGTGAAATTCCCATTTTCTAAGAATTTGGTAGTGATTATGAAAATAATTTGAAAGTAAATATACATAGACATATGAATTATACACAAATTTATAACTCACAAAGAAATATTGAACACAAAGTCTGTAAAATCTCCCTGTTCTAATCTTTATTGAGTCAAAAATATAATCTTCTCATTCAAAAGTTTATGTAGAGTTTCACTTCCAAAAAAATTTCTTTTACAATGAGCTTTACACTCATATTTATAGTGTTGGGAGGTGGTTATGATGTGTAACTACTTTTTTTGTATTTTAGAAATTGTAAAATTGAGTTTACAAAAATGCACCACTTAAGAGGTGTAAAATTGCATTGGTGTAATTATACCATGTGCAAAAAGTGAAATTATAATTTACAAAACTAGCACAGTGCATTTGCATGACTTAAATTTTTGAGTTTGCACTTACATAATTTACAAATAGAAATTGTAAAACAAGATTCAATATTTGTATGAAAAGATCAAAAATATTTGATAGAGCTAATTCACTTTCAGTGTGTGAGAATGTCCACCCAAAGTGATCTTTGTTGTCTTTCATTTTTCTAGAATTTGATTTCATAAATGTCATACTAATTTCATCATCCATTCTATATTGCTTTAAGGTTGTATAATACCTAGATGCTCGAGAACATACAGACAATATGTAGAAGTGGTATCTCTCGAGCTCAGCATAGTATTCACATGTTTTATTCTCATTTGACCAAATGTCACAATAAAATTGATTCAATTTTCTTAGTTATTATCATATTTACATGGTAGGAACTGGGAGAATGCTCACAAAGGTTGTAGATTCAGATTTACACTTGTCAATTGCATTTGCTTCTTTAATGTTATGTTTTTTTATGTCTCATAACCTTATTAAATTGTACCTTCGTGTCTATAAATTAACCATACGTATATCACTTGTAGTTTTTGATTTGTCCACTTCCACATAAACCTTTTGACAAAATGACTCAATGAAATTCTATGCCTAATCACCACTACTGCCAATCCATAATTTTTCCTATGCAAATTTGTTATGGTGCCTTTTCAACACCACCTAATGAATTGAAATTTATTGTTCAATTACCATTTTTGTTTTGACTTCCTTTTTGATCAATCACTTTGTAGCTATAACACGAACCCTCTTGGCAAGTGTAAATGAGTCAAAATGTGATTTCATACATTCTCATCTTTTGATTTTAAAATCCCTCTTCCTTGCTTTATATTTTTATCTCAGATCAAAAGCAAAAATAATATAATTTTCCAATTTCATTTTTTCCTCCATGAATGTTGTTGTATGATAGAAATTCTAGCAAAAAAATTACAAATTTGCAAATCAAAAATAATTTTCTCTTAATTTTATTTTTCTTTATCTTCCCCAAGTTTTTACCTTTCTCTCTTACTCTAAAGAAATTAAAAATAATTATGTCACTTTTTTTTATATTATCCAACTTATTTGGACATACAATTTTCATATACATAGATGAAAACTTTGAAAAAAAATAAAAAATTATCAACTCCCCTTGGGCGTACGACTAGCTGTATGATGACCGTATGACTCAATTTTTACTCAAAGAAAAGTCAAAAATAAATTTTTAAATTTCCAAAATTTCACTTCATGTAGGTTGTATGATTGGTTGATAGAGGAAATGGGGAAAGAAGTTAAAGATTTCACAAAAAAATTGCAACTTCCACTCTCCTCTACAAGCCATACAACTTACCATATGATTCAGCTTTTCCTCGATACAAACAACAACAAAAAATTGCTTTTTTAAAATACCATATTCCTCCATGGCATCATATGGCCTATTGGATATGAAAAATAATTTGAATATGCACTATTAAAAATTTAAATCTTTATCTTCCACTTACACTAGGTGCATTTTCTTCTTTGGAGTGTTTCATAGATACAAGATAAAACAAAATTACTCATTTTTGCTCTTCAAATTTTCCTTTCATTCTTTTTCATTATATATACTTATATGACCTCTTCTTGGTTAAAAAATAAATGCTTATTTGTAAATTTCTCTCTTTTTTTGGGTGCTCTTACACAACCTTTTTTAGGCTGAAGAAGAAATTAAATAACTTCTTTTCCATTCACTTGCTTCCATTCCATGATCTTGAATATATTTCTTCTGACAGATGATGGCTAAAACATAAATGGAAATTTAAATTTTTATTTGGTAAAATTACCAGAGTTGAACATGCAAGTTGAAAAGATTTTTTATAAGGGAAGACAAATTTCATTTAACATTACTCGAGAAAATAATCGTATTTACATGATTAAAGAAAAATTAAATGAGTTTGCATATAAGTTGGAAAAAGAGACTTAAATTTTCAACAAAAATTTGCACCATTGAAAAATGTAATTGCAACATGCAAATACAATTTGCATTTGCATGATTTGGAGAAACATGATTTGTATTTGTATGACTTGCAAAAATAGAATTTGGAATTACACAAAAAGTAAAAACTCAAAAATATTTTGAATTTTACATAAAGTTTTAAATCAATTTTTCAATTTGTAGAGAAACATAAAATAAATTTGTAATTTGCATGAAAACCCAAATACAAATTTATAAAGTGCACGGAAGCTAAAAAAGATTTTGAAAATTACACAAAAGCTGAAAAATATTTTGCAAATTTCAAAGAAGTTGAAAAAGATTTTAAAAATTGCACGAAAGCTGAAAATGATTTTATAAATTGCATGAAAACTAAAAATAAATTTACAATTTGCATGGAACATAAAATTGATTTTTCAATTTGCACCAAATGAAAAAAGGAAATTGTAATTTTCACAACTTATAAAAAGTTAAATGGATTTTGCAAATTACATGAAATGTTAACAAATTTTTTGCACGGGAGGCTCAAATGCATTATAGAACAATTTAGGGTAAAAAAGTGATTTGGCTGTGAATTTTAAGTTAATTAAAAAAAATTAAATTTTTCAAAATTTTGATGGTTTCAAGCTTAGTTCAATTTTTTAGCCATTTAGCAAAAATTAAATTTCCACTAATTTTTACCCATTTTCAAAAACCATGACAATAGCTAGCAATGACTAAGATTTTGAATTACAAAGAATGAAAATAACTTAAATTATCTGGTTTCATAGACTGACATTTTATCCATTATGCAACAAAGTCTTAAATAACTTTGATAGATTTGAAAAAAAATCTCTGATCTTCAATAAAAAGGGATGGGTCCTCAAGCCATCAAAGAATTATCACATGTCAAAAGATAGTGTATGCGAGGGTTAGGTACTCAGCCTAACAGGGGCTTTCACATATATAAAAAAGATAGTATATGTGAGGGCATTTTAGTTATGTGTTTTTACACAAATTAAAATATGAAGAGAGAAGTGTCTTTCTTTCATGTACTCAAAAGTGATGAACCTTAAGGCTTGCCTTAAAAAATTTAACTACTTTCTTATTCATCACTACAAAATTATTCTCTGAATTTACAATGTCAACATTTTAAAGTTATGAAAATAATTAGATCTCAATATATGACTCGAGCCTTGTCCATTGGGCTACAGAGTCTATGTTCCATTCTGTATTTTTTTTACCATCCTTATTATTAAGAAAGATCATTAAAAACTTCTATATCTCACATCTCCACATCTTAATTTGACCAACTAATAGCCAATTTGTCCATCTCAATCATATGAGAAAGGAACATGCGTTACTGGGTAAAATCACTTGTTTTAAAAATTTACATGTTTATCACCTCTTCACTTGAAGAGATCCATGAAAAACCTATTCAATCTGTTACTCTTACAAATCATGTGATTACCCATGATATTTCCCATATAGAGATAATAGCTACAAATATGTACAAGTAGAAAGACTAGAAAATGGAGGAGGGTAAATAGATAGACTATTGCATTTATTGAAAAACCACACACACACACCGAAATAAAAATGAAAAAGGAAATAAGCCAAAATTGGGAAAATAAAACTATTTACTGGGAGCTGATGAAAATGATAATATTATACAAAACCATTCATCGGCTAGGAGAAGTACCTTCCATTTCAAAATAATTAAATTTGACTTATGAACTCCAAACACATTTATAATTAGTGACCAAGTAGGTGGGAAGATGAACTTATAGTTATCATTCACATAAGGATGATCATGAATGAACAAATCAACAATATTTTCCTATTATGAAATGAAATCATTATGAATTCTCTGATCTTCTATGAGCACTTTTGAGTAATACTAGTTTTTTTTAATGTCCTCTTGCATGACTTCAAATGTATCTATGCTAGATACAATATCTAGAATAGAGAGAAGTTTGTCGCATATTTATTTTTGAATTGGAACCATAATATCATTATATTACATAATGAATGAAGTGTTGATATTATTTTTCAAATTGCTTCTCATATAAAAATAAATTCATCACTAAATGATTCATCATCATCATCTTCATCAATTTGCTTTGCCTTGATAATTTTCATTTTACTTATAATGATTATTGGGAACCATTCATTTCGTTATGCATTGATGTCTTTCTTGACCTCAACCTTGACATGATTATGATTTGCAATTTGCATAAACTTAATTACTTTAGATTCATATCTTGTAGAAAATATTTCTATGGTATACCCTAAAAATGAAATACTTGAGGAATTTTTATTTTTAACTATTGAGTCTTTCATTAAGATAGAGAAGGGATCTTCTACTTTATTAAAAATTGGTCCCACACTATCTTCTCTTTAAAAAATTATAACATCACACTCTACATTATGATTCCTTTATATTTGTATTTTTATTAATTTTTTTTTCAAATAACTCATTTTATCCTAGGACCATGGGGTTTAAGTAATCTGGTGAAATAGAAAAATCTTTCTCTTTTTTGCTAAGCAAGGAGTCAAATTCTACATTTATTCTCTGATCAATCATTATTTCTTCTAATTTTTCATCTTCTTCCACAATTGTGAAACTAAAATAATTATATATGACAAGTATCATTTTTTATTTTTTCTATTAGAGTTCTAATATGTTTAATCAAGAACTTACCTTCAAACTCTCTTTTCTAATTGTAGACTCTTGATTGTATTAGGTTTCACTATTTCTTCATCATCATTTTCAATAGTTGTAGTACCTTTTGAAACCTTTTTCTTCAACATTCTAGACATGATCAAATCATTTTCAATCTTGATGGCATCTCATTATGAAGCCACCAAGTCATTTACCTTATTCCTCATCCAGATGAACTTGATCTTTGGGTGAAGTGAACTAATGAAAATGCATAGTTGATTGTTGATACTTGGTTGATTTTCTTGAGGGATCAGTCTCACCTATTTGTTAAAACATGCTATAAACTCCCTCATCTACTCATCATCTTGATTTTGAATCTAGAATAAGTCTAACAAAAGTACACACAAATTTATAGTTGCTTTAAATTTAAATATAAACCTATTCTTTAAAGAGTTCCAATCTATAACACACCCATCTTCTAGGTGTTAGAACCACTCAACAGTAGGTCCAATGAAAGTTTCAATGAAATGTGTCACAACAACATCCTCATACATAACTCCCAAGATGATATAAGACATTGTGAAGTCCTGGATATGTTTATCTACAACTTGATCATTTTATCTAGATAAATTTGGGAATCTCGTCCATTAGCCTAATGGGAACTCATCATATTGGGTCAAAACCAATGGTCCAAAATGTTTTCTCCATGGGACATGAGGATCATTGGGTTTGGGATGGACCAATGCCATCTCTATAAACAAGAAGGTGTAGGCACAAGGTAATTTACCTCAACATATTTTCCAACCTCCATTCCAAGGAAGGTTTTTTGAAATGTCTAAAAATCATGGGTGTAAAGTACCTTGATCCCCAGTAGAGTCACCAAAAACTGTTGGCTCATTAATTTTTCAAATGGGTAAATTGGTGACTTTGAGTTAGCAGTGTGGGAACTAAGTCCTTACATTAGTCAGTAACATAAGACCAAGTCCCTCTCCCATTAATAGGAAAATCTACCTTTATTGAAAGACAAAAAAGGAAAAGTAGGGGAAAAACATTCACAATTATTTACAACAAAAATATTTTCTCTTGGAGGTTTCATACTTTTAACTTGAAAGTACATAAAGGAGATAGAAAGGAAATGGGGGGATAGAAGGAAATAATGAAAAGAAGGGAAGAATAAATAAATGAATAAGGGAGAATAAGGTTTTTATATTCTATTAAACATAAAAACTACTATGATAACCTTGGAAAAAATAAAAGACAATTTTGGGTGGTTAAATGTAGAAACTTACCAGAATAGTCCAATAAAGGGAAAACATTGTGTGCATGAAATATATCTCATTTAATAAGTGGTAAAGACATAATTACACCCTTAGGAGTGAAAAACATACACTGAGACAATTTTATAATATTGATAGTAGACTAGAGACAACTATCCCATATTTACCTGTAAAAGACAATTAAAATATTGCTTAAACCCCACCAAAATTTCACATTCATAGAAATAACACAAGAAGATTATAAAAGAAATAATTCATGTGAAATTCTCATTTTTTGACAATTTGGTAGTGATTATGAAATTAATTTGAAAGTAAAGATACAAAGATATATGAATCATATGCAAAGTTATAACTCATGAATAAATACTAAACACAAAGTCTAAAAAATCTTCCTATTCTAATCTTTATTGAGTCAAAAATATATTTTTTATTCATTTTATTGCCTTTTCAACACCACCTAATGAATTTCAATTTTTCATTCAATTACCATTTTTGGTTTTGACTTCCTTTTTTATCAATCACTTTGTAGCTATAACATGAACCCTCTTGACAAGTGTAAATGAGCCAAAATGTGATTTTGTAAATTCCCATCTTGATTTTAAAATCCCACTTCCCCACTTTATATTTTTATCTCATGCCAAGAACAAGAATAATACAATTTGCCAATTTTGTTTTTATTTCCTCCCTGGATGCTATCATATGACAAAAATTCTAACAAATAAAAATTATAAAGTTTCAAATCAAGAATAGTTTTCTCTTAATTTTATTTTTCTTTGTTTTCCCCGAGTTTAAAACTTTATCTCTTGATTTAAATAAATTAAAAATAATTATGTCACTTTTTGTTATCTTTTCCAACTTATTTGGCCATATGATTTTCATATATGTAGATGAAAATTTTGAAAAACAAAAACTTTATTGTTTCCAGCTTCCCTTGGGCATACAACTAGCTATACAATGGTCGTATGGCTCAATTTTTACTCAAAGAAAAGTCAAAAATAAATTTTTAAATTACCAAACTTTCACTTCATGTAGGTCATATGGTTGGTTGATAGAAGAAATGGGGGGAAAAGTTTAAATAATTCACAAAAAAAAAATCAACTTCTACTCTCATATGCAAGTCATATGGCTAACCACATACTTCAGCTTTTGGTGGATACAAACAATAACAAAAAATTGATTTTTTAAAATCCTATATTCCTCCTTAGTATCGTATGACCTGTTGGTTATGGAAAATAATTTGCAAATGAATTGATGAAAATTTAAATCTTTATCTTCCACTTAGAGTGGGTGCATTTTCTTCTTTAGAGTGTTTCATAGATACAAGACAAAAAAAAAACTATTCATTTATAATCTTCAAATTTTCCTTTTCATTCCTCTTTCACTGAATGCACTTGTATAACCTCTTATTGCTTAAAAAATCGTTTTGATTTATAACATTATCTTTTTTTCCTAGGTACTCTTGCATAGCCTTTTTTTAGCTAAAGAAGAAATTAAAATAAGTTATTTTTTCACTTGATTCCCTTTCATGATCTTGAATATATTTCTTCTAGTAGATGATAACTAAAACATAAATATATATTTAACTTTTTATTTGCTATAATTTCTAGAGTTAAGTATGCAAGTTGAAGAGATTTTTTAGAAGGGAAGACAAACTTCATTTAACATTACCTGAGAAAATAACCGTATTTGCATGATTAGTGGAAAAATTAAATGAAGTACATGCAAGTTGAAAAAAGAGACTTAGATTTGCAACAATAATTTGTACCATTGAAAAATGTAATTACAACGTGGAAGTTTATATTTACACATCTCTTGGAAATATAATTTTCATGATTTGGGGAAGTATGATTTGCATTTGAATGACGTAAAAATAAAATTTGGAATTGCACAGAAAGGAAAAACTCAAAAAGATTTTTCAATTTACACGAAGTTTTAAATTGATTTTGCAATTTGCATGAAAACCCAAAACAAATTTATAATTTATATAAAAATATAAAACAAATTTAAAAATTGCACAGAATATGATAAACTTTTTGTAAATTTCATGGAATTTGAAAAAGATTTTGCAAATTGCATGGAAGTAGAAAAAGATTTTACAAATTGTATGGAAGCTAAAAAAGATTTTTAAAATTGCACGAAAGATAAAAAATATTTTACAAATTACATGGAAGATGAAAAAGATTTTAAAAATTATTTGAAATCTGAAAAATGTTTTTCAAATTACATGAAAACTAAAAACAAATTTACAATTTTCACGGAACATATAATTGATTTTGCAATTTGCACCAAGCAGAAAAAAAAATTGTAATCTACACAACTTTTTAAAAAGCAACACATGTTTACACAACTTATAAAAAGTTAAATAGATTTTGTAAATTGTGGGAAATCTTGATGGTTTTTTTCTCATAAGAGGCTCAAATACATCTTAGAAAAGCTTCGGGAAAAAAAATGATTTGACCATGAATTTTTAATTAATCAATAATTAATTAATTAAAGTTTTTATTTTTTTTGAAATCTTGACAGTTTCAAGCTCAATTCAAAAAAATTAGTCATTTAGCAAAAATTGAATTTCCTCAAAATTTTACTCATTTTCAAAAACTGTGACAACAACTGACTCTTACTAAGATTTCAAAATATAAAGAATAAAAATAACTTATATTATGTAGTTTCATAGGATGACATTTTATCAATTGGGCAATAGAGTCTTCAGCAACAACTTTGATAGATTTGAAAAAAATCTCTTCAATAAAAAGGGATGGATCCTCAATCTATTGAAGAGATTTCACTTGTCAAAACACATTGTATGTGAGGGTTAGGTAATCAAACTAACAAGTGTTTTCACATATCCAAAAAGGATAGTGTATGTTAGGGAATTTTAATTATGTATTTTTACAAAAACTAAAATGTGAAGATAGAAGTGCATTTCTTTCATATACTCAAATGTGATGAACCTTGTGACTTTCCTTATAAAGTTTAATAAATTTCTTCTTCACCACTATAAAATTATTCTATAACTTTACAATATCAACATTTTGAAGTTTTGAAAATAATCAGATCTCAATATATGACTCGAGCCTTGTCTATTAGGATACGGAGTTGATGTTCCATTATGCAAAAAAAAATATTACTATCCCTGTTATTAATAAATATCCTTAAAAATTTATATATCTCACATTTTCACATCCTAATCTGACCAAGTAACAACTAGTTCACCCATCTCAATCACATGAGAAATGAACACATGTTGTCAGGCTAGATCCCCTATTCTAAAAATTTGCATGTTTATCACCTCTTCACTTGAAGAGATTGATGAAAAAATTGTCCAATCTATCACTCTTATAAATCATGTGATTGCCCATGATATTTCCTAGATAGAGATCATAGCTACAAATATGTGCAAGTAGAAAGACTAAAACATGGAGAAGGAAGGGCAAAAGACAAACTATTGTATTTATTGAAAAACCATACATGCACCCCAAAATAAAAATGTGAAAAGGAAACAAGCCAGAATTTAGAAAGCAAAACTATTTACAAGGAGATGATGAAAATGAGAATATTATATAAAACCATTCACTAGCTAGGATAAGTACCTATTATTTTGAAATAATGGATTTGACTTATGAACTCTGAACACATTTAGTAGTAGTGACCAAGTAGGTGAGAAGATAAACATATAATTATCATTCACACAAAGATGATCATGAGTGAACAAATCAATAATATTTTCCTATTTTGAAATGAAATCATTATGAATTATCTATTTTTTTTGTGAGCACTTATGTGTAATACTAAACCTTTTTAATGTCTTCTTAGATGACTTCAAATGCATCTGTGACATATATAATATCTAAATTGGGGAGAAGTGTGTCACATATTTATTTTTGAGTTGGACCATAATATGATTATCTTGTAGAATAAATGAACTATTTATATTCTTTTCTGAATTGCTTCTCATGGTAAAAATGAATTCATCACTAAATGAGTCATCATCTTCATCAATTTCATTTGCCTTGACAATTTCCATTTCACTTATAATGATTATTAGGCACCATTCATTTTCTTCTATATTGATGTCTTTCATGACCTCAACCTTGGCATTATTATGATTTTCAATTTTCATAGACATAATTTCTTTGGATTCAAATCCCGTACAAAATTATTTTATGGTAGACCCTGAAAAATGAAATACTTGAGGAATCTTCATTTTTGACTATTGAGTATTTAATTATGATAGAGATCTTTCGCTTTGTTGAAAATTAGTCCCACACTATCTTCTCTTTTAAAAATTATAACATCACACTCTATATTATTACTCCTTTCCATTCATATTTTTATTAGATATTTTTTAAACAATTCATTTTCTCCCAGGACCATGGGGTTTAACCAATCTAGTGAAATAGGGAAATCTTTCTCCTTTTCACCAAGTGGGGAGTCAAATTATTCATCTATTTTCTGATCAATCATTATTTCTTCTATCTATTCATCTTCTTTCACAATTGTGAAACTGAAACAATCAAATGTGACAGGTATCATTTTATCTTTTTCTCTGTTAGAGTTCTGACATGTTTGATCAAGAACTTGTCTTTGAACTCTCTTTTCTAAATATTGTAGACTATTTATTATATCAAGTTTCATTATTTTTTCATCATCATTTATAACAATTATAAAACCTTTTTAAACCTCTTTCTTTAACATTCTAGAATGATCAAATCATCTTCAATCTCGATGGTGTCTCATTGTGCAACCACCAAATCATTTACCTTGTTCCTCATCAAGATGAACTTGATCTTTGGGAGAAGAGAACTAATGAAAATGTAAAATTGATTGTTGAGACTTGGTTGATTTACTTGAAAGATTAATCTCAACAATTTTTAAAAATATGCTACAAATATCTCATCTTCTCATTGTCTTACTTTTAAATTTGGAATAAGTCTTAAAAAGTACACACATATTCATAGTTGATTTGAATCTATCCAAGAACCTATTCTTCAAAGCATTCCAATTTGTAACACATCCATATTATAGGTGCTAAAACCACTTAGTAGAAGGTCCAATAAAAGTTTCAACGAAAAATATCACAACAACATTATCATACATAACTCCCAAGATGCTATAGGACACTGTGAAGGCCTGGATATGTTTATTTGTATCTTGAACATTTTTTATAAATAACTTTGGAAATCTCTTCCTAGAGCCTAATGGGAATTCATTATATTGGGTCAAATCCAAGGACCCAAAATGTTTTTTGCATGGAACATGGGGATCATTGGGGTTGGGATGGACCAACATTATATATGTTATCAGTAAGGTACAAGCACTAGGTATATTTTTTTAATGGATTCATAAACCTCCATTCTATGGGAGGTTTCTTTAAATGTATAAAATTCATGTGCATAAATCACCTTGATCCCCAATGGAGTCACCAAAAATTATTGGCTCAAAAATTTGTCAAAGGGATAAAGTAGTGACTTTGAGTCAGAAGTGTGGGAATTGAGTCCTTGTGTTAGTTATCAATATAGGATAAAGTCCCTCTCTTATTAATATTCAGATCTACCTTTATTAAAATCCAAAAAAGGAAAAGCAGGAGAAAAGCATTCACAACTATTTACAGCAAAAAAAAAAGTGTTGGAGGTTTTGTACATTTAACTTAAAAGTACATAAAGGAAATAGAAAGGAAATGAGGGGAAGGAAGGGAATAATGGAAATAAGGAAAAAATAAATAAAGGAAATGAATAACGGAGAACAAGGTTATTATAGTCTATTAAACATAGAAACTGCTATGATAACTCTAGAAAAATTGAAAGACAACTCTAGGTAATCAAATGTAGAAACTTACTAGAATAGTCTAAGAAGGGAAAAACACCATGTGCATGAAATATCTCTCATTTAATGGGTGGAAATGAATAATTACACCCCTAAGAGTGAAAAACATACACTGAGATAATTTTTTAAACTGAGAGCAGACCAAAGACAACCATCTTATATTTACTTGTAAAATATAATTATAATATTTCTTAAACTCCATTGAGATATCACATTCATATAAATAACACAAGAAGATTATAAAAGAAATACTTAATGTGAAATTCTCATTTTATGACAATTTGGTAGTGATTATTAAAATAGTTTGAAATTAAAGATATAGAGATAGATGAATCATACACAAAGCTATAACTCACAAAGAAATCCTAAACACAAAGTTGGTAAAATCTCCATGTTCTAATATTTATTGAGTCAAAAATGCAATCTCATCATTCAAAAGTTTCTACAGAGTTTTATTGCCAAAAAAAGTCCCTTTGCAATAAGCCTTACACTCATATTTATAGCGTGGGGAGGTGGTTACAATGCGTACCCACCTTTTCTATGTTTTAGATGTTGTAAAAATGAGTTTAAAAAAATGCACCACTTAAGTGGTATAAAAATGCATTGGTGCAATTGCACCATATGCAAAAATGAAATTATAATTTATAAAGATTGTTAAGGTGTGGAGCTAAAAGCTTCACCAAAGGAGTGCATTCCAGAAGTTACAAGTTTACACAGTCACCAGCATCAGTCAGGAGTGACTGACGTTGGTCAAGAGTAGTTCAGGAGATGCCGGTGTCGGCAGAAGTTGGCCGGCATCGGTCACAGGCAAACAGGTAGGAATTGACATCAGTTACCTGTGCATCCAAAAAGCTATTTTTGTGGATAGAACTGAGTGTTTGCATGATGGGATTAAGTGATAGTCTTAAGTCCGCATCTCTATTATTAGTAAGACTGTTTTAGAGCCCTTGTTTAAGAGGCATAACTATTGGTTGTAAATGCATGCTCATGTTTCCTAATTATTATATAATAGGATAGTTCTTCTTAGCTTATTGTATTGTAGAATGTTGAAGAACAGTACAGAATTGTATATATGAATCATTCCAGGTTGTTGGAGTTGATTGTAATTGAGAGAGAGAGCTCTTGAGGGAAAGAGATCTAGAGAGAGATCTGTACATCTGAGAGAGGTGTGGAAGAAAAGAAGTTTCTTCAATTGTATTCCTTCTGTAAAGAGTTTAATACAAGTTTTCAGGGTGGTTTCTTGTATCTCTTGTTCTTTGCTATTTATCATTCTAGTTGCCAGGAAATCCAAGAACAAACACACTTGTTCTGATCCCACTTGTTAGGATCTTGCTCCTCAGAAAGAGCACAATATGATTACCAAATACAAGCAATTAAACATGTGGAAATATCCAGAAGTACAAGTAACTAGAATTCACAAATAACATAGAATATGAGAGACAATATACAATCTTGTATTAATACTTGTACATAAAAGAATACAATAAAGAGACGCCACTCTCTTCCACCTTACAGAGGCTTCCCACACCTCAAGTGTACAGTAATTCTTCTTCAAAACACTCTCCTACCAAAAACGGTCCCAACACACAAATCACACACAAAATTGGTGTTCACCTCTCCAACCAGTCAGTAATAACTTTGCCAGTACACCAAGCACTCTAAAGTACTTCAAGTAGATCTCCCATGAACCTGCAACCTACAATTCAATAGACCATACTTACACATGTAGACCTCCTATGAGCTTGCAACAACCTACAACTCAATGATCTTACAATGGAAGGATCTTCCTTACCTTCCTTTCTAACTCATAATTACAATCCATGCCAATGGGCCTATAAATAGATCTCAGACTTAAACAATAACTTAGACTCTTAATTTAGAATAATTATCCACGTAGCTCAAGACTCGAAGTAGCCTTTACATGCAAACACTCAATTTAACAAACTAACTATTCATGTAATAAATAGTTCTGGAACACACAAGTGACCGACGTCGGTCCCTGTCTAACTGGTGCTGACCGACATTGGCCGACTCCCTGTCGATGCCAGTTGCCTTCTGCATTGATCATGACCAACGTCGGTCATACTGTCGACGTCGGTACTTTTGAAACTTCAGCAACCTCCTCTTCATCTGCATAGTTGAAGCTTTTAGCTCCACAACCTAACAAAGATGGCATGGTGCATTTCTAGGACTTGTATTTTTGAGTTTCAACTTACAATTTTACAACTGTAAATTACAAAACAAGATTCAATATTTGTAAATTGTATGGAAGCTAAAAAAAAATTTGTAAATTGCATAAAAGCTAAAAAAGATTTTGAAAATTACACAGAAGCTGAAAAAGATTTTGAAAATTGCATGAAAGCTAAAATATATCTTACAAATTTCATGGAAGACAAAAAATATTTTACAAATTACATGAAAGCCAAAAAATATTTTGCAAATTACATGGAAGATGAAAACTATTTTGCAAATTACATGGAATATGAAAAAGATTTTTCAAATTACTTGAGAACTGAAAACAAATTTACAATTTGCACGAGACATAAAATTGATTTTGTAATAGGCACCAAGCTGAAAAAGGAAATTGAAATTTGCATAACTTTTGAAAAAATAATGTGTTTTCACAATTTATTAAAATTTAAATAGATTTTGCAAATTAATGTTAATAGATTTTTTGTACAGAAGGCTCAAATGCATTTAAGAATAATTTTGGGTAAAAAAGTGATTTGGCCATAAATTTTTAATTAATCAATATTTATTTAATTAATTAAAAATTTTGAAATTTTTAAAATTCTAATAGTTTTGAGCTTAGTTCAAAAAAATTTAACCATTTTACAAAAATTGAATTTCCACTAGTTTTTACCCATTTTTTAAAATTGTGATAACACATTCTGACTCCTTCCCTTTGCCAACTACTAAAATCTACAATCCTATACATATATATGTGCATCCACACTCATGTTAGGCCAAAACAAATTCTCAACCAACTATGCATATGTTTTTTCATTCCTAGAATGACTTCATAAGGCTCTATTGTGCTTTTTCTTGATCAAATTTTCACACACAAACCCTATGGGTATACATAGGTATTTTTGTTAAAACAAAAATCATTTCTTGATAAAATAATCTAACCATTGTGTTTGATCCACACTCAATGGTTCTACGTATGCATTCTACACATTTTTAAAGTCTTCATCTTTTGTGTACAAGTCCTTCATATAATTAAATCTTATGACTTTCTTTGCATCTTATTCAATAAAAGGCACCTTCTATCTACTTAGTGCATCCATAACTATGTTTGGATTTCCATTTCTATGCTTCAATACAAATGAGTAACTTTTTATAAACTCAACCAAATTCATACATATTTGATTCAAATCATCTTGGCTATGATGAATTTCAAAGCTTGATGGTCTATGTACAACACAAACTCCTTACGCAATAAATAATGTCTCCATTCTTGAGAGTTTGCACTATGGCATAGAAATCCTAATCCTAAACTAAATACATATTCTTCACATCATTCAACATCTCACTGATGTAAGTTACACGCCTAAATTTATTGACTTAACATTCCTCCTACTTTTTTTCCACTCACATCACAATCAATCTAAAATACCTTATTGTAATTAGGTAATGACAACACTAGTTATTAAATTACTTTATTATTCACATTTTGGATGTTATACTCCACTTCAGTTATCCAAAAAAAAATCTTTCCTATCACCTCACATTTATTTGGTGTTTGATGTGCATGTCCCACTAAGGTTGTGAATGAACTTCCTATATAAATATGATAAGCCATGAAACCTTTGCACTTTAAATATGATCCTAGGTGATGACCATTCAATGATATCATACAAATTTTTAGATCCATATTTTTAAAAAATTATGAATGACAAATCCCAAGTATACCAACTCCTTTTTCATGAAGCTACATATCTTCATTTTTACTTGTGATTTTCAACTTGTGAAAGAATGAATGCTCAGAGCTTAATAAATAACATTGAAGTATAAACAAATAGATGTATAAAAAGGTTAAATATTACTTCAAAGTAAACCAAACCATGAAAATATGAAACATAAAATTGTTTAATGGTTAAACCAAATCAATGGAGGAAAACCACACATGCATTAAGAAGGAAGGCCTACAACGATTTTCTCTAGATTAAAATCTTTGTGAAGAGAATAGAAGAAACAAAAGACAAAAAAAAAGAATGAAATTAAAGAAAGAAGATTGAATCTCAATCCATAAGCAAGGAGAGGACACTTCAAGTGTGATAATAAATAAGAGGAGATAGCTCTTTAAATAGAGCTAGTGAACAAAAAAGAGTTACAAAGAATCTCCATCATACCATTGTACAACCTTCTTAATATGTGCTTAGTGTCACTAATCCCCATAATGTGAGGGAGAAGTGTTTGAAAAGTGTATAAGGAGTTACATGTGACATGTAACTCTAATATTCCCTTCAAAAATGATAAAAGAGGTGTGAGATCTCATAAAATCTAAAATATTAAATTAAAGATTCACATAATAAGAAATCCATAACTATGGTTTATTTAATATACTCAAATAAATATTAATATCCAACATCATGCAACCATTGTAACACTAGTTTTATATGCATCAAATGCCTTTCCCTTATCCTCTTAAAAATAAAAATGTCATCCAAATACACAATGAAAATTTTACTTATGAAAGGCTTTAGGACTGGAATTCATTCATGAGTCTATTGAATGTATCATCATGTCAACCTAAACAACATGACCATCCATCCATACAATCCCTCCTACACTTTTAAAGTGATGTTATATTCATCACCTCCCTGATGTTGATTTGTTTATATCCACTCTTCAAGTCTATCTTTTTGAAGTATTGCACTCTGATTAAATATTCCATCAAGTCATCCATGTATGGCAATGGAAATTTGTAGTTGATAATGATATTGTTAATGGATATTGAGTCTATGCACATTCACCATTAACCTCATTTATTTGGTGCCAATACTACTATAACTACATACATAATTATACTCTCTCTCATCAACCCTCTATATTACAACTCTTTTAATTAACTTTGTACCTCTTAATTTTCTATAGGTTTTAATCTATATGCCTCTTTATTTGGAAAACTCAATACTATAATTAGATCCATGTGATGATTGATACTTTGCATGGGTGGTAACCCATTTAGTAGATCATTGGAAATGATATTTCCAAACTCACTCAATACTTACTTCACTTCAATGGAAATTTTTCTTCCTCTCATGTGCTTCTAACTTGTGATTGATTTGGTATGAAATTATTGCATGCTTTTTCCTTATGCATTTCTCTTAAGAATTTTTTTCTTGAAACCAATAATAATTGGCTCAATAAACTCAATGTAAACTTTCTTATTATCCTTCTCCAAGTAAAATTTTTTTTCCTTGCCATCATGTAAGATTTTTATGTGAAATTACCATGCTCTCACCAAAAACATATGCCATACATCCATTTGGATGATGTCACACCAAATATCATCTTTGTGTGTACCTATCAAAAACTTTACCAAATACTACTCGTTAAGCATTATCTATCGTAGTCATCACACTTTATATGGGTTAAGGTGTACTAACTTCTTCAACCCTAATTTCTCTACCATCTCACATGAGATTATATTATCAATGAAATCATTATTTATAATCACCTTACAATAGTTACCCTCTGATTTTCAAACAATTCAAAATATATTATTTCTACGCATTGATTCATTATCCTTCTTTGTTGGCTTTAACAACATCATATTCATCATGAGTGTTTCTCCATGTTATGGATCCTTAGAATGCTCTATATGTACACTAAAATTTTCATCTTTATACGGAACATGTGCGCTAGATTTAGATTTTTTTATATTACTTTATGCCATAGGGCACTCATATGTTATATTCCCAAGTTATTCACATCCAAAAAATGTTTCAAGAAACCCTCTTCCCCTTTGTCAAAATTTTTACACCCTATAGATAGGTAAGATCCACCTCCACATTCATAACCTTTCTCTTACACATGCACATTATTGTTCTCACCCATATAACTAATCTCTCCTTCATTACCTTGTTGTCCTTTTCCAACACCATGTTGTCCTCCTCTAAGCACAAACTATCCTCTTCATCACATGACACTTTGTTGTTTGTAGGATTACTTTTCCTTAGCCTTTAGTGCAAACTCATAAACCTATTTCACATTTTTTATTCTCACCAATCTCAAATCTTCTTCGACACCAATTCTCAACCCATTTATATAATTTGATACTTTTTCATGACCCATTTCAATTTGGCCAGATCTAATGGTGATCCTATAAAACTATTTAGTATAATCCTTAACACTTTGATCTATCTATATTATGTTTTTCATTATATTTTGTTGAACTATATGGTAATCCCTAGGTAGGAACTTCCCTTTCAACTTGGTGACCATTCTGTCCCATTTAGCAATCTTATACTTCCCTTTTTTTCTTCATTTCCTTTAAACTTCCTTACACCAAAGGGTTGTGTGACCCTTAAAATTTGTCTCAAAAACCTTCACTCTCTTTTCATCATTTATATCATCATACTCAAAATATTAATAAGTTCTTCAACTTTTAGATTCCTAAAAAACATGGAACATCTACCTCCATTCCTCTACCAATCCTTGAGATAGCTCTGAGTCTACCTTCTCTTGCATCCATTTGAAGTTATTCTTCTTTATCATCATCCTAGCCTTTGAATCTTAGCTCTAATTTTTCAATATCACTTTAGCCATATGTGGGGTGGATCCCATTCTTTTTTCTTCCTCTATAGTATCCAATCTAGTTTGCATAGCTCTCAATGTGTCCAATATATATTCCAATATTCTAGCCACATTTACTGCTACAAATCCACCTCTACTAGTGGCTCATATTAAAGGAATCTCAACTCTCTAGTCAATCAAATCCCACTACTACAATATCTTAGTTCAAAATCCTATGTAGGCAATCTCTCCACACTTCCAAAAGGATACAAACCTTGTGTTTTGATACCAAAAAAGTGTAGTCATAGGGAAAGGTTTCCCAATGAAGGGAAGCCTTAACCCACTTATACCATCCAAGCTTCTTGGAGGCACCTTGAATATTTGATAATTCAAACCCTATTTCTGAAATCTCTCCAATCATATTCTTATGTATGCAACCTCTCCACCCATAAGGATTCAAACCTCATACTATAATACCAAAATGGTGTAGTCGTAAGGGTAGTATTGATTAAAAAAACTCTCTTATACAACATCATCTCCTCTTATCAACTCCTTTCTAGTGATAAAAACTAAGAAATCAAGTGAACTAAAATTGTAACCAAGCCTTACAAGCTCCAACCTCTAAGCTACAACATGTAACTCTATCATGATGCTAACTAACCATAGAATCCAAGGTGATATCCAAAGTATCAACCTCCATTTCCATGAGCTGAGCTAATAAGCCTCCAAGCTTCATGTATTCATCAAGGTGAACTAAGATAACATAGCCATTCAAGATATAACCTTTAACCTCAAATATCTCCATGATTCAACAAACTAAGTGAGTCATGCTCTCATTTAAACCTTACAGTCTCTAACCACCTATGCATGAATGATGCATACAACCCAAGCATCTAGGTGAGATAAGATTACAATCCTTCTAAGATCCAACCATTGAACATGAAATCCTAAGGTTTTTATGGATCCTCAAATGTAATTTATAAGGATTAAAAATGGATTACCAAATTCCAAAGGAGAAATAATGTAATTATAACATTTTACAAAAATGAGAGAGATAAGAGAAAGAGAGAGGGAAAAAATTCATAGCTACTCCAAAAATGTGCCACAATTGTGTGGGGTATCATGTGATCTCCATAATGTTTTTCACCATGTGAAAAATCCTTCAAATAATATCCTCCACCAAATAAGAACATGTATTATGAGAATCATCTAGAATCAGACGTCCAAGACTAGTGACTATAGAGTGAACACACACAACTATTGAAGCTAGAAATTAGAAGAGAGTAGAACTACAATATATGTATTCAGAATCAAAGCTTATAGATCATTAAACTCACATATCTATCACTCATATCTTACACAAATCCTAGTTAAGTAGCATAATATCACAAGGTTGACAATCAAATTATATAAATAACACAAGGTCCATGTAGATCCACAAACCTCACTGAATTCTCAATCTAGAAATGGATTAGAATGAGAAATACTTCATACTAAATGCCTTGGAGGATAGGCCTATAAATATGTTTATTGAGTGTAGGATGACTCATCCAAATAAAGTGAGTGGATGGGCTCCTCCACTATGGGTGGAGAAAGCACTCAGGGAACATAGTGGAAAAGGAACCTGAGTGGACTAAGCACTCAAGGGACCAAGTAGGATGGATGACCCCATAAAATCACTATGTTACCCCATGCACTCAAAATTACATGATGACAAATGATGATGTCATAATGACCTCATAAATCTAATTATCCTCCTAAGCAATCTAAAGTAATAAGTGTAGTAAAAATCTACACCAACACTCCCCCTTAAGTGTAGCTTAGATTGGTACAAGAATTAGGTCCCAATAACTAGGCCTGATAAGGTACCCAAGTATAATACAACTCTCAAAAAGTGGAGTAAAAGGAGAAAACACAATGGGAAAAAACTCCCTCCCATAAAAGAGAAAAATTAAAAGAGACTAAAAGACCCCATAAAAGATGATGCTAAAGAAAACATCACTTCAAGTACATAGCAATGATCCCAAATATCCTAAAAATAAATAAGAATGAGTGCCTCCACAAAGAAAAGAGAGAAGATAATCACATAATTTCACATGGAAAATGATGTAGGAGGTCCTTCTGTAATGAATATTGTCTCTTCATTTTGTAAAAAAGAAACCATGTGCTATCAAACAACAAAATTCCCACTCAAGTGGATTATAATTAGGAATAATGATGTAGATATCTAAAAAATTCTCAAATTTCTCCTTGATAATGCTTGAATGTGCTAAAATCTAATCAAGTATTACTAGACTAATTGTAGAAGATGGAAATGAAGAAGTATACAATGAAAGGGAGAGAACACCCATAGAAGAAGATAGACCTAGAACATTCATTGAAAGAATATCTATGGAAAGAAGAGAGCAAAGCTCAACAACTATTAAAACTAAAGGCTGGTCTATAAATGAATCACTAAGCTCTGTAATATAAATATCCATAGGATCATATAAGTACTCGATGCTCTCAATGTGTGCACTCTCATTTAAATTAGTGGAGTCCTCTAAAATGCAAGTTTGTGAAGGCTCTAGAAGAGCAACAATCTGCATAAGAATGGATATCAAATCTATAATAAGATAACTAAGGTCTAGTAGAATCTCATCTTGTAGTGGTGGCTCAATAGAAAGAATAACACTATCCACTATGAATGCATCATCATAGGAAATATAAGTAAGAGGAGAGAGTACAATAGTCTCAAAAGAGACAATAAGAGGAAGAGTGATGCAAATTTCCACAAGATCTTTGAAAATAAACTATAGAATTATCCAAATAGTGTTGGGATACATGGTAAGCTACACATGGTGATGTAGGTCCCATGAAATATGCAACATCAAGGTACCACAAAACTCGTCATAAGAGTTATCCCACTTAATGTACTAATCATGATCAGTCAGGGCAGGAATCTATCCATATAGAAATGGAGTATGATTATTGTTCCTAATCAAGTGTTTCATATATGCATGCCAAGAATCATAGTTAGTCTTACCAAGAAGAATCAATATATTAGAATAAACCTTCCTCCTCAACAAGTATCTCTCAAGTAGAGTTAACATGATTGAGAGAAGACACCAAAGAAGTGTACAACTACATAATACAAACTGCATTGAACCCCTAAAGCACACTCATGAATGGGACATCAGGGACAACTAAGAATGCATCCAAGTGATAAATAAGTGATGGATTGAGGGATAATGCATGCTCATAATGGGGACATTAGACACAGCTAAAAATGCATCCATGTGTGAGCAAATAGTGCATGAATTACAATGTAAAAAGTGGTAGGGCCCATAACACATGTAACCCCCCTAAATATGGTACTTTATAACTTTAATGTGTTTTATAATTAAAATATGATCAAGGCATGGAAAATGAAAAAACCATTATCTTTTTAAAAAGACAGTGCTTAATTTTGAACAATCAATCAAAAGTTATGTCACAATAGATTTCCCATAAATGAGGCTTATTTAATAAAATTACACTAGAAGCTTAAAAAACTCATCCAAATAAGGGGAAACGGTAACCTTCCATCTACTCATTGTAAATGACATGAAATCAATAATGCATTAGTTTTAATTATGAGGGGTAATTGGCCTCCTACCAACTTGAGTCTCAACCTTCATCTTTGGCAGGTGAGAGAAGAGGGTAAATTTATAAACCAGGCAAATAACTCCTTAACAATATATTGTTTTTAAATAAAAAATTAACTCTATTATTTTTAATTAAAAAACAACCAAAAAAATTCATGTCCACCATTATGGTCTCAACTCATTAATAGAATCTACTTCCATTAATAATGCCCCATACCTCACTCAAAACACAAAATATTCAACCATCATAAAATGGCCCATCCACTATAAATAAATAACACTTTAAATTATCAAATCACCCATTATCATAAAGTGATACCCCCAACTTTAAATTTAATTCTCCCCACTTAAAATATTTGACCCCACCTTACGAGAATGCTTGAATTATTTACATTCTATAGGCTATCTTGGATAAAGTCTCAATCACAAAGCCATGTGAAGTGTTGGAGTGGTCAATGAGAATGACAGTGGATGGAAAAATCCTAGGTGAGTGACCCGAATGCTAATCAACATGCAAAGGATGATGTGAAAGGTATATGATTAGTCAAGAATGGTGATACAAGTTGTTGAGAAGTCTAAGGAAGAAAAGAGAATTCTAGTATGAGAAGTTGTCGACTAGAAGTAGGCTTGGTGAATCATGTATAGGTAGCTTAGGATTAAACTAGGTTCTTGTCTCTCTTTGATATATGCTAAATATTTAGTCTAAAGAGGCCATAGCCTAGTAAAACCATGGGAGAAGGAACCACATTAGAAGATGGAATGTCAGACATGTCATGATAAATAGATGAGCAAGTTTGTAAAGGAAACATGAATATATCCTCATCCTACATAGGAACTACCAAGACCAACAAGTATTCCATGTCTCTTCACAAGCCAATGTACAATAGAAATGCCTGTCATGTTTGACATGCAAGAACTTCTTTGTAAAGACAAATATTACGTCTCTTACCTAGCTTGCAGTTTATTTTCAACCACCACAATAATCCATTGAAAACATTGAAGATGTTATTGATAATCCTTCAAATAGGAGGATAAAACAATAGGTATGTCATCATATTTGAGTTTTCTTTAAGGAGGCTACACTGGGGCAATGGAAAAAAAATATAATGGAGTAGGATGTAGAGTAATGAGAAAGAAAAATTGTCAAGTTGTTTGTATAATCTATTAACCATTGCAAGGAGGATACATGGTGAACACTAGGTAGAGATCTAAAAAAAAGACCTACAAACACATCACTGAGAAATATATCCTTATAGAAAGCCCTATTAAAACTAAACACAATTAAATTTATTCTCTACAACCACATATTCAATAGCCATAAACAACCAAGCCTATAGAAAAACACCTCTACAATTTTTTTTAAGGTTTTTTAGATTTTTATTTAAAAACAACCCCAAAATTTTGTAAACCCTCAAGGATTGATATAAGCTTTAAAAAAAATAGAAAATGAAAATTTTTAAGCCAAACAATGGTGAATACAAAATAGAAAACTACTTAAGATTTCTTATTAAGAAAAATAGAAAGAAATTAGTATTCATTTACCATCCCTAAAGCTCTAATACTATGTGAGAATCATATAGAATTAGACACCCAAGACTAGTGAATGTAGAGTGAACACACACAACTATTGAAGCTAAAAATTAGAAGAGAGAAAAACTAAAATAGATGTATTTAGAATGAGGTGGAGATGGAATGCATTACAATGGCTCAAAGATTATAGCTCGCTAAGATCAAAACTCTATCAATCATAGCTTACACAAATTCTAGCTAAGTAGCACAATAATACAAGGTTGATAATCACACTACATAAATGGCACAAGGGCCATGTATATCCATAAGCCTCACTAAATTATCAATATATAAATGTATTATAATAATAAATAATCCACACTAAATGCCTTGGAGGATATGCCTATAAATAGGCTAGTTGAGTGTAGGATGACTCAGCTAGACAAGGTGAGTGGATGGGCTCCTTCACTATGGGTGAAGAGAGAACTGAGGGAAAATGGTAGAAAAGGAACCTGAGTGGACTACACACTCAAGGACCAAGTGGAATGGATGACCCCATTCACTCACTATGTGACCCTATGCACTTATAAGTATATGATGACATCATGATGATGTCATAATGACCTCATAAATCTAATTATCCTCCTAAGTAAGATGAAGTAATAAGTGTAATAAAAATCTACACCAATATGTACCACCTCCATGTGAATCCAAAACTACATCCCACTTCCACAAGTGAGTCCAAACACTCAATAGTGTTATTTTTATCTTCATCTCCAAGGGTCAACAAAGTAGATTCCTACTTTAGACAAGATCATGGGCCACCTCCATGTGGCTCCAAATTTGGAACCCCACTCACACATGTGAGGCCAATCACTCATAGTGATCTTCATGTCTTCTTCCTCTATGTGACCACATGTGTCCAAAAGGTGTTACAATCCCCTTTGGACTATCTCCACACATGGGAGTCTTGGACATATCAACAAATGCACCCACACCTTAACCTCTTGTATTTTGTACCATGTGATAACCCACATATGACAAATAAGGACAAATCATGTCCCATAGTGGAGTGCTACACCCCACACATGTCACATCACTTGTATGCTACATTATATGCACACCCATATGCCACATCACCATGAATCATGACAATAAATAGTGCCTATGAATAGTGACTTGTGAATAGTGGCTTCACACCCTAACAATATCCCACTTGAATTCATATACATATGACTTTACCACACCTAGGTCATCTGCCATCCAGATTCCATCTAGCCATAATCCATACTATCATCAATGCCCATTGATGCTCATACACAAGCCTAGTAGATTTTTTATGCACTACTAAAACTTCTCTTCCTTGATCAACTTTGTCAACATATACTCCTCCATAGTAGATTTCAGCACTTGGAGTGACTACCACTTCACCATAGACCCATCTTTCATCTAAGTATTCTACCATGAACTGCTCACTACTCCCACTACTTGGAAGTATCCAATCTAGTGTACACCATGGCATACATGAGGCTTTCCTACTTCTTATGAATAAAATACATAGGAAAACCATGTCTTCATCCATTATTATAGGACACTGGAAAGACAAATTTAACTTAAAATAAGTGAGATACTTGACTTATTACTTTAATGTCCACTATGCATCTCCATCCTTGGTTTTCCACCTTCATCTATTATTAGTCACTTGAGCCATCATATAATTGATCTTCATCATGTTAGGGCCTAAAACCAACATGTCATCAATTCATAGCATTAACATTTGATAAAACCTTGGCTCTCCATATAGGTACCACTATACTCCATCTGCACATCTACTTCAACCTATACAGTCTTCAAACCAAAAACCAACAACTCTTTACCTCATACACATAGCCCTCTAGCTACTCCATCTCATCATGAGATCACCATATAGGAATGATGTCTTAACATCCCACTACTCTAACATTGAACAATAATAAGTTCATATGACACTCTAATAGTAGTTATCAACATGAGAGAATAATCCAAATAAGTCAACACATGACTCCTCTATAACGAGCATACTACTACCCACCACGATCAACATGGTACTCATCTATAGTTTTTAAGAAGTTGTCATGCTACTTAGTGCATCACTACACCTACCAAGTTTTAAAACCCACATTAAAACTACATCCTTCTCTACCACATGTCAAACACATGGCCTTCTCCTTATATGGAACCTCAAGTCACTTGTTCTTCTCCATCCATATTGAACTAATTCAATAGGTACAGATTTAGGTTTCTTATACTTCCTCTTCTACATAGATTTTGAACACCATCTTTGATAACACATTGTGGTATTAGGATACCATAATTTATTCCCCTTCTTTATTTTAGAAACACAACAAGTTACATGCCTTGTAATCGCCCTCTATCAAAACCAATAGAGACTAGCTTGCTCCACCATAAGTTATATAATTGCTTCTTCTTCTTTATAAACATTGTGTTGGTGTTGATGTATCTTCCTCCATACCTCCATATTCTTCTAAGAGATAAATACCTACTATGAAAAAAAATCTTTTTTTATATCTTGGTCTCTCCACCTGTATCTCCCACTTGCACAAACCAACCAACAACCATGGCTCTGATACCACCTATTAAGATCCATATGTACATGCATATATCAAGTACCAATAGCTAAATCCTATCTCTAACACCACTTGGTAGGATTAAAAAAACTAATCCTAATACATATGCAATTAAATAAATGGGGAAATAAAAACAAGCTATAAAATAAACACATACAAAAAAGAACACATTACACAAGATATACGTGAAAATCCTGCTAAATTAGATATGTAAAAACCATGGGTCAAAGGTAGCATCCAAACTTCATATTCATCAATAATTATCTTTTAAAACATCATCTATTCTCAACAACACCTTTCTAATTATAGTAAATAAGCACTCAGGTGAACCAAACTTGCAACCAAGCCTTACAAGCTCCAACCTCCATACTACAACATGTAACTCCATCATGATGCTAACTAATCGTAGCATCTAAGATGAGATCTAAATCATCAACCTCCATCTCCATGAGCTGAGATAACAATCCTCTAAACTCCATGTCTTGATCTAGGTGAGCCAATAAAACATAGCCTTTTGGGCTCTAAACTCTAACCTCAAAGATCTCTATGCTTCAATAAACTAGGTGAGCCATGCTCTCATCTAAGAATTACAATCTCTATCCACCTAACCATGAATGATGATTAAAATCCAATAATCTAGGTGAGCTAAGATTAAAATCTTTCCAAGCTCTAACCATCTAACATGCAAGCCCAAGGATTGCATGGATCCTCAAAGGGAATCCATAAGGATTAAAAATGGATTAAAAAATTAAAAAGGAGAAAGAATGGATTTATAACATTTTACAAAAATGAGATAGAAAAGAAGTAGTGGGAGAAAAATTCATAGATACACAAAAAATGTGCCAAACTTGAGTGGGCTGTCATGTGATCTCCATAATGTTTATCACCATGTGAAAAAGTCTTCAAAGAAAATTCTCCACTAGACAAGAACATGTGCCACCTCCATGTGGCTCCAAAACCTATGCCCCACTTCCACAAGTGAGTCCAAACACTCAATAATTTTATTCTTATCTTCATCTCCAAGGGTCAACAAAGTATATTCCTACTTTATACAATATCATTGGCCACCTCCTTGTGGCTCTAAATTTGATGATGTACTCACACATGTGAGGCTAATCACTCATAGTGATCTTCCTATATTCTTTCCTCATGTGACCACATGAGTCCAAAAGGTGTTGCAATCACCTTTGGAATATATTCACACATGGGAATCTTTAATACATCAACAAGTTCACCCCACACCTTGACCTCTTATCTTTTCACCATATGATAACCCACATGTGACAACTATAGACAAATCATGTCCCATAATGGAGTTCTACGCCTCACACTATCACATCACCTACATGCCATATCACTTTCATGATACATCATATGCACACCCACATGACACATCACCAAGATGGCATCATATCACGCCACATCACCATGAATAGTGATTATGAATAGTGCCTATGAATAGTGACATGTGAATATTGGCTTCATACCTTAATAGGATATGATGGTCACAAAACATAGAAACCACCAAAAATTTGAAGATAAATGTAGAGGAAGAGAGATATTATTCATATTATGACAAGCAATGAAACTAAACACTCAAAAAAGGGAAGGAGAAGAAACTAATTTGACTAGATGATGAAGAGATGGATAATGGCATCATTCAAATTAACTTTCTAATCTTCCTAATCCATTTCCCTTTCTTCCTGGAGGATCATCTATTTAGTATCCTCATTTGTTTATGAATGTGACAAGCCTTATTTATTTTACCATCACAAGAGAAAACATCCTCTAAAAGTCCCAACCCACTAAAGTTTTCAAGTCTAATTTGTATGGTACTAATACTATTTTTCCTTGGAATAATGTCCAAATAGGCCCTCCAATAGATAATGGGTACCAGTTTCTTAATAATCACACCCATGAATAATAGTATTTGATTCCTAAGGCTAAGAATCTTAGGCTTAGGAGGACCTATGGAAATCTCCTATTATCTCTCAGTTCATTCACAACACCAAAATACCTTGTTGCTTATGAAGTTCAAATTTTAGCTCCCTCTATTTAGTATTTTCATGCTAAACTATAAAAAAATTACATGGATCTTATAAATGGTCTAAAAAAATGTCTGTACAAGTGGATATGATGACCACAAAAAATGGAAACCATAGTGATATGATCCTTGTTCTAGGAAAGTGTTTGATACACTTAATCAAAGCTTCTCTTCAACAAAATAATAAATTAATGAATTGATAGCCAACAACCATTTCCAACAAACCTATCTTTTTAATATTTAAAATTTACTTTTATGTGACCCCCTAAACCTTTATTGGATGGGATTTCTTAAGAAAGAGAAAGTAACACAAGGTCACCAAAAGGAAAATGGGTTATGGAGGATGTTGCAACAGCACATAATTTGACACCTCAAATTCACAAGTTCTGGTCAATAAAGGTGATTATACAAATAGAGGAGATCCTAGAAATCAACCTCCTTAGCCTTCTCACAATGAATGATATCAAATACACTTTCCTCTATAATTTTGTGACTACCTTCAAAGTAACTATGCCATTCTAGAATATACTTTTTTCAAAAGGAATATTTCTCATGTTTTCTATAAATTGTAAACATGAATGTTATTCATTAATTCTATAATTTCATTGAATATTATGTAGTTTTTTATTTTTATTTATAACATATGTGTTCTTCACTCCTTTTAAAAGATACAAGTTGTAGTTTGAGTAGTTTTTAGTTTGATTTTTCTTTGTTCAAGAGTCGATCATGATGTAATCCAATTTTTAAATCGATAGAAATTTTATCTTTATAAAAAAATGGACGTAGATATATAAAAATAGGCATAAAAATTTACAACCATAGACAAAGAAAAACAAGGCCCTACAAACATAAAAATGCTTAGACCAAATCCTTCTTTATAGTTTTGGTAAAGTTTTCATAAAACAAAAAAACATGGGACTAGAATGGAATGATAAAAATAGATCCCTTTTCCCCATGGCCTCCTAAAACCATGTTACCTTCCTTCTCCATTCCCTATAGATAATGGATAGTTAAATGTAAATCAAAAAGATCAAATAAACCTCCAAATTTCTTACATAAATAAATGATAAGTACCATAGGTCACAAATTAATTTCAATGTATTGAAACAAAATGCCATTCTATAAGAATTATAGTCATAGTCATGGCCATAGATAAATGTTTTTTCATATAAAGAAACTATTTTTTTTAGAAAATTATATGTTGAGAATGGGGTAGATTTATATTATATATCCATGAGAGAAAATAATATTTGAACATAAAGTATATTAAAAATACAATCAAACATTTAATAAATCTAGATAACTAGCTTTTAGAAAAAACTAAATTCCTGCTTCAAATACAAAGGAAAAAATAGTTAAATACCCCAACATTCACTCCAATGATAATCCATCCCCATCATCCATGTCTCAATTGGAAACTTTGTCTTGTTATAAAACCCTCTTAACTTCAAAATATAAATCATAACACATATAGAAATGTCAAATGGACTATAATATTCATAGTAGAAAATTAAAATATGAATATTGTGTGTCATTGTAACCAGAATCATAGGAATTAAAAGCAATAAAAAAGGTTTTCCATGTCACATGAGTTATAATAAGTATATTTAAACAATATATATGTTATGTATTTATTCCATATTACTTAACATGAGTTTTTGTTGGATGAGTTATTAAATGGAGGTCTAAAGGAAACATACTTCCATTTTTTACCACCATTTGAGATTCCACCTACAAGTTCAAAAAAGAATTTGTAGCTTTTAAAATTTTAACCTACCATTTCAGATTCCATTTCTATTATAAATTTATCATTTCTTTTCTTATATTAATTACAATAAAATGTTGACTTCATAAAATGCATTTAACACTTTTAGTATAAGTGTGAACCTCCTAACAAAATTTCATTATGCATTCTATATTTTTAAGCACTAATACAAAATGCATAAAAACTATTACTAAATAAAATTGAAAAAACAAAATTATAATGATGTAAATATAACCATTAATTTAATATTTAAATATAATAAAAAAATTTAATTGTAACCCCATAGCTTCTAATAGTAAACCAACCACTGTAATTCACATTCATAAGTTGTATTAATCCAATCTCAAAACTTGAAATTGAGATAGCTACATGTTTTCAAACATAAGCAAGTGAGACAAAATAAGATATCTCATAAAGCATGACCAACTATTAACTTTTAATATATGGTCACATATATATCATATATCACTATTAAATAACAAACCTCCAAATAAGCATGCATCAAGAAATTAAAACTTCCCAATTACTATCATTTTATCAAGCATAAGAATAATGTCTTATTTGTCTTAGTTTCTTGTAGAGACAAAATAAATAAAATTATTTTGTATTGTCCCTCTTGTTACACCATACAAGAGGAAACTAAATTTATAATGAAAGTGTAGGAAAATATCTACCAAATCAACATATGCATTAATCAGGGTGGCAATGCCATACCTTATATCAAGTTGTACAATATTAAAAATTCCTTTGTATCATCCCTCTTGTCACATAAAATAATAACAAGGAGACCTAATATCCTAAAGTCCATAAAGGCATCATGTAATGAAGGAAATTAGGAAAATGAAAGATAACTCTATCTAACATGGGGGTGATAGTGAAAGTAAAGATAATGCAAGAAAACTTCAATAAAATCAATTAAACATTCATCATGGTAGTCATGCCATATCCTACAAAAAAGTGGTATAATATTATAAATTATTTTAAATATTCCCTCAACCCCCAATAGCCTCAACTCCAAATTAGAGCATGCATCCACATTAATTGGGTAAAAGAGAATTTAAACAATCAATGAAGCATGTTTTGTTCCATACTCTTTGTAGTCATTCATCAATTGAAAAAATGTATAGAAAAGAAAAAACATATAAAACAAAGATTGTGCAAGTATAAAATATCTAGAGAAATGAATATATAGGATTTTTTTTCTAGCAATGGCATAAAATAGGAAATGGATAAAATGTTTAGAATAACAATCCCTCCATCCTTGGATAGAGGTATTTGATAACAATACAATGCAAACAAAATCATATCTTATCCTAACTTCCCTGCCAAAGTAACATCTCAAGGAATTGGAAATGTTGGCATTCATATCTTCGCCACCACTAAAAGTTAGTGGGTAAAACTAGATGAGGGTTAAGATTAGAATAATCCACTATGATACAAAAAATAGTATAAAAAATCATTTGGGTAAAAAAAAAATTCGTCAAAAGTTTAAGTTTTTTTTCAAAAAATCATGATTTAATCATAGAAAAAGTGGAAAAATTAAAAACCATAGAAAGAAATTTGAAAAAAGAGAAAAAATATTTAATAAAATATTAAATGCATTTCCACTACATAAAGATACATATTAGGCATTTCAATTACATAGATAATAAATATATATTATGAGAGGAAGATAAATGAGATAGTATACCATCAAAATTAGTCAACTATTTTCTTTCATAACTTTCATAGTATTCAAACTTCATTACATTTGCATTTTGAAATGCATACGGTTGTTGTTTAAAAGGGGGAAAAAAGGAGAATAGAGATAATGTCAAGATTAGACTATGGATAAGTAGGTATAAACTTCAACATCCCTTTAGGGTTATTTCCTTCCCTTATTTGTTACATGAATTCAGCATTGAAGCTAAATTCTTGCATGATGTTGAAGTCTTCAGCCTCAAAAACATGCTCCTCATTATTTTCAAGCCATTTAGAATATATATAAATATCATCAAGGTAATAATCTGATCATCCTTGATGGTGCATAAAATTATCAAATATAATCCATATGTTAATGATTTTCATGAATAATAGTTTAAAAGAATATAATAAACTTTTCATTGAAATGAGAAATATAAACATAATATTTATTAACCTTGATATTTCTTCATCTTCAAGAAAATATTATGGTGGAAAAATGATAAACCATTAATCTATTCTTGAGTGAGTTGATTGAAATTTTTTTAATGTTTATGCTCTAACACACTCTAATTATTCTAGCAAGCAGATAAACTGCATGACTGGCTCAAATAGTGCATTACCATTCTTCAAAGGTGTTTAGTTTATTTACTAAATAAATCACACCATTATATAACAAAAATATATTTTTTGAATATTTTAAATTCAAACATGCATAATTAAATAAAAATTCAACACTTTTATTACATGTATGTGAAGAAATTATCTACCTGGTTGGAAAGTCTTCCTTCCCATGATGGTTGCCTTACTAGAGAATAAAACTATTACCTACTTGTACATCAACAACTATCCCATAGATACTCAAAATTTTGATTCATTAGGGATAATTCTCACCATGCACTTAAATAGGCCCTATGTGATCTCTTCATCATCTCAAAATGGGGTGCTAAAGAAAAACATTAGATTCAAGAAGTATCTAGCTGTATGGAGGGGTGAATGTATTTGTTGATTCCATCTATTATCAACTACCTCCCATAATAACATGTACTTAGCCTCATTATTCCCTAATTTTACCTTATTATATTTTTTGGCCCTATCCATACCCATTAATCAGTTTTAAAACTCAAACTAGAGGCTCAAAAAATAACATAATTTTATCTACCTCTTCCCCAACAACTGCTAAATAAACATAGTCATTCACAATTCTACCATCAATATGTTTTTCAAATGATGAATCTACCCACTTAGTTTAAATGAGCATTCATTTCAAATTCATTTTTTTTTGGGTGTGTTGATAAGTGTTGTCATTGATGTCAAGGTTGATGTCATTGATGTCAAGGTCCATCTGGTGAAGATACATGGTGAGTGGTCTTTAAGGTATGAGCCTGTGTGCTTGATGTGATAAGGAATCCATGTGAAAAGATAGAATTTGAAGGAAACTTAATGTCTCTCTATTGAGAGATAATTTTAAGGAAACCTAATGATTATTCTATTGGTTGATGTCAAGGTTTTGTTCAAGTGAACATTAAATCATGTTCTTGAGTACAAGGTGTCTTAAGTAGCCTAGTCTAGACCTATGAGAAGGTATGCATAGTGAATTTTGGTGAAGAAATAAAGAAAAATATTATCAAAGGTTATTTTACATTGTGTGATCATGACTTACATAAGTGTTTCAAGGTTATTTGTTAAGTTTCAAGTGCTTAAAAAGCCTAGTCATGGTTCTAGTCATAACATGAAGAGACCTTATGAGAAGGTATGAGTATGATGGCTTGGTAAGATGAGTGAACACAAGAATGAATGGATGTATAGGGTTTATTTATCATGAATGTGATTCATTTGATCACTCATGATAATATTAGGGTGATCATATAGAATTAGGATCTACAGATCAAGTATGCAACTAGACCACTTCTACACCATGCTTGGCTTAATGAGGCATCATGATCTATTGTCAAGATATATGAAGTATTTATGGAAATATTTAAACATTAGAGAGTTTTCTTGAGTATTTTATTGAGGTGGATAGAACATGTAACAAGGAATGAAGTTCAATTTCAAGGATTAATGTGATTTGCAAGTCAAGTTCTAGAGAGCAAAGAGAAAAAGTGTGGCTTAACGAGGGATTATGATCAAATTTTAGAGTGTTTAAGCTTATGTAAAAAAATTTAAAGGTGAGGTATGTTTTTTCAAGTTTTTTCATGTATTTTCAGGTCTATTTTACAATAAAATTCATAAAAATATATTTTGAGGTCTCTTAAGTACAAAAAATGAAGGCATGTAAACCTGAGGACTTTTAGTTGTTTATTGGCATTATAACCTCTACATGGGAACCTAAGTTATTAAGGAGAGATGGTTAAGGGTCATAGATAATAACCAAATACATTATTATTTTATTTAAGGGTTAATCCTTTATGAACAATCATTAACACTAAAACCTATGTTAAACCTATTTAAAACCCTAAAAAGGACCTGAATTATATTATGCAAAATAGCCTAAAATGGTCTCAAATGACTAAAAAACCTATTAGAGAATGTATTAAAATATCCCAAAGACCTCTAAGTGTTATTTATTTTTCAGGTATAGATCATATTCATGCATCATAAGTCATTGAATATGTCTACATAGGTGTTGAAGGTCTAAGTCACCATGACTATGCTTTAAGGTAAATTGGCAATTATAGGTGAGCAAGTTGCAATGATAAGTTTGAGGATCTATGCCATAATTTGAAATATATAATTCATATGGTATTTATTTTTTTGAATATAAATTAGTTCTCATTGTTTTTAAAATCTTGGAAGTTAGGATAAAAGGTTGCAATATTGAAGCCAAAATGGCTTGTCTGATTCTGGTTTGACTGTGTAGTGAGGATAAAAGATTGGTCTGCAAGACCAATATTTGACATTATAACTTGTTACTTTTGTATTAAAAGTGGTATAGATATTTCAAAGGATATTTTTAAATTATAATTTGTCATGGGAATTTTTCTTTTATATGCTTAAGATCAAGTTATTTATGACTAGGTTTTGGAGTGTTTTGGTAGTTCTGAGTGGGCTATTTTTAGAGAAGTATTTGAGTTATTTTACCCTAAGTTGTGAAGTATAAAGCACATGGTGATGTTTTAAGGTCATTGATTTATATTAATTTGATTTATTTACATGTTTATGTGACTAAATTATGTATATGCTTCCTTTTTATTTGGAAAATTTTATGTAGGTTCATAGGCCTAATTATTAACAGTACTAATAGTGTACTTCAAGTGGTAATTAGACCTAAAAGGTGTTATCGAGCCTATATGAGATTAGTAGAGGTATATTTTATTATTATATGATATTTTCCTACTATGTGTGGAGTTTTAAAGTGTTCAAAGGAAGGCAAAGTATAATGTGTCCTAAAGTAGACCTAATGGGATTAGGACTCCATAAGACCTAAAGATGAAATAAGGCAAATTGAGATATGTCAGACCTAAATGGAATAAAATATTATTTTATTAATGTTTATGAGATATCTTAAGATCTATTATAAGTCATACCTAAGAACTTAAGGGTGATTAGTTGACAAGGAGGTATATGACCAAAGAATGGTATTTATATTAGGTAGTTTTAGGCCTATTTATTGTAGGATAAGAGCATGCAAATGAGATAGCACATTGTGATGAGAAGGAGATATTTTAGACCATAATAGGATTGTATAGGATATTTAATTAAGATCTAAAAGTTTTTCTTCATATGAGTATTAAGGTCATATAACCTAATCAGTCTTGAAGTGACCTAATTGAGCAAAGAGACCTAGAAGGCAATTTGAGAGGAATAAGAGGGTGAAGATATGAAGAGGTGGTCATCATCAATTGGTTGATAAATAAGGTGTTTTTAAGGTGATAAAATCAATTAGGTAGATTATTTGGTGTTGAGTCATCTAGGGGGTTGGTGCCTCCTTACAATTTGGTGCTTGTTAAAAACTAGCTAGGTTAGTGCTTAGCTAGTTGGGGTTGGTACTCCATGTGAAGTTGGTGTTTCACTAAATTGTGATATTTTGACTTATAGTATTGTAATAAATTTTTAAGTAACAATGGGTTTTATTCCAATTGATGGTTTCTCACATATATGATGTGTTTTCTTATGTAATCTTGTTTCATGCTTATATGGGTGTTTGTTAATATATTACTTAATCTATATATTGATGTGAGGTTCTTGAATACTAAGAATGAATTAAAAGAAAATTTCAAGTTATTGATTCACCCCCAATTGATTCTAATTCCAAAATTTGGTATCATATTAGGTCCTTTGAATTAGGCCTAATAGCTTAAAGGAGATCCTAGAAGCAAGGATGGCTAGTAAGCAAACTCAAGGTGGTTTCTATACTAGTAAGGCTACATTCTTCAATGAGACTAATTATTCATTTTAGAGAATCATAATGAGGAAATATCTAATGTCAATATGCCATGACATATGGTAGTTATTTATGGATGGATACACTCCACCTCTTCCACCGCAGTAGGCAAGAAGGAAAGTAAGAGCAATTCTAAGACAATGAATGTCATTCTAAGTGGCCTATCAGAGGTATATTTTGTGAAAGTGATACACTATGAGTCAACTAAGGTGATATGGGATATGTTAAATATTATATATGAAAGATACACCAAGGTGAATATGGCCAAGTTTTAGACCCACTAGAGATAGTTTAAAATTCTAAAGATGAATGAAAATGAAAACACTACATCTTACATGTTGAAGGTTGATGAAGTTGTCAATATAATTAGATGATTGGGAGAAAAAGTGAAAGATTATACAATTTTTAAAAATGCATTGAGATCACTAACTCCTAAGTTTGATTCTAAGGTGTTTGTAGTAGAAGAGATGAAAGATTTGGACAAGCTACAAATGAATGGGCTTCATGTCATCTTAATTGCTTATGATATGAAAATAAATGAAGGGAGGCCTACAAATAAGGAAGCAACATGAAAATTTGAGAAGAAGTTAAAATACAAGAAGGTCAAGGATGAGGTATGTTTAAATGTTGATGATGATGAATGGATAGTTATGTTTGTTAGGAAATTAATGTTTGGATCTAGTAAGTACAAGGGTAATTTGCCTTTCAAATGTTTGAACTATAGTAAGATTGATCACTTTGCATCTAAGTGTCCTAATAAGGATAATATTGATCATGATGAAGAACATGATGAACATCATAGTGATGATAAGAAGGTATACAAGCCTAAAAAAAGCAAGAAAGATTTTAAGAAGTATGAAGGTAGGAAAGGGTCATTCAAGAACAAGAGAAGTTTCTATACCAAAGAAGATAATAAATCATCTAATGTAAGTGACTCAAGTATATATGATAATGATGATGATAGTATTGAACATGAACATGACAATAATGAAACCTTATTCATGGGTATATAAAAAAATAATAAGGTTGCTCAAAAGGGAAAGGTTTTATGGATGATAAAGAATCACATGAAGAAGAGGTTGAGGTGAATCTTGAGTCAAAATTGGTGAGTGATCTAGAGGATTTGACTTTTCAAAGAAGGAAGAATCACAAACTAAGATCATTAGTTAAGGAATATGAAGATAAAATTGGTTTATTTGAATAAATATTGAGTAACACATCCAAAGAGTATGATGAGATCATCAATCAGATTGAAGCATAGATGGAGATAGTCACTACTAGCATAAAAGATAAAGAGGAAGAATTCACTAGATATGGAACTAAAATGGAATCCTTGAAATCAAAGTTGGAGTAAACATATATAAATTTGAATATGTTTATGAAGTTTGAAAAGAGTAATTATGCTCTAGATAACATCTTGACTAGTCATAAGCATGCAAGTGATAATATGGGTCTTGGTTTCAAAGAAAACCAAAAGGAGGTAACTCAAGTCAAGGAGAATGAAGACAAGAATGTCAAATTGAAAAGACCAATTAGACAACCTAATACTATGAGGTATGCTAATTCATTCAATGGTTACTATTTTATATGAAATCAATTTGGTCATAGAATAAAAGAGTGTAGAAGACCCTCTAAAAATGAATATGCATAGAATTATGAAAGGAATCATTAGTCAAGAGGTATGTATAAGTTTTCTTGCTAAAATTTTCATAATGTGGGACACATTGCAATATTCTATCCTAATAGAATTAAAAGTCATCAAATCAAAATAAGAGGTTTGAATCCCCTAGAGTGCAAGAGAGAAGGAAAATGAATGTGTGGAAACCAAAGATATTAGAGGTGATTCATGATCAGTCTACAAGCTCAAGTCGACTATTTATTATGATAGATCATACTGCATATGTGAAATCAAGATATGAATGTCTCCTATCAACTCATATTTTTGATCAAACAATTGATGAAGAAGTCAAGCCTAAGGTGCCAATAAAACCTAAAAATATCTTGAAGGATGTTCATTCTTGTGAGAGCATGGAGATCTAGGAATCTTCTAATTTTGTGTTGTTTTAGTGCCCTATGAAAAGGGGTGACAAATGGGTGACTCCATTAGGCTTCATAGAGACATTCTTTAGTTAGAATAAGCATGGTGGATGCTTGATTTAAGGGGGATATATTCAGGTTGTTCATAAGCTCCAAATGTATTTGTTGATAAGCGTAACAAATCTAAAGCTATGAATACAAAGGTAGGGTCTATAATTCTTTAGTTGATGACAAGAATATGGTGGCCTAATGTGTGATCAAATATTTGTGTCATATCAGTCATGGCAAGAATAAGGTGAGTGGTCTTGAGATTTGAGGTATGCATATAGTAAGGGAGAAGAATTTTCATGCAATGATTCATATCTTGTGTGTTGAGCCTATATTGTAAGAAGGTGTGATTCTAGATGGTATTTTGTGGAAGACCCTTTGTCATTAATGTTAAAGGGGGAGAAAGTTCAAGAAGGGAGATTGATCAGATTTAGGGAGATGAGAGTGATAATATTAAACAATGTTTTTCCATCAATTATAAAAGGGGTAATTTATTGATAAGTGATGTCATTAATGTCAAGGTGCATCTAGTGAAGATGCATGGTGAGTGGTCTTTGGGGTATGAGCCTGTATGCTTGATATGACAAGTAAATCATGTGATAAGAGACAATTTGAAGGCAACCAAATGTCTCTCTATTGACAGAGAATTTGAATTGAACCTAATGATTCTTCTATTGGTTGATGTCAAGGTTTAGGTCAAGTGAGCATTAAATCATGTTTGAGTACTAGTTCTTGAGTACAAGGTGCCTTGAGAAGCCTAGTGTAGACCTTGTGAGAAGGTATGTATAATGAAGTTTGGTGAAGTAACCACAATATTGTGAGAGGTTGTTTGGAATTGTGTGATAATTAAATAGAAGTTTACATTCTTTTAGAAGTTTTTCAAAGTTAGTTCTCAAGATTTGAGTGCTTAAGAAGCCTAGTCATGGCATGAAGAGACCTTATGAGAAGGTATGAGTATGAAGGCTTGGTGAGATGAGTATACACATGCATGAATGGATGTATAAGTTTTATTTATCATTCATGTGAGGCATTGGATCACTCATAATAATCTCAATGTGAGCCTATAGGGGTAGGATCTACAGATCAAGTATGCAACTAGACTACTTCTAGACCCTGCTTGGCCTAATGAGGCATCATGATCTATTGTCATGACATATGAAGGATGTATGGAAAATTTTAAGCATGATAAAGGTTTATTTATTATTTTAATGAGGTGGATATAACATGGAAAGAAGCATCAAGGTCAGTTTCAAGGCCTAATGTGATTTTTAGGTTAAGGTCTAGAGAGCAGAGAGAAAGAGTGTGGTCTAATGAAGGGTCATGATCATATTTCAGATTTTTTTTAATTATGTAATCATTATTATATGTGAGGTATGTTTTTTAAAGTGTGTTCATGTATTTTAAGATCATGGTTTACAAGAAAAGATGTGAAAATTTATTTTGAGGTCTCTCAAGTATGAAGAATGAATGTATGTAAACCTGAGAAGGACTTTTAGGTGTTCATTGGCATGTGTAACCTCCTCATGGTAACCTAAGTTGTTAATGAGATATGGGGAATGGTCCTATATAAAACTATAAGCATTGGTTTTGGATTTAATGGGTAATCCTTTATGAATAATCGTTAACACCAAAACTTGTGTTAAACATCTTTAATACCCTAACAAGGACCCAATGTGAAATATATTGTTAAAAATAGCCTAGAATGGCCTAAAATGAACATAAAAGATATTTTATCATTTATTAAACTATCCCAATTACCTCCAAGTGTGATTGAGTTGTTAGGCGTGTGAGTAGACCCTACAAAAAAGTGCTAGTTTCTTAGAGATTTATTGTAGCAATCAGATTTGACCAAGTAAAAGTATTTAAATGGATGTAGGATGAAGTTTTAGACTCATCTCATATCCTTGAATATTTATATACAATTAAAATCCCTTAAGTATGCTAAACTAGTCATCCAAGTTAGCGAGTTGTTAATAGGCTTAATGCTGAAAATAGTGAGAAATCCAGGCAGTAGTGAGAAGTTGATTAGGGATGTGTTATCATGAAAAAGTTATTAAATGAAGTTAATGGAGATGATTTTTATGAATTGAATACATTTTCATGTTTTATATAAATTTTTGAGGTCAGTGGTTATAGTGAAAAAGTTGTTCACAAGTTGACTTGTCTGGGTCAATGAGGTCGATGTACAATGAGGTTATGAGATTGATTTACAAGAAAAATATTTACATTTTACCATATTATATTTCTATATAATTATGATTTATTTATGTCATAGTATCATATACATTCATCAGAATTTATTAAATATGTCTACACAAGTGTTGAAGGTCTGAATCACCACGACTATGCTTTAAGGTAAACTGGCAATTCTAGGTAAGCAAGTTATAGTGATGATTTTGAGGATCTATGCCATTATTTGATGTATTTAATAAATATGGTGTTTATTTTTGTGTATTTAAATTATTATTAAATATTTTTTAAATATTGGAAGTCAGAATAAGAGGTTGAAATATTGAAGCCAAAATGGCTTATCTAGTTCTGGTTTGATTATGTGTAGTGAGGACAAAATATTAGTATTCAAGACCAATATTTGACATTATACCTTATGATTTTTGTATTTTAAAGTGTTATATATATTTTAAAGGATATTTTTAAATTATAATTTATCATGGGAAGTGGTCTTCAAATGTTTAAGATCATGTTTTTCATCACTGGGTTTTGGAGTGTTCTGGCAGTTCTGAGTGGGCTATTTGCAAAGAAGTATTTAAGTTATTTTTACCTAAGTTGTGAAGTATAAATCACATGGTGATGTTTTTAAGGTAGTTTAATTTTTTACATGTGATTTATTGACATGGTTATGTGAATAAATTATGTACATGCTCCAATTTTGTTTGGCAGACTTTCTGTAAGTTCACAGGCCTAATTGTGAATAGTACTAATAGTGTGCTTCAACTAGTGATTGGACCTAAAATGTAATATGGAGAATATATGAGATTAGCATATGTATATTTTATTATTATATGATATTTTCATATTACGTGTATATTTATAAATTGTTCCAAAGAAGGCAATTATAATGTGTCCTAAAATAGACCAAATGGGATTAGGTCTCCATGAGACCTAAAGATGAAATAAGGCCAAATTGAGATGTGTCAAATATAAAGGTAATAAAAAATAATTTTATTAATTTTTATTAGATTAAATAAGATATATTACATATCTGACTTAATACTTTAAGGGTGATTATCTGATTGATAGGTATATGAACAAGGAATGGTATATATACAAGGCAGTTTTAGGCCTATTTATTATAGGTTGAGGGTATGCAAATGAGATATAAAATTGTGAGCTAAGGGGGTATTTTATACCATTATAGGAGTGTATAATATCTATAATTAATATATTAAAGTGTGTTTACATATGAGTATCAAGGTCATATAACTTAATCAATCTTGAAGAGACTTAATTGAGCGATGAGACCTAGAAGGCAATTTGAGAGGAATAAGAGGGTGAAGAGATAAAGAAGTGGTCATAATAATTTATTTGAGATAAAATGTGTTATAAATGTGATAAAATAAATTATGTGGTTTATTTAATGTTGATTCATCTAGGGGGTTGGTGCCTCCTTGTAATTTGGTGCTTGTTAAAACCTAGTTGGGTTGGTGCTTAGATAGTTGGGGTTGGTGCTCCATGTGAACTTGGTGCTTCACTAAATTGTTTGAATTATAGGTCTATAGTCCATTTTCAGGAATTAGTGGGTTTTATTTCCCTTGAGGCTTTCCCACATATATGATGTGTTGTCTTGTGTAATAATATTTCATGCTTGTATGGGTGTTTGTTAATACATTACTTGATTTATATGTTGATGTGATGGTTCATGAATACTAATAAGGAATTGAAATAAATTTTTAAGTCACTAATTCATCCCCCCTCTTATTGATTGTGCTTCTAACAGGGATAGAGTATGCAAGGCAAGGAAGCTGGTTGCAAACCTTGTCACCCCAGGTTGAATAAGTCCCTTGCCATCTATGAATGTGTGCATCATATTGAGCACCCTTGCATGTTGTATATAAACTTCATGATTATATGAGACTTTTAAAAAGAATATTTCACCCATGGAATTTGACCTATGTTTTCCAAGGTCAAATAAATGCAATGTTTTGTATATGGATTCCAAAACATGGTTTTATATTTCTCCATAAGAAGCCTCCCTGTAGTGACACAAGTAAAAAAAATATTAGTAATGAATTGGACAAAATTTTGTGGCCTAACCTCAATCATAACCTCATAAAATATATTAAAAGTGTCCCACCTAATTTAATCATATCAGATGCATTGACACTTAAGAAACATTGTGTCAATAGCACATGAAATAAGGAAGTTCATGTGTGGTTCCTTTTATATGTCCATCCATCTAACAAGATAATGCATCTTAATTGTGCCCATTCCTTGAAATTTTCTATAAGAACATTTATCACATCTTATATAATGTCCTTAAATAAATTTGTCTAAAATCCCTGGTATGATGGAGATTTGAACCTAGGCCCTACAATTACAATTGCATCCACCATACTTTGCCAGTATGAAGATCTAGCCACATTAAACAATAAGTTAGAAGAGTACCAAAAGTTATAAATTATATTTTTTCTTGATCATGCATAATTTTTTCCACCCTGTACTCTCTAGAGTGGTTTATGATCCAATGTTAGTGTGAGGGATACAGAAGGCATGAATGTTTCCACCACTTGTGTTTGGCCCATACAGTATTAATTAAGGGGTCTTTTGAGACCTCTCCTTTTCCTTTTCACATTATACTAAAGATCATAGTGTGTCATCATCAATTTGATCATTTCTTGCCTTCAAATATTTAGATCCCACTTTTTCCCTTATTCTTTCCCTTTTTTCCTTCGCATCTACACATTTTTTTAATGATGTTATAGCCTAATTAGTGACATCTATAAGGCATTAATTTGTGTAAGGTGAAACTTCATGCACTCATTTTATCATCAAATTCCACTTAAAGTGATATATGCCTCCACTACATATATGTCCACAAAATTTACATTTGACCCTCTATAACATTTCATCCATTATTGTGCCCTAGATCCATGCAAAATCTTTATTATGTGGCATGATGATAAAAACTACAATGTGCACAAAATTTTTGATTAAGGTGTAAAAATTTTAGGGTTTTTTGAATCTTTGAAATTAACCCTAACCATAACCTTATTAGATTAGGGTTATTTTTTTTACTATTTGTTGGAATTTTTTAAATTAACCTTTTTTAGAATGCTAATTCTTTTTTAAACCCTAAACCCTAATTATGTTTTTTAACCCTAACCCTAACTAACATTATAATTAAGATTAAAAATAGAATTAGGGTTTTTTAAACTTTAGACAAAAATATATTTTATTTTTTAAAATAATTTAAATTAAATAAAATAAAAAATCATAACTGACTTAGTCTTGAGCCTTGATTTTTGCTAAAAATTGGACTTTTTGATTAAAATCTAGAAGTATTTGTCCTCTCACTAAAAATCTAGGAGTATTTTCTAATGTTTTTCAAAAATATTCAATTACAAGATAATTTTTGTCAAAACAAAGTGATTATGGTAAAAAAATCATCTGGAAGGGAATTGGATTTAAACCATAAAAATTACAACCTATAGGTGAAATCATGATGTTTTCATGATTTAATGGAGTTTAAATCGTGATTTTTTTAAAATCACAAATTTTTAGCAATTTATGACGTTATTTTGGTGATTTACATGTATAAAACATGATTTTCAACATTATTTTGGTGCTAATCAATGACTAGGAAAACTCATAATTTTTATCACTAATTATCACAGTTTAGGGCATGATTTTGTTTAAATTGTGATTAATCACAATTTTTTGGTGATGTTAGTAACTTTGGACAAAACATCATTTTTATTCTTCCTCCATAATAACTGTGGGTAATTAGAAATATCATATTATGGGGAAAATTATTTAATGAATAAGGCATTTGGTGGCATGTCACTTAAACCAATTTTGGAAGTCAAATTTTGGATAAAAAAGTTGGAAGGCATGCAATCGATTTTCTATTAGAATCCCATTAAGGTGATATTGAATTTTAATCACCCTATCTACATCATTAAATACATACATAAAAAATATTAATAATAAGTAATTATAGGATATTCATCACAAATGAAGGTAAATTATAAAAAATCTACCGTTTATTTACTAAATCAATGACCAAAATGCATAGGTTAAGCATAAAACAAACACAGTGTACTATGGGTACTAGAAATATAACATGAAAACCTAAAAATAAGGATGACCAAGGAAATTATGCATGACTTAATACATAAATATGTGTTGTAAGTACAACTACTAAGAGGGGGGGGGGGTGGGTGAATCAGTTGTATTAAAATAGTCCTCCAATTTTAATTAAGATTCATGAAGCATTCATTCACTTACATACATTAGTTAATGCATATATAAGTATCTATGAAAGCAAATAGTATAAGGACATGAGATATATGTGATAAAACCTCTATGGGAAGAAAATAAACTAATTTAAAAATTGGAATACTATCTTATAAGTAATGAATCAAACTTTTAGTGAGGCACCAAACCCACAAGGAGCACCAACCCCTCACTAGTCAAGTATCAACTCAACTAATGCTTTTAACAAGATTCAACCTGAAAGGAGGCTCCAACCCCATAATAAACCAAGAAAAAACTCATATGCCTTGAATATATAATTACACTTGGACATATTTTTATTATTTAACTGATGATGACCTCCTTTGTTTGCTCTTCTCATAATTATTTCTCACTCAAGTAGCCTATTAGGCCTTCTCACTTAATTAACCCTTTCCTTGGTAGAATTAGGTCAAATAACCTTGATAAACACTTATATAAACATATTTAGATAATAATTACATATTTATCTAATCTCTCTAATGATATTAAATGCCTTTACCTATTCTCAAAAACTCTATATCCTTCACTTAATAGCTCAATACTCTAATCAGTCAAAATAGGCTTATTAGGCCTTGACTATATACTTGATTATTTATCATACCCATATTTGTTAGACAAGGACATAAAAACAATTATATTATAATTTAAATATATAACTAAACACATTTCACAAATGAAAAAAACATTACATAGGTTGGTCATTACCCTTAAGAGCTAAAACCACCATTAGACCTAATAGAGACCTAATGTAATTAGGCCTTTCCTAAGCACACGTTTCACTTAGACCTAATTTGAATACTTTGAGCCTTCAACAATAGATGAAAAACTTAATATGTAACTTTAATATACCATTAATAATATTTACTTATTTCCCCAATATAATTTATCTTTTTTCATTTGTCAAACCATCCAATTAGGTTTACTCGCCATTAGGCCTTCTCACTACCATAAAGTTTGTCTTGTAAATTTGAACCATATAAACAAATTTGACACATAACCCACACATAAAATAATATTTATAGTATATTTATGACTTGAAATACATCCCAATATAATTTAATCATCACCATATAGGCCAAAAGGTCTTAGGAACACTCCTGCAAAAGGCTTACTCAGAATCACCAAACACTATCAACAAATAGTAAAAAACTTTTGACTCTCCATACTTGAAAAGGGACTAAAAATTAATATAAATAAATTAAAATTATCATAATATAAATTTTATAACACATTAAACAACATTTTATCCTTCACCTTAGTGAAAAATGACTCAAAAACATCATTTTCACATACACACAAAAAATTTCCTGTAGCACACAAAACAAAGTCAAGAAAATCAAGTCATAAAACACCTATGGAAACATTTATATGATATTTAAATAGGTTTTTATGAACCTTAATAATAATTATACAATATAAAATATATATATTACATGGTTATATATCAATATTGGTCTTTCAGACCAATTCCACAACTTCACTCTACACAGACTTCACTATGTTAGATAGACCAGTTTGATGAAATTTTTTACTTAAGTATAGGCATAATAAACACTTATAAACAAAGGGGAAAGGATTAATAGTTATTTAATAATTAAACCATGCATTAGGATCCATCCCTAGTCTTTTGTAACTAATCCCTAATCTCATTCTCATTCTCACCTAGTTTTTTCATTGTTTTGCTCATTAGGCCTATTTAACAATAGGACAAATTCAAAGCCTAATTTATCACATTTTTGGTTTGAAATATAATAAAAAATTCATGGGCATAAAATATAAGTCTTACACAGCATCCTTCATCTATCTGTATACTTTGATTAAGTCAACCCTACCTGCTACATCAAAATTCCTAAAAATAAGGGATTTCATATAGCTTCTACTCACTATCATGAAAAAAAAACCACCTAGAGAAACCTTGAAGATTAGTTTGCATGTTAAAAACATAAAAATCATTCAATAGGATCATTAATACCCATAACTAGCAATATATTTCTTATCAAGTCATTATAAGGGTTTTGACTAGTTTCTCTTCTTAGAAATCATTCATAAAGGATTGCTCTTCAACTCCAAAACCAATGCTAGGAAAATAAAGCTAGGGAACTTCCCAAAATTCCATGAATTTATCAATATTTCATGCAAATTTTTCACTTGTAAATGAGCATAATAATTTAATTCTCAAGTCTATAACACCCCATTCTGTAGACATAGAGGACTTATCACGAGTTTTCATTCTTTCTTATTTGAGAAATGGTTTCAAAATTAATCAATAATAATTAAAATAACATCTAAAACCTATATAAATGTTCTCAATAGCTCTAAAATTCTTGTAAATTATTTTAACCCATCATTAGACCACTATAGGTCACTTTGAATACTAGGCCTTACACTACTAGTTATACTTAGACTATGATCATGCCTTGAAACCTCTTGAAATATCTTTAAAAACCTCATCCATATGTAAAAATAACTCATACCATTCTCATGAGATGCCAACCTTTCTCACATAGGTCTCATATGACTCAACTCATCATGCTACCAAGCTTATGCCATTTCACTAGGTCTTTATGTAATGAATAAGCCTCAAAGCTAGACCTTGAGACTCATCTATAGGATTATTTATCTCTTGATCATTTTTAAAATATATTATAACACTTTCTTATGCCTATAATGACCCAAATCAAAAATATTTACTATGTACACACCTTCTCTCAAAACTTAGACCAAGCTACTTAAGATACCTAATACTCAGAGTTTTGACACAAATAAACTAGCTCTCAATGATATCATTATTTAAACATGATTCTTTGAAGACAAATATACTCTCAATAGATTTATGAGTTTTATCACACCACAACCTTGTACTAAGACCACATATAGAATACAATGGCTTATTGACCCATGTCCTTGCCTTATATGCCCCTCAATACTTAGAGCTCAATTAAGATGCTTCCCTTATATCTTGAACATAATCTTGACATGTCATCAAACCTTAGAAATATTACTAGGTTACCTTAAAATTTTCTCTTAACAGAGAGATAAAATTTCTTTGTCACACACCACTTTACCAATTATGACATTAACTCTAAATTTTGACATGAAATACATTCAACTTAACTTTAACATCAATGACAACATTAATGCCTTAATACCAACACTAGGAACATACCTCAACAATCTCCCCCTTTGTCATTGATGAAAAACACTCTGAATCATAAAAGATCATTCTATTTCCTTCAAGATGTATCTTCTTCAATACTTGATCTTGAAATAGGAACTTTATCCCCCTTTGACATTAACGACAAAGGTTCATCATCTTGGTATCTATTTGATCCTTAGACCTAGGGAAACATACATTTTCTCTCAAATAACCTCGTCAATTCTTTTAGTCAAAAATTTTACCATAGACCATGCTCACATATCTACTCATGATACATGATTGGCTCCATTTGTCTTCATGAAAATTTAAGACATTTTAAAAATTGTGACTTGGTTTGATCAAGTCATCATGAAATTTTTTTGTGACTTGTTTCTTGTGATCACACCTATAGCATACTTCTTGATTGAAGCTTGAATCTGAAGGCTACCTAAGACCACAAAACTCCCCCTATGATGGAGCATTCTTCATGCTTCTTGATTACTAGCTGAGTGCCTCCATGGATCCTAATAGATTCACTTGTGCTCTAGATAATAAAAATAGCATAAATTGAGGATATTTCTATATCTCCATGTACTTTTATAACTAAACTTCCTCCATGATATTCTTATGCTTGATTTGTCCTTCTAGCTTGACCCCCTCAATCTTTGTTTGTGAAACATTTTGGATTGATCTATTGGTTTTGACTCATTCATCAATAATCTAAGTTGACAGATAAAATTCTTGTCATTATTTTGTACCTTGATTATGCTCCACCATGGAAAATATTCCACTTGAACTTGTATACTAGTCATCAACCTTAGCTATCTTGGGTTTCCACTTATTATCTTGTGTTCTTTCTTATATTCTAGAATCCTCAAATTTCTTATTTTGTCTTGAGAAGTCATGCTTAAAGTATTTTGAAATATGACCAACCTTAAGAAAATTGAAACATATTATCCCTCTAGATGAAAAAATACCATGATACATACATCTTGGCTGATGGTTCTCATCATAGTTCCATACAAACTCATTCTTGAAAGGCCTTCTACAAAGCCTTGCTCTATGACCAAATAGGTTACATGAATAAAAATATCCATTGAAAGGATTAGCATACCTTATGTTATTATATTTAGTGATAGTATTGACATTTTTTCTATTATCACCCTCATTCTTTGGTTTATCTTTAACTTTTTGATCACATTAGTGTCCTTCTCTTGATCTCTAATGAAGCCAAGGCCTATTTTGTCATTAGCATTCTTTTGACTAATCAAAATATTATCTAGATCATTGGTACTCTTTTTAAACCTCATAAAGGACTTGAGCTTATTTAATGCTTGTTTCAATTTAGCTCTTAAGGAGTTCACTTCAGCTATATACCTTGTACATTCTTCTTCTTTTGCCTCTAGGCTTGTAGTCACAATTTCAAGTTAACTCTCTACCTGTTTGACTATTTCCTCTTTTTTTTGGAGTTGTTGCTTAGTCTAGATTCAAAAAATTTGAATTTATCTTCATAATATTTGATAATATATATCATCACCCTATTCTTATTATTTACCATATTTAGTTCTTCTAGAGTATTCATCCACTCAACCTAAAAATCCACCTCATCTCCTTCTTCATCAAAATCACCAACAACACCTCCAATCCATATAGATTGTTTAGGATTTAAGTATCTAGCTTCTTTAGCCATGAAAAGAACCTTATTGACATTAGGACCATCTCCTTCATGATCACTCTCTGAATCACTTATCTCACTCTCATTAGATGAGATATAATCTTCCTTGGTGTAAAGACTCCTTTTATTTTGAAGAACTTTTTCTTGTTATCATATCTTCTAAAGTTTTTATTTATCTTATCTGATTTATAATACATTTTGTCATCATCATTCTCTACATCACCCTTTGTCTTATTCTTATGAGGAAATCTATTGGCAAAGTGTCCAACCTCTCCACAATTGAAGCATTTAAAAGGTATCTTGTCCTTGTATTTACCTAAACCTATTTTCAAATTTCTTTCAAACATAGCTATCAACTTATCATTATCAATATCAAATTCATAATTATCTTTAACTTTATTACCTTGTGAATTCTTCTCTTTTGGCTTATTTTCTACCTTGAATATAATTTTTTTATTTGTAGGTCTTCCTTTACTTGTCCTCATATCATAGGCTATTAGGGTTTTATGAAGTCCATCCATCTCTAGCTTGTTTATATCTTGCAATTATTCAATGACACATACCTTGGAAACAAAATTTGGGAGTTAGATACATTAAAACATTTTGAACAATAGTAGACTCTTCAAATTCTTCTCCTATACCTCTTATGATGTTGACCACCTCATCAACCCTCAATAAGTAGGCTTCAAGGGTCTCATATTTATTCATTTTTAGACTTTAAAATTATCTTATATGGGTTTACAACTTATCCAATTTGACCTTGGAGTCTCCCTCATGATTAGTTTCAAATTATCCCACATTTCTTTGGCAGATATATAGTGCACTACCTTCACAATTTTTTCCTCTGATAGGCCACACATAATACCATTTATTGCTTTTATGTTATTATCACTATCCTTCTTCCTTGTTTCATCTATATGAGGAATCGAGGGTGTAATATACCCATCCAATATTGATTGCCAAACATCATGACCTTGAGACATTATATATGTCCTCATCCTAAAACTCTAAAAGACATAATTAGATCTATTTAACAATGAAGCTTTGCTTGTAGAAAAGCCACCTTGTGCTTGACTAACCATATTAGCTTGTTTAGAATCCCCTTTAGGTTTTAAGACCTCATTTAAAGGAACTTATATGATAAAAAATGTTAGAATTATAGCTAATGGGGGATTAATTATTTGTATTAAAATATTCATCCAATTTTACTTAAGATTCATGAAACATTAATTCACTTTCATACATTAGTTAATGCATGCACATGCATCTATGAAAGAAAATAATATAAAGACATGAGATATATGTGGTAAACCCTATAGGGTAAGAAAAACCACTCATTCAAAACTTATAATACTATATTATAATTATTTAATCAAAATTTTATTGAGGCACTAACCCCACAAGGAGCACTAACCCCTCACTAGTCAAGCACCAACTCAACTAGTGCTTTTAACAAGCTTCAACCTGTAAGGGGGATCCAATCCTAAAGGAAACCAAGAAAAAAACCAAATTCCTTGAATATAAAATCACCCTAGGACACCTATTTATCATTCAACTAATGATGACCTCCTTTGGTTGCTCTTCTCACACTTCTTTCTCATTTAAGCAGCCTATTAGGCCTTCTTGCTTAATTAGCCCTTTCCTTGGTAGAATTAGGTTAAATGACCTTGATAAACACCTATATAAACATATTAATATACTCATGTAATATTAATATAATATCTCTTATTATCTTCAATCCATTAACCTATTCTCCAAAACTCTATATCCTTCACTTAATAGCTCAATACTCTAACTAGTCAAAATAAATTATTAGGCCTTGAATTTATACTTGATTATTTTTCATAAACACCTTAGTCATCCAATGACATAAAAATACTTGTATTATAATTTAAATATATCAATACACACATTTAAAAATTGAAAAAAACATTACATAAGTTGGTCATTACCCTTAAGAGCTAAAACCACCATTAGGCCTAATAGAGACCTAATGCAATTAGGCCTTCCCTAAGCACACGTTTCACTTAGACATTATTTTAACACTTTAAGCCTTAAAAATAAATTAAAAACTTCATATTTCACTTTAATATAACCCTCATAACCTCTCCTTATGTCCCCAACACCATTTGTCTCTTTTCACTCCTTGAACCATCCAATTAGGTATACTCACCATTAGGCCTTCTCACTACTAGAAAGTTTGTCTTAAAAATTTGAACCATATACAAAAATTTTACACATAAAACACTCATTAAATAATATTTAAAATATATTTATGAATTATAATAAAATGCCTTAGGAACACTCCTACAAAAGGCTTACTCAGAACCACCAAACACTATCAACAAATAGTCAAAAACATTTGAATATACATAGTTTAAAAGGGAATTATAATGAAGATAATTACATTAAAATTATCATATTATAAATTTTATAACACCTTAAATAACATTTCATCCTTCACCTTAGTGAAAAATAACTTAGAAACATCATTTTCACATACACATAAAAATTGCCTGTAGCACCAAAGACACAATCAAGAAAATCAAGTCATAAAACACATGTGGGAAAAATTTTGTGATATTAAAATGGGTTTTTATGAACCTTATTAATCCTTATATAATTTATTATAATATTTATTTCATGGTTATATATCAATATTGGTCTTTTAGACCAATTCCATAACTTCACTCTACACAGACTTCACTATGTTAGATAGACCAGTTTGATGACAAAATTTTGCTTAAGTATAGGAATAATAAAAAATTATAAACTAAATGGATATGAGGAATAGGCATTTAATAATTAATATATGCTTTAGGATCCATCCCTATTCTTCTATAACCAATCCCTAATCTCATTCTCATTCTTGCCTAGTTTTCTCATTATTTTGCTCATTAGGCATGTTTAGCAATAGGCCCAATTCCATGACTAGTTAAACCTAATAAAAAAATTCATGGGAATAAAATATAATTATTTCACATCATCCTTCATCCATTTTCATGCTTTGACCTATTCAACCTTGCCTAGTACATCAAAATTCCTAGAAATAAGGGGTTTCTTATAAATTCTATTCACTATCATGACAAACAAAAACCACATATATAAACCTTAAATAGTCCTTTACATTTTATAAAAATAAAACTACGTCAATAAGATCATTCTGATCCATAGCTAACAAGATCTTTCTTATCGGAACATTATAAGGGTTTTGAGAGAGTTTTGACTAGTTTCCCTTCTTAGCAATCATTCATAAAGGATTGCCCTTAAACTCCAAAACCAGTGCTAGGAAAATAAATATAGGTACCTTCCCTAACGTCCATGAAGTGATTAAGATCTCATTAAAAGGTTTCATGTGTCAATGAGCATAAGAATTTTCTTCTCATGTTTACAACACCCCATTCTATGCACATAAAGGACCTTATCATCAGTTTTCATGATTTCTTCTTTGAGAAATGATTTAAAACTTTGTCAATCATACTTAAAATAACCTTTCAAACCTATGTCAATCTTATCAATATCTCTATCATTCTTCGAAGTTATATTGACCCATCATTAAGCCACTATAGTCACTTTGCATACTAAGCCTTACACTGTCAGTTATACTTAGACTATGATCATGCATCAAAACCTCTTGAAATGTATTCAAAAACCTCATCCAGATGTCAAAATAACTCATACCATGCTCACAATATACCAACCTTTCTCACACAAGTCTCATGTGATTCAACTCATCATGTTACAAGGCCTATGCCATTTCACTAAGTCTTTATGTAATGAATAAGCCTCAAAACTAGACCTTAAAACTCATTTGTAGGCTTCTTTATCTCTTAATCATTGTTAACATAGCTTAGAACACTTTCATATTCCTATACTAACCCAAATCACAAAGATTTACTATGCACACACCTTCTCTCAAAACTTAGACCAAGATACCTAGTATTCAGAGTTTGGACACAAAGAAGCTAGCTTTCAATGATATCATTCTTCAAACATGATTATCTAAATACAAAAGTACTCTCAATAGAATTATGAGATTTTGTCACATCACAACCTTGTAATAAGATGTCATATAGAATACAAGGACTTGTTGAGCCATGAGCTTACCTTGTATGTTCCTCAGTACTTAGAGATCAATCAAGATGCTTCCCTTGTATCTTGAACATGATCTAGATGTGTCATCAAACCTTAGGAAAATACCTGGTTGCCTTCAAATTTTCTCTTAATAGAGAGACAAAACTTCTTTGTCACACACCACTTCACCAAGCATGACATCAACTCTAAATTTTGACATGAAGGACATTAAACTTAACTTTTACATCAATGATAACATTAATGCCTTAATACCAACACTAGGAACATACCTTAACAAGATGCACTTGATTACAACCAACAACAAAAATTAATCAGTTGAATAGAGTAATATAACAAACATTCTAGTTTTATATATTCTAATGAGTGTCATAAAAAAAAAATCTCAAATATAGAGATGTTTACTTTAGAGTAATTTAAATTAATCAATGAAAATTATTTTAGTAGAAAAGATCTTCTAGAGAATCTATAGTGATAGATACATACTATGGAATAATATTGTCAAAATAACTACCTAGATTCACTATTCCTAGAACAAATTTTCTCTTGCTTTTTTTATTAATGGTTTTTCACTTTGAAACTTTATTATGTCATCAACCATATCCACAATGGAAAATTTAGGAAGGTTTTTAGGATCAATTTATGCATGGAAATCTAATTGATCCACTTAAATTTCATTTCCTTTCTAGAAATGGAGGGTACACCTTTGATGCAAACATGAAATAGATCCATATGGCCTAGAATGAGTGTGAGAGGGTTGAGATGCTCCCTTAATACTATGAAAAAAAGTAACATCAACTCACTAATATGTTTCCATAAGTATGAATCAACTATATCTATTAGTCACTTACCACCTATGATAACTTAAGTCAGCCTATTTGTAATTCTCTAGGTCATTCAGATGTGTGGAGATATAATGATATAAATGGTGATTATTAGATTGTTAGTAATATGATGTAGAATAAATGGATAGTGAATAATTGGAAGTTAGAGTCTATTTTAGAGGCATCATTTGAAATTGAAAATAAATTATATATCTTTCAACCACATAAAATGGGAAGCAAACAAAGTAATATGCTTCCTTGTTAGTAAAGGCATTGGACATGAAAGTAATGGAAATCATTTCAATCCCATGGATGAAGATGATAAGGATCCCCAAGGATATTGATTAATCTAAAATAACATAACATAACAACCTAGTGACTAAGATATATTTTCATTCAAAGAAAATAATTTATAATTATATATAAGAGATAAAATTTATAGATTATTACTAAGGACCAAATAAGAGGCTTGAAATAAGTAGAATTTGTACAAAGAAAAAAATTAGATTTGGTCCAACAACCTGAGAGAATAAAACCACTACATGATTCTATATATGGATTCATTATGTAAGAAATTACGAAGGGTTATCTCATAATATCAGCATGTAAGAGTTTTCTCCCTCAACACAATGGAGTAAAGGAAATATGGAAAGGCACTGAAGAAACATGATGTTAATGTAAAGAAACTTGGTAAGGGAAGTGAGGACATATTGAAATGTGAGGTAGAGTGGTATGAGAGGCTTTTGGAGGAATTAATAGATAAAATAATGGTGGTAATATTGGAGAAAGAGGCTTTGTTAGAGCAAAATTTGATGAGAGGTTATGGAATAATGTGAAAATGGAGTTGCACAAATAAGTAGAGATGAAACTATGATAGGGTAAACTAGCTATGGATAGTAATTTTATGGTTGGGGAGGTGAAAGAAAAAGGGCTTGAAAACTTCAAACATAGACCAGTTTTGTGCCCAATGGTTGAGAATATAAATCATCATCTTATTTATTAAGAAATGGAAGAAGTGAAACTAGTCAAAACCTTAGAGATTATCGATGAAGAGAGGATTTGATTAGAAAATTTGAAGTATTGTCTTAGAATTATGTCAAATCAAAGTTTAGAGGATATCTTTATTCCTCTCCTTTAGCCTCTACCTCTAGTATTTTTATTTCTCTTAACCCTAGCTCTAGTCTTTCTAGCTTTTTCAATAGACATATGGTAGCTATTAAAGGTATAGATTATACCCTAGCTAGAAGCAGAAGTGTTTAGGTCCTACTTCCAATTATATCTCAACATGAAACTGAACCTAGGTTGTGGGTCTCCTATAATGGGGTCAGACCTCTAGGATTTTTAATGAGGCTAGCTCTTCTGATGCATAATTTTAGCTCATTTTCACTACTAAAACCTACTAATGACTAGGGAAAAGGGAGAGAGATAACATAAAATGGAAACCTAAGCTAAATATGGTGATGCACCTAAATTATGGTTGATCCACTCTACTTGACTCTAGAAAAACTAATATAACAAGCATAAGGATAGATCTAGGATTTCAAATATTTGTCATACATCAGTATTTCATGAAGAGGTCCACCAAATAATCAAAAGCTAAGGGAAATGATGGAGAGGTCTAATGCAAGACACTAACCAATCATAGTATCCATATACGGGCTTCAATCAAAAGATACAGAACATTAAACATGACTTGCATAACAAGATGAACTAGTAACTAGGTGAGATCAAGAATTGACAAGGGAGAAAATCTCTACCACATATGTAAATCAATTGACATGTACACACTATACCAAAATAATGCAATCTAAAATAGTCTTATATTTATCTTAAGAGATTACAAGCTCCATCTTGGTAGAGTTTAGTCATGCCTAAGAGAAGGAGTAGAGGGCTATTAAGAAGATCCATTTTTTGGCTCAAAAGCCTCTATTTATAGTAGAGAGATAGAGAGAGAAAGATGGGAATAATGCCTTAGAGAGTGGAGAAAAGTCATCAAGATCAATAAGTTAGGTGGTAGCTCATTGATTGCTTTATGTATGCATGCTTTGATAAAAAAATGGACCTCCTTTTGTCTCAATAGTCCTTGAGCTCCTCTCATTAGTTGAGAGATCCCACTAAAAGACAAGGGTTTGTTATGTGTGATGATAAAGTCTATTTGAGTAGAATCAATGCCCTTAACTACTTTTCCATCTATTAGTTCACCACTTTGGGACCCTAAGCCCACTTGACATGTTCATGAGGATCAAATCCTTGAATCCTGAACTAATAGTACCATGCTATGAATGGTAGTTAGTTCCTACTTTGTCGATGATATATCCATAATGATAGATGGGACCCTTTGCATTAAACACATATCTGTTCCATTTTCATTTTTGAATTATAGGTTCATATATAGGTGGAAAACCAATCTAAGACTATTGGTTTTCCTATAGTTGTCATATTAATGAAGACTCATAGACCTCATAGCCTCTTTTCTAGATCCAAATAGGTCTAAAAGACCCAATATATCTCTACAAGAACCAAGATTTCATCATATACATTGATTATTCTTAAAATGCCAAATATAGTTACAATAACAACCCTACTTGATACAAATTTATGAACTAGAGGTATGTATTTAGCCTTAATGGTGGTCCTTTATTTATTTTATTACCTTGGATGCATTAATATGTCTCTTTAATGGTGTTGGATCAAGCTTCAATGGTGATAGGATGATCCTACAAGACCTATTTGCTTCCATCAAAGATAGCTTATTTATTTTGACCTTGCCTATCAAATATTTTTTGGACCAATCAAATTACACCAAACTATCTTTGCTCTCATTGGTCTCCAGATCCTACTAAATTCTTGACTTCTCTCACACCGTAGATCTTGACTTGCATAATGCAATATGGTCCATCGATCTTCTGTCATCTTGAATGTGCTCATGTTATTTGTCAATCATGCATTGATATCAAGATCATGTTGTCAGTCTACTACCTTATGTGCTTATGCCACCTAGTGGCCTCTCGATCTCCTTGACTTTTTGATTCATCATGCACCATCAAATCAAGATTATGATGCAACACAGACCATTAGATTTGTTGGGACCCACTATTTGAAATCCAATGGCTGCTTCACAAGATCAAATTTGACATCCATGCTCTCATTAAATTATGTTTTTATGATCATAATTGATGTTCATGTAACCATCAAATTTAATTTCAAAAGAGGGTTTTTTTTTTAGCTTTATTTTGAAATTTTCTCAGATGTCTTACTATGCGAGTTCAACTTTGAAGCTTCATAACTTAAGCTAGAAAGCTCATGAAGCCTTGAAAATTTTAGAGGATGATCTTGGCATGAAAAAATCCATGGTGATATAATATTTTGGCTCATATGAATTTTTGAGGTGCATTTATTAAATGCACAATTTAACTGGTTCATTCATTTTTTGCATGATGTTTTGGTGACAGTCTAGTCCTTAAACTTGCATAGTGCATCCTTTGATCATTATTTCAAGGTGTTGATTATTTTTTAAGGATTTTTCAACCTATTTCATGCTCTTGAAGGCTTGAAAAATCATAAAAACCTTTTGGTCTTCTTTATTTTTCAGTTTTAGACCTATTTCAAACCTTTGATCCATTACTTCATAAAACCATGCAAAAGATTCATATGTGGGCTAGAAATGGCCAACATCTTTGGTGACTCATAAGGGTTGTATGCCTATCTATGCAACATAACCTATACCATGTTACCTTATCTAGTATATTAGGCATGGAGTCCCCCCTCTGGTCCAATATATTGACTTAGATCTAACACTAGCTGCCAACCTTTCTCTAACCTCTTTTTGAAACAAACCAAGAACCTAGAAAAGGATAAACAAGATAGAGTACCCAAGGAACTTATTTAATGGAAACTAACCTAGAATAAAGTAGGAAAAATAAAAAAATGTGTTAAATTAGCACTTATAATAATTTTTAACAAAATTAATCTAATATATACATCCTAAAACTATGTGTACCTTTCCTCCTAGATCAAAAGGAAGGTTTGACAGGTTTCTTGCATCATGAGATGAGGGATTAAATAAGTCATGCAACTCTTTGACCCTTGGTCTTGATGCTTTCTCATTCTTTTTTATATCTACCAACTTCATTGGCATGATGTTTTATAAGAATCAAACATCTTTTAATGGGTCATATATGTGCATCCAGACAATCTCATCTTATTCATATGGTTCTTTAGCTATGACCTCCAATGGTGGTTCAAAAAGGCATACCTTCTTGATCTCCAAAGTGTCCTCAACAATACTGGGATTCTTTTTGGCTACAAGTTCTTCAAGCTCATCAAGGAGCTCTACATCTATTTCCCAAATTTGGTCATTTTCCTCCATGGGAAACTCTTTTTCCACCTTCTCAAGTACTTGATACTCAACTTGACAAAGATCTTCAAGCTCTTGAAAGAGCCTCATCTACAACTTCCAATCATCTTTGTCCTTATTTTAATCTAAAACTACTACTTCTTTAGTCTTCTCTTATTGATGCATGAGGTCATCAAGCTAGTGTTATGCATACTATAAAGCATTGATGAAATACTTAGAAGATCCAACCTATTGTACCATCTCATCATCCAAGTCTTCCATCTTAAGTTCATCATTTCACTCATTAAATCATGGTACAACTGCTACCAATGGTTGTATTCCTATTGTAGCTCATCTTCAACTTGAAATTATTCTTATAACTCATATTCTTTGACATTATGAAAGACTGAAACATGTTCTCTTTTTCTGAGTGGTGTCCCAATAATGATATCCTCTTCTGACTCTAACAATTCATCATTATTGGTTATGAGTTCAACATGGAGTTCACTACTTACCTCTTCAAGGAGTGTCATAGGATATTATTGGGATGATTCTAAGAGAGATTAAATATATGTGACACCTCTTTGGTCCAACTATTTGTATTTTACAATCATGTCCTCCTTCTTTTGCATGCTTCCCTAGATGGATTTCCAAGATGGAAATGACCTAGATTATTGAGGAGGGAGGGATGGGGTTTGAATAACCTTGGATTTGCTTGACTGCATGATCTAGTTCCAAGATGGGAAAGATAGAGGTTATTTATTAGCCTTTTGATCATGGTTCTCCTCTTCTTCCCTTGTCTTCAACTCCAACTCTTTGATTTGCCTCACTATATTATCTTGGAATAGTTTTTCTTTAAGGTGGTCAATGGCTTCATGAAGATAAGACACACAATAAGATTCTTGAGGAGGGACTATAGAGGTTTGTATAGGTTTATATCTTCCTTTAACTTGGGCTCTCAAATCCATTTTTATCTCACTTTGCCCACCCCATGACTTCACCACTTGATTTCAGCTTGGAACCTTGATTTGTCTCAAGTGTTGATATGGATGGCTCATGATAGGGTTGATGAGGAGAAATATTATGATGGGAATGTTGTTCATATGGAGTATTAGGGAAATACTATTGCATGTATGAATAATGTATGTCCTCATAATACTAGTGAGGATCATAAGAAAGGTAAGAACCATTCCCTTGATAATAAGGATCATAAATAACTTGAAAAGGATCCTCATAACTTTAACATAAATCTTGGTAGGGATGATTAGGCTCATATGGATCATGAGGACCAAATTGGAGCTACTAATAAAGAGGTGGATAATAGGGATATTCACCATACTTTTCCATAACAAAATCATACTTCAAATGGGATGCAATAACTAATTAGAAACTTCATTGAGATATACACGGTCTACTCATAACTAGAAGCCTTGATTCAAAGTCACCATTGATGCTAACTTGCTTGCTTCTAAAAGTTTATCAGAGAAAGACACACTAATATCTTTCCACTCTTTTGGACCTTGTCCCACTAGGCATACTAATTTTTTTGAAGGTTTATATTGAACACTAACTAGAAGTAGAAGTGTTCAGGTCCTAATTCCAAATCTAGATCAATATAAGACTAACCCCCGGCTATGGATCTCCTATAATGGGCTCATACTTCTAGGATTTTTAATTAGGCTAGCTCCTCTAATGCATCATTTTAGCTCATTTCCACTACTAAAACTTACTAATGACTAGGGAAAAGGGAGAGAGAGATAACATGAAAGGGAAACCTAAGCTAAAGATAGTGATGCACCTAAATTATGGTTGATCCACTCTGCTTGACTCTAAAAACAGTAATGAAATAAGCACAAGGATAGATATAAGATTCCAAATATCTATCATACATCATTATTTCATGAAGAGGTCCACCAAATGATCAAAATCTTAGGTAAATGATGGAGAGTTCTGATGCAAGACACTAACTAGTCATAGTATCCACATACGGGCTTTAATCAAAAGATACATAACACTAAACATGACCTGCATAATAAGATGAACTAGTAACTAAGTGAGATCAAGAATTGACAAAGCAAAAAATCTCTACCACATATGAAAATAAATTGACATGTACATGCTATACTAGAATAATGAAATCTAAAAAATTCTTTTATTCATCTCAAGAGGTTACAAGTTCCATCTTGGCAGAGTTTAGTCATACCCAAGAGAGGGAGTAGAGGGCTCCCGAGAGGATCCATTTTTTGGCTCAAAATCCTATACATACATACATATATATATATAGTAAAAAGAGAGAGAAAGAGATGGGAACAATTTCTTGGAGAGTGGAGAAAAGTTATCAAGATCAAGAAGTCAGGTGGAAGCTCATTGATTGATTTTTTTATGCATGGTTTGATCAATAAATGGATCTCCTTTTATTCCAATAGTCCTCTATCTTCTCTCATCGGTTGAGAGATCCCACTAGAAGATCAAGGTTTGTTATGTGTGATGATAAAGTCTATTTGAGTATAATCAATGCCCTTATCTACTTCTCCAACTACTAGTTCACCACCTTGGGAGCCTAAGCCCACTTGACATGTTTATAAGGATTAAATCCTTGAATCCCAAAACTAATAGTGTCATACCATGAATGGTATTTATTACCTAATTTATTGATGATGGAACCATATCGATAGATGAGACCCTGTGCATTAAATAGATATCTACTACATTTTCATATCTAGATCATAGGTTTATCTATAAGCAAAAAACTAATTTAAGACTATTGGTTTTCTTATAGTTTTAATATTAATGCAAACCCATAGACCATATATCCTCTTTTATAGATCTAAATAGGTCCAAATACCCAATCTATCTTTGTAGGAACTAAGATTTCACCATATACATAGATCCTTCTTAAAAATGGCAAACATAGTTGTAGAAATGTCCCTACCCAATACAAATTTATGAACTAGAGGTTCGTATTTAGCTTTAATGGTGGTCCTTTTTTTTATCACCTTGGCTACATTAGTGTGACCTTTTAATGGCCTTGGATCAAGCTTCAATGTTAACAAGATGATCCTATAAGACTTATTTGCTTCCATTGAAAATGGCTTCTTTATTTTGACCTTGCCTATTGAATATTGTTCATACCAATCAAATTGTGCCAAACTATATTTGCTCTCATTAGTCCCATATATCTTCTTGACTTCTCTTGTACCATAGATATTTAATTGCATAATACAATGTGGTCCATCAATATTTTATCATCTTGAACATGATCATGCCACTTATCAATCGCATATTGATCTCAAGATCTTGTTCTCAATATGCTACCTTATGTGCTTATCCCATGTGGTGGCCTCTCAAACTTCTTAAATTTTTGACTCATTGCATACCATTAGATCAAGATGTGTGTCGTAATGCAAACCATTAGATCTGATAGGACCCAATAATTGAAATATAATGGATAATTCATGAGATTAAATTTGATGTTCATACTCCTATTAAATAAAATTCATATGATTTTCATTGACATTCACACAACCATCAAATTTTAGCTCAAAAGGGTTTGTTTTTATTGAGCTTTATTTTCTCATTTGCACAGATGTCTTACTATGTTGGTTCAACTTTGAATCTTCATAACTTGAGTGAGAAATCTTACACGAACTTGAAACTTTTAGAAGATGATCTTGGCATGAAAAAATCCATGGTTTTATAATCTATTGGCTTGCACAACTTTCTGTGGTACATTTATTAAATTCACAAACTAGCTAGTCCACTCATTTTTTGCATGACATCTTGGTGACGGTCTAATCCTTAAACTTGCATAATTCATCCTTTGATCATTATTTTACAGTGTTGATGATTTTCTAAGGCTTATGAAACCTAGTCTATGCTCTTGAATGCTTGAAACATCATAAAAACTTGTTGGTCTTCTTCATTTTTCAATTTTAGATATGTTTCAAATCTTTGATCTACTGCTTCATCAAACCATGCAAAAAATTCATATGTGGGCTAGAAATGGCCAAAATTAGCCTCAATTCCATATATAATTTGGAATAACTTATGAAATTGGGTAATGAAGGAGTTGGTAGCAATGGATGGGACTTTACTAGGGGAAGGTTTTGCATCCCAAATTTGATAGAAGGATACTTTTTTGGAGGACCATGGAAGTGAAGGGGTTTTATAGAAATGATGAAATGAAGATTTTTTATCTCTTGGTTAATCAATTTTTTTCACCTCCCTTATTTTTGCTTTTGTCTCCTCATCCTAGAACTTAGGTGAATCTAAAAGTTGTAGGCATTTTTTTTATAAATGTTGTGAGGGTTCTTAGGTTAGCCCACTTTGCTAGTACTTTTAAGAGTGATTGTGATAGTGCATCTATAGAAGAGATTGTTTGGCTAAACCTAATTTTATACAGTATTGGGAAGCTTCATAAAAATGATATGTTCATGAGAAGGATTACATGGCATAGTTTTTTGGACTACTATAAGGTAATATAATAAAATAAAAATTGAAGGGTGGCAACTATTTGTCCCCAGAACAATGCAAATAGGGTTTTGTTTTGTCTACAATTTTTTAATCTAGATTAGAAGTGGTGAATGGAGTTTTTATCTTTGGTTTTGGTTAGGTAATTATTTCTATGCCCAAGGTTGAATCCTTTTGGATAGTTTCTTAGTGATTCACCCCAATTTTTGATTCATGGAAATATCATGGAAATTTGGTACTTTGTTGGGGAAGTTATCAAATTTTGTAAGCATAGGTTTTATTGGGATCAATATACTTCAACTAATGGAATATTCGTATTTTGACTTGATGTGTTATTTTAGATCATCTATGTGAGCACTTTCTTCTAATATAGTTTAGAGATTGAGTTTCTTGTTGGCTTTAGGGTATGTTCCCCTGTTGTGCAAATGCAATTTGTTAAATGTTTGAGGCTTGGGACTTGATAATGAGTTATGCATTTTATGTTTTTTCTTATAAGTTATCGTTGGAGTGGTGTTTTAGGATGAAAAATTTGGGATACTAGATTATAAGATGATTGGGGCTATTTATTGGATGTTATTATAGTTTTAGGTTTTTGAGGGATAATTATTGTTCCATTATTGTTCTAGGTATAAGGAAAGTTATTAGTATTGGTAATATTGAAGACTTTGGATATTTTATGGATTTTTATGGGTTTGAAGCTCCACTTTTTTGTATTTCCTTATTAAAGTGTTGAGGACCCTTAACCCCTATTTATAAATAAAAAATAATATATTGACATGTAATATAGAAATAATAATTTAAAGTAATGGTTTAGGCATGAAATTGAAAGTATATATAGACATATTAGATCATAAGGTAGATTGATATGAGAGGCTTTTGAATGAACCAGTGGAGAGATTCATGGTGTTAATCATGGAGAAAGAAATTTCGTTAGAGGAAAATTTAATGAGGAGGTTACAAAAGCATGTGAAAATAGAGTTGTGCAAATAAGTAGAGCTAAAACTATGATTGGGTAACCTAGGTTTGGACAAAACTTGTTTGGTTGGGGAAGTGAGAGAGAAAGGGATAGACAAATTCAAAGATAACCTATCCCTATTCCTAGTGGTTGAGAATGTGAATCATATTCTCATTTATTAATAAATGGATGAGGTGAAATTAGAGATAAGCCTTGGATATTGGTAATGAAGAGGAGGTTCAATTAGGAAATTTGAAGTCTAGTCTCAACATTATATCAGATCAAATTTTAGAGGATGTCTTTGTTCATCTCCTTTATCCCCCACCTCTATTTGCTTTTCCTACTCATAACCCTAGATATAGGGTTTCTTACTTCTACATTGGCCATATGGATACCTCAATTCTAGATATTTATTTTGATGAACTTTTGGAATTATATAACAAAGGCTTTGGTAGCAATGATGGGACTTACTTGACATGGGGAAGGTTTTGGACCCAAAATTTCATAGGAGAGTTTTTTGGATGAATATGGTAGTGAATGGGTTTTAGAGAAATGTTGCACTATAATTTTTTGATTTCTTGGTCACTAGATTTTTTTCGTCCTCCCTTGCTTCATTTTTTATCTCCTTGCCCTATAACTCAAGTGAATCTAAGAGCTATAGGATTTATTTTGAAAACATTTGTGAGGTTCCTTGGGTTAACCTTCTCTATCAATACCTATAGGAGGGCATGTGATATTGTATCTACCGAAGAGATTATTTGGCTAACCCTAATTCTATAGAGTATTGGGAAACTTCAAAAAACGATATGTTGATGAGAAGGATTATGTGGTAGGGTTATTTATGTTATTTTCAAGCTATATAATAAATGTTTTAAAGGGTGGGAACTACTTATCCCTAGAATAAGTCAAATGGGGTTTTATTTTTTCTATGGTTTTTTTAATCTAGACTATAAGTGGTGAGTGGAGTTTTTTAATCTTTGGTTTCAATTAGATAATTATTTTCATGCCCAATTATGAAGCCTTTTGGGCTAGTTTGTGATTGATGTAAGTGTTGTGTAAATTTGGTACTTTATTAGGGAAGTTGTCAAAAAACTTTAAGCATGACTTTTTTTGGGACTATGATGCTTTGACCAATGGAATAGTAGTCCTTTAAATTGATATTTTTTTAATGTTGGTGTAGGTTTTAATTATATTTAATGGTTTTCCCTACACATGTTTAGTTAGCTTGATTAGGTATCTTTTGAGTTCATTGTGAAATATAATCCCACATTCATGTATATGTGAGGACATGTTTATCTTACACCTATATATGTACCTTTCCTAAATCTATTTTGGATAATCAATAATTAATGATTATAATATTAATATTGTAATTTTTTGATTGTTGAGTAATAAGCTTCTTCTAGCTCATATTTGATTTTAATTCTACATGTAATTTCTTTGTGCATTCAATTCTATCTAGACTTGATCCTTAAGTATGGCCCATTTTGACATGGTATCAGATAATTTATGGTATTTGAATGCCATTGTTACTATTTTTAAATATTTAGTTACATCTTTCATGTCATAGATATACCATTCATTGACCTAACATATTGAATATTCACTCTTTCCCAAATTTTACTCTTCTTCTGGGGTCTTCTACTAATCTAGATTCAAAAAGAGAATAAAAGAAAGGTATCTCTTACTATTCATCTATAATTTTGTATTTTTTCATGCAAAAAAAAAAATCACCATTAGATTCTAAATATTTTAAAACCTTAGGATTAGTTATATACATGACCTAGTTTTATGACAATCGATTTTAGCCATTTTGGAGTGTTTGAAGGCATTTTCACTAATTTCACATAAATCCATACTATTGGTTCTTAAAGGGAAAATAATTTATGGTCTTTAATAGGTTTTTGGATATTATTAGTGGGTATTTGGTGTATTTTTATTAGTCATACCATATCTAGTAATTTTGTTGTAGGAAAAATGTTTGTACTTGTCCTAAAAGAACTCTTGACTACTCCTATAATCACCATTTCTATCAATTTATAGAAGGTTTACTACCTATCATACTTAAAACTCTAACACACCAAATTTTTAGTCACCCTTAACACCTATTATAACTTTAGATTGCCTCTTAAGTTGTAAAGTTTGATGTCAGAGTTTTGGACTGCTCCTATAGTCATAAAGTCTAACATTAGAACTTTAGAATTTGGACTACTCTCGTAGTCACCAATTTTAATGTTATAACTTTGGGAAAAATAATTAGTGTCAAACATAAACATCTTAAACTATCACAATTTTTAATTTATCCCATAGTATCTAATTATGAGCACCAGTCAATTCGGTGAAAACTTTGACAGATGTACAAGGTGATTGTAAGTCCAATGGAAAACCCTGATGATTACACAAATCCCTCTTGTTCCCATCCTAGTGAGATTTACCCTTACAAGTCTGATAATAGCCATAAGGATGAGCCTTATCCCCTTAGTCACATGGTATTTTATCCCTTTGTCATAATAAACCCAAGGGGGTTTAACTTCTCTATGAAACTTTGAACCAAACTTTTTCACACCTAAAATCTATGCAAAGTGTAGAATTTCTTCTATGAGAAAGATCATCAAAATTCCATAATTTTTTAGTCGATATCTCTTTTTTAAGCACCATTTTTTTAAGTGTGATTGTTTTCAAGATATATGCATTGTTATTATTTTATTTCCTTGGAAAATTAAACCTCTACAAGTTCAAGGGGGTTGTATATCATTGTCCTTATAACATAGTTAGTTCAACACATACCTACTTACTACCTTGGATCTAAATCAGGGTTTGCTTCTTACTCCATTCAACTATCATGAGTGGAAATTAAAAATAAAAATAATTCTAAGGATTAAATTATTACACTAAATTACTATGGATAAATAAATATAATTGACACCAGATGAAAATAAGGTGAAGTGGTACAATATAAGTGATGAAGCCTATAGTTTTCTATGTCTTTCTATGTCTCATGTCTTGTTATTTCATATTGAATTTATAACTACTCCTAATGAAGTTTGAACCACATTGGAAAAATTGTTTTAGAAGTAGGACATAATGAGAGGCCATGAACTATAGAATGAGATCATTATTTTGAGCCCAGGAAACTTTGTCACTATATAGGCTTCTTCACAAAATTCAAATCACTTAGGTTACAGTTGAAAATATGCAACATTAACAAAATGAATTATTAATTAAATATTTATATCCTTGAAATATTAGATTTAGAGTGAGACTATTATGTATCTGTTTCTACCTTCCATGTCACCAAGCGTGCCCTTGGAGATATATAGACCATGCCATCCTTAGAAGATTTTACTATTGACTTGACTTAGGAGTAAGATAAACTTATTCAAATGTGTACACTAAATTCTTCCAAATCACATGCCTTAATTGTGAGTCATGACAAACATAAGGATTATATCATTACAGACAAGAAATAGAATAATAATGACCCACAAAAAAGAAAGGGTCAGAAATATAATGCTAAGTCCAAAGCATCAAAAAATTCCTCCTCTTCAAATGGGAAACCCAAGAAAGAGTGAAGAAATTTGGGCATGATGAAATGAAGTGCATGAAGAAGTAGATTAACAAACTAACTAAGAAGCTTGAAAAGCAAAATATCAATGTCACTGATTCAAACCATTCAAAGTTCATCAGCACATGAGTCATCTAAGGCTAAAGATAGTAAAAAATACAAAAATAAGGGCAAAGCACTTGTTTTAGTTACATCTTAGCCTTCCACATGGGTAATTAATTTTAGTGCCTCACACCACATAGATTCATCACAAGAAATTTTCTCATCCTTGGAGCCTTGTTCTATGCCTCCCATATTATTGGATGATAATAATTTTGTAGAAGTTATTAGGAGATAATCTGTTAAAGTGAATGTTAGAGCATTTGAGAATGTTATATGTGTTCCCTTATTATCCACCAATCTCCTATTTGTTTATTAGATCACTCACATCAATTTTGGTAAGAGAGTTGAGTTCACACCTAATTCAATGGTTATTAGGTAAGTAGATAGTAGATTCTCACATTTTACTCCTAATCAACTCTCTACTACACTAGTCACTTATTCAGATGGGGTGAGTAAATTATGACATGAGTGATTTGGCCATCTCAACTATCACTAGCTGAATAAACTTAGTTATCATGACATGGTTTCATAATTATCACCTATTAATTTTTATGATAGTTTTTTCTAAGTTTACATATTAGATAAGCATCCTGAATAGAAGTATGACAAAGGAAAATCATGGAGAGCTACACAGATATTGGACCTAGTTCATAGTGACATTACTCATATATTTCCAACACCTTCACTCAACAAGACTAAATGCATGCTTAATTTCATTAATGAATTCTCGATGTATACTTAGGTGTACTTTATTTAGTATAAATATAAATTATTTGATAATTTTAAGGACTTCAAGGTTCTTGTATAAAAATAATTAGGTAAATCCATCAAGATTTTTTGCATCAACAATGGTAGTGAGTATGTTAGTAATCATTTTAAGTAATTCCACACTTCAGAGGGGATTGAAATATAATATATAGTTTCACGTATCCCTTAGAAGAATGGTTTTTTAGAGAGAAAGTATAGGTCCTTGAAAGAAATGGCCAATTATATGCTACACTCCAAATTTCTTACACCTCAATATTGGGCTAAGGCCATCAACTATGCTTGTTATATATACAATCGAGTTCATCATAAAAAAATTGAATGGAATCACTCCTTTTAAATGTTGGATCAGTAAAAAATACATAATTAAACACTTAAAAGTGTTTGTATTTATTTCTATAGGCCATATTCCAAAGAAGAAACATAAGATAAGGGAACCTCAGAGTCAGTGTTACATCTTATTTGGATATCCTAAGGGTGTTAAGGGATATGTGCTTCTCCATCTCACCACTCATGAGTTTTTCATTAAGATAAGTGTTCAATTTCAAGATGTTCCTCAAAAATCCATAGTTGACACTTATCCCTCTTCCTTAGATGCATTGGGGTTTGATGATAATTTTGTTGATTCAAAATCACCAAAGTAGCTTTCTAATGATCTAAATTCCTCTTGTAGTTTAGATGATGAGAGTAGTGATGGGGACTCACCTCCTCCTTCTAGAATATATTAAAAGGATGAGTAATATCTTATAGACTCTCTAAGCATTAATCCTCTTTGGGTTAGATAGATGCTAAAAAGTGTCGACCAATGGGTTAGAGATTCATTAGATACTAGGTGAACCAATTCATAATTCTATATTACCCCACATGAATTTGTTGCATCTAATTTTGATCTACAATCATTTCACAAGGATATAGGCACTCTAGAATGGGATACTACTATATAGTTTCTTACTAAGTAACAACACTTGGGATTTAGTCCCTATTCCTAAGGGAAGAAAATTTGTTCAATATAGGTGGATCTACCAAACAAAATTTTTATAAGATGGGTCTGTAGATAATTTTGAAGAATGTTTGGTAGAAAAGGGTTTTTCTCAAGTTATTGGCACTGACTATACCAATATGTTCACCCTAATTACCAAAAAAAACTCAATTTGGCTCACTCTTACCATTACTGAAACACATCACTGGGATTTTCATCAAATGGATGTGAGGAGTGCTTTTATTCACAGTGACCTCAAAGAGAAAATATACATGGAACAATCATAAGGATTTTTGGAAGATCATTCCTTAGTTTACAAACTTTAGAAATCTATCTATGGACTGAAACTAGCTCCTTAATATTGGTATGCATAGATGGACTTCTTTCTTCTTTTGGTTGGGTTCAATAGATGCCATTATGATCCAAATGTCTACATATTATGATAAGATGATTCATTGTTGATTTTAGTTCTCTATGTGGATGACCTATTGATCACAAGGAGTTCTTAATCCACCATTTCATTAGTGAAAATTGTTTTGTCTAACATGTTCTCAATGACAAACTTGAGTTTATTTTATTACTTCCTTGGGATTGAAATTTTTGTCTAACTCTAGGATCACAGTTGCATAATCCAAGTACACTCTTGATTTGATTGCATGGATTAACATGGATAATTTTAAGATAGTTCCAACTCCTTTTATATCTAGTGTGAAGCTTGAGGTTGATTGTCCATATCCTTTGGTTGATGTTATCTCGTATCAACAACTTGTTGATAGTCTCATCTATCTTATCCACACTAGACTTGATAGTTAATATTCAATGGGCATGGTCTCTAGATTTATGTAGGAACCACATGAGATGCACTGGAAAGCAACTAAGTGGATTCTCCACTACATTTAGGGTACTCATAGTTTTAGGATTAAATATGGAGTAGGAATTAATGTTGACTTGATTGGTTATACAAATTCATATTAGGTTGTGATATTCAAAATCATAAGTCCACTTTAGGATATAGTTTCTCCCTTAGTTTAAGACTGATTAGTTGGTCAAGCAAGAATCAAAATGTCATTACTTTATCTTCTAAAGAGGTATAATACAAAGGAGATATTAATGCTACCACTAAGGCTATTTAGAATTAGGGTATTATTAATGAGCTTAGTATCTAGTTTTGATGACCAATAATCATATTTTGTGATAACCAAAGCACTATCTAGATTTGTAGGAATCTAGTCCTCTATCAATAGACCAAACATATCAAGATTCATATGCCTTTAATTTTGGAACTCATCCATGATCAAGTCATTGATCTTTGTTACATCTAGACTACAAAGCAAAATGTTGATATTTTCACAAAATCTTTCATTGAGAGCAAATATTTTCATTTGCAAGCTCTTCTTGAGGTTTGGGTAGCTCAAACATCATTTTATGGTAGGTATTTATATGTCTTGGGTACCTCATTAGGAATTTATGTTTAGACCCAATAACACTACCCACCTAAGCTATGCTTAAGGGGATGTTAGTGTAGGATTTTATTCCATTTAATGGGTTTTCCCTACACAAGTTTAGTTAGATTAATTAGGTGTCTTTTTAGGTCATTATGAAAGATAATCACACATTCATGAGGATGTGAGGACATGTTTATCTTCCACCTATATGTGTACCTTTCCTAAATATATTTTGGATAATGAAGAATTAATCATGTTAATGATAATATTGTAATCTTTGGATTGTTGAGTAATAAGTTTCTTTTAGCTTATGATTTATTTCCTTTCTACAATAGCTAATTTTTTCATGCATTTGATCCTATCCAAACCTGATCCTCAATTGTGGCCCACTCCAATAGTTTCAAATAGTTTATGTGAGCACTTTATTTTGATATAATTTATATATTGGATTTCTTTTTGGCTTTGGGCTATGTTCCCCTATTGTGCAAATGTAATTTTTCAAGTGTCTAAGGATTAGGACATGATAATGAGGTAGGAATTTTATGTTTTTTCCCATAATTTTTTATTGGAGAAACCTAATTGGATGTGGAAATTGAGATCCTACATTGGGATGGTTGGCGCTATCTATTGGATGTGATTTTGGTTTCATATTTTCAAGGGATAATTATTATTCCATTATTATTTTAGGTATCTTTGTACTATTAATATTAAATCCTTTCTCTCCTTCTAGGTCTTGATTATTTTAATCCATGATTTGAATATTCATTTTGTTATATTTTCTTCTATATTATTTATAGGGTGGGTGACCCTATACCCATGTTTATAAATCAAAATATATAGATATTTACATGTAATAGAGAAATACAAATTTAAAGCATAAGTTTAGGCATGAAATTGAAAGTATATAAAGACATATTGGATCATGATGTAGAGTGGTAGGAGAGGATTTTGGAGTAATCAGTGGAGTGAGACATGGTGGTAATCTTGGAGAAAGAGGGTTTGTTAGAGGAAAAATCGATGAGGTTATAGAAGAATGTGAAAATGGAACTATGCAAACAAGTAAAGATGAAATTGTGATTAGGTAACCCAACTTTGGACAATAATTTTTTGGTTGGGGATGTGAAGGAGAAAGGTTTATAAAATTTTGAAGCTAACCCATATATATGCCAAGTGGTTTAAAATGTGAATAACCCACCCATTTCTTAATAAATGCAGGAGGTGGAACTAGCAAAAACCTTGGAGATTGGTAACAAAGAGGAGGTTTGATTAGAAAATTTGAAGTTTAGTCTAAACATTGTGTTAGATCAAATTTTGAAGGATGTATTTGTTCATCTCCTTTATACCCCATCTCTATTTATTTTTTCTACTCTAAACCCTAACTCTAGGGTTTCTTACTTTTATGGCATCCATATGGCTACCTCAATTCTAGATAGTTTTTTGGATGAACTTATGGAATTAGATAACAAAGGCTTTGATAGAAATGGATAGTAATTACTTGGCATGGGGGATATTTTGGGTCCTAAATTTGATAAGAGGGTTTTTTTAGGAGCATGGTAGTGAAGAGGTTTTATATAAATGATGAGTTGCAAGATTTTGATTTCTTGGTTACTGGATTTTTTCCACCTCCCTTTCTTCATTTTTTGTCTCCTCACCCTAAAACTTAGGTGAACTTTGTGATCATAGGAATATGACTCAAGATAAGAGGTTATATCTAGTGTTAGTTTTCATATAAAATAATGAATAAACAACTAACAAGCATAACATATCTAGGCCTAGATCATAGGGGATCTTAGTGAACAAACAACAATTGAAAACACAACTAAAATGAAAAAGATACAAGATCTCTTACCTTCCTTAAATGGGCCAAATGATTGTTCATTTGGCTTGCTCTTCTTCTACTCAAAGAGTCTTTGTGAAATAGAGTTGTGTGTCTCATTCTCTCCTTGGCACCATTGTTGGCTTAGTTTTCTTGGTATGGCTTATGCTTGCTTGATGTAGTTTGATGGATTGGCTTGTGATTATGGAATTATAGAAATATAGCTTTGAATTATGCACCAAATCCTAAATTATAACTTTATTATGTCCAAGATCTCTAAATTAAGAGGTAAATGTTTGTATTTATAAGTTTAGAAACTAACCCCAACCTAAGGTGAGTTAGAGTGTAGTTAGAGATTGGAATGGATTTAAACCTAACCTAAGTGAGTTAACTAGCTCTAGTAGAGTTAAAAGTTGTCAAAACCTCATGATTAACAATGAATAAGCATGGGTGAGATATTTTAGGATATTTACAAAGGCTTGACAACTCATAAAAGGTAATTATGAAAATGTTAGGATATTTGTATTTTTGAATTTCCTTTTTTAGAATTGCATTAATTTCTCATGGATAATTCAAGTAGGCATTTGATTAGGTTTCACATGTTAATTAATTTTGTTTAGGCATTTATGATTTTCAAGATTTGATTTATGTGTACACTTGCCCCATTTAATTGGTCTATAGGCCACATTGCATGTTGTGATGTTGTAAGATAATTAGAGATGAATTCACGAGAGGTTTTTGTTACTTATAGTAAGATACCCCATTTAGGGATATCTTAATAGGATTCAGAGCTTTGATGATTGATTCATAATAAAATTTGAGACATTTAATGATTATTAAGCTTAATTTGTAATGGTTGGTAAGAATCAATTTAAATTCTAGTATGAATCCAGTAGTGGCCCATTTTAGGTGTCTATAGTTTGCCCTTGTTTAAGAAGATGTTGCAAACCATAGGCACAAAAAAAATTTATCAAAGAATGAAAATGGGCATGTATGCCTAAAAGAATATGATTAGAATAAAAATTACTATATGCCTATAAATATGCCTCCTCGAGGGAGTGGTCATCATATGTTTGATGGATGGTCCCTTGAAAAGAATCAAGAAGAATAATGGGATGAACCTATGGGTGAGATTAATCTAAACGATAAAATGCTTACATGCATTGATTTAAAAAGTAATAATTTTCCCAAAGGTGGTTATAATCAGTAATAAAGGGTGCAACATTGATTTTTCCATAAGTGGTTATAATCAATGGCAATGACATATACCCCAATTAAAGTTGATGAGTTAAAATAATGACATACCCATAGGTAGTTATAATCATTAAGATGACCTATATTTAATAAAAATGTTTGATTATGCCCCAGTAGGTAATATTGACAAGAATAAATCAAAGATATAACATGTTACACAAATTAAAAATGATCTGGCATAAACATTGATGAGATGGTATAATGACTAAATAAGCCATAAACAATTAGGCACACAAGGATGCACAAAGTGATGAAAGATATGAATAGAATACTAAATTTTGATCAATATAAATGATTAAATTATACTTACCAATGTGAATATGCTCATCTTTATTAGCATTGATACAACTAGAATGGTCAAGGTGTTTAATTTTATCCAAGAGGGTGGAAGGGTTTGCCAAGGGTACCAAGGAGAAACTTTCATGGCTCCATTTCTTATAATACTTCTCAAGATAATTTTGTCTATAGCATTTGATGGTATGCCTCATGATAGAACACCATAATAACTTATTTGAAATATGTACAAGGACTAACTCCTAATCTAATAAGCAATTGAAAACAACACACCAATGATAAAAACCATGATGATAATGTTAGTGTATAAATATGGATGGACTCAAGAATAATGTGTAAGAAATCACCCAATGAACACATATAGATTGAGTTAAGGCATAGTACTGAAAGCAAAAAAAAGGCAAACAATCAAACAAACAACACAAAAAGCAAACAAATAAAAGATAAACACATAAAAATCCTAAAAGTAAAAGCAAAAGAAAGCATCATAACAATGGATTTTCCCCAGTAGGGTGGATCAAGGATGGATAAATAGGCTTAGACAAGACAAATGTTTTTGGATTTTGAAAATTTTGAATATTTTTAGTATTTTCTAAGCATCTCAACCTGATTGGGAATTAGAGATACTAAATGGTCCAACTCACAAAATGGTGAGTGTTGTTTTAGGTTACTCCTAAAATAGTGAGATCATATATAAAAGAGGGACTAAGATGACCTCAATGTGAATCGAGTGTGGCCTACATAATCCTAAAAGTACCTTGATTCACAATGGCTCCACCCACCAAAAAAGGTAGGGAGAACTGACTAGGTCACAACAAGTTCTTAAATCCAACAAATGGGTATGCAAATGAGAATAGTGCCAGTAAGGTGACACAGTAATTCATGGTAATGAGTGTTATCCCTAGTTTTCACATAAGTAGTTATAACTAGGAAACAATAGCATAGGTAAGTGATACTAATTAACTCATAAGTGGTTATAGTTAGTAACATGATAGTGGTATTATAATTTTCCTAAAGGTAGTTATAATTAGGAACACTTGGTATAACATGAATGAAAGATATCTTACTAGATCAACTGCCACACTACTTTCATAGACTATCATTAAACACAAAATTGTAAAATTATTGAAACTTGTTCAGAATCCCCTCATAGAAGGTGTGAGAAAAACCAAAGGAGTCAAGATTAAAAAAAGGCTTGGGTAGGATGGCTTAAAAATAGGATTTAGTCTAATAAGGATGGCATGGTAAAACAATATAGGGTATGGCATTGTTTAGGATGATGATGGTACGAATATTAGATATATTGGTAATAGGGTTTCCCCCAAGTGATAAGGTGAGGGTAAATGGTAGGGTATAGAATAACAATAAAAGGAATGGAAAATGAAAATGATAAGGTATATGGCAACTAACAATGGTATGGTAAATGTTTTTGGCCTAGGTATGGTAAATGATTCTATTATTCTTGATGATGTGGACATGCATGTCCTAATCAATAAATGATATAACTAGAATAATCAATCATCTAAATTGTTACCCTACATCTCTTCTAAATAGTTTCTCCATTAATAACATGCTATATATTTAGACACAAATGATTTTATTGTGATCCTTGTTGGTAATTGATTTTATTTCCTTCAAATGTCAAGACAAGATATCTTTGTAGCCTCTATAAAGGAAAGTGCAACTAGGGATGGTAAATATGGATAAATGTTGGATGATAATGGAATGTATAATGGTTGGGAAATAAATGAATATCAAGGTTTTTAAGCACACACAATATTATTGATTCTAAATTCAACATAACTTTAGATGTGGTGAGGCTGAAGACTTATGAATATTCTCTCAATAAGACCGCCATATTTTTTTGTTATTTGGGCTTGAGTGTAACTACCATATGATTATGCTATAGATTAGAAGCTATACTAATTTGATCTTTGATAATGTCTTCATATAGTGAATAAATTTTATGCTCAACTATTGGTGCCTCAAAGAGGTTTTCACAAATGAAGTTGTCTTGATTATGCCATAGCACCTCCGAGAAGGTATCACTAAGGAACATTGACTTTTGACTTTGATTATCTTTTATCACCTCTAAAAAGGTTTCAATATAAGATGTTGAGTTTGAACTTTGATTGTCCCCCAGCACTTCCAAATAAGTTTCACTAGGAGATGATTCTTATTATATATGAATTTGGTTTTGGCCTCCCTAATGTTCTTCAACTGATATGTCACCATGGATACAGTTTAATAAGGTATGATTATGTCAATCCCAATTGACACTTATGGGAGATGAAATGTCAAGATAATGGCTAAGTTGGTTGGTGGTAGTGGCATGTGAAATGATAATGGAATTGGGAAAGGTATCATAATCCTCGTAGAAGATGCTAGGAGAACTTATGTCTAAAGATAAAGTAATAATCCTCAAAAACTAGAGGGATCATAAATGTATTCAAATTGATATGAGAGGCATGTGTAACCAATGTTATAACAACCAAAAATTTATTTTGATTTTGAATCTGATTATGACTCAATGGACTTTGAATCCATTATTGAGATTGACATTGATTTTTCTTATGTTGCTAGATCTGATGTCGATTTAAGAATACAACCTGACTCTAAATCTTATTCTTAATCTGATGTGTATGTGTCTATAATAATGTCTTGTTGAATGCTTGATTTTGGACAAGAAATATCCTATGATGGCATAATGGGCTCTACACAAACTAATTTTTCAAAGTGATACCCCTCCATGAGGGGAAAAAGGTCAAAAGAAAACTCTATAGAGATTGGCTTGTCAGAGGGAGATTATTTAAAAATAGGCATAGAGTTGAGGTAATGATTTTCCTAAAGGTAGTTATAATCATTAATAAGTGACTCAACAAAGACTAGTATGTCAGAATGAGACTCCTTAATAATAGGTATAATATTAAAATGTGATTTATCATAATTTGACTTATCACAAATGGTTGGTTCAACAAAAACATCTTAGATTGGTTGGTTTTTTGGCCTTGATTTACGATCAGTTGTAAAATGCTAATTTTGAATATTTCTTAGTCTTTAAATGATTGGATCAGTTGGGTAGGTATTTATTGGCTTGATTGGGGCTAGATTATTGGCAAGGGTTTTCTAAAGTGGGGAATAATTGGCAATGGATGAAGAATGGTTGGAGGTTATATAATGATAGGGTGTTATAGAGCTTGGTTTCTTACACAAGCTAAATGATGAGGTCTTAGAATGTTAATGGTAGGGAATCATAGATCTTGATTACTTGCATAAGACAAAGGATGAGGTCCTAGTAAACTGAAAGGGATTAGTTAAGCTTGGTTTATCATACAAGCCAAAGGATGAGGTCCTAAAATAGAAATAGTAGGGTATTGTGTAACTTGGTTACTTTCACAAGCCAAAGTATGAGGTCTTAGTATAGAAATGGTAGGGCATTATAGAACTTGGTTACTCACACAAGATAAAGGATGAGGTCATAAAAGGATAAGGGTAGGGCATCATGGAGTTTGGTTGCTTGCATAAGCCAAAGGATGAGGTCCTAGTATAGAAATGGTATTCTTTGGATGTTGTGGAGCTTGGTTGTTTATGTAGTCTGAAGGAATGTTAATGGTATATGTGAGGGATTAGGTAGTCATGATAGGGTGAGTATCATATGCCAACTAACCAAAATAAGGTATCATCAAATCCAATACTTGGTTTTGCTCCCCAAATTTAGGATTATAAGGAGGATATGGATCCATCTCATAATCACTTCTTCACCATAGGGGTCTTGATCAAAGTCAATTTATGTAACCATTCTATTATTTGTTTCCCCAAATTGAGGATTGAAAGGAGGATAAGAATCAATCTCATAAACCACTTCTTCATCATTGAGGTAATAATAATGGTCAATTTGTGTGACTATTTATTAGAGATACAATCATTGAGATGAGGGTGAATCAATGATGCAAGATATTTCAAATTTAATTTCAATCATTTCAAACCCTTGTTTAATTACCACAAGCATTCATAGAATATACAAGTCATTCATAACAATGAATAATAGATAATGCAAGATTATACACACAACACAATATATATGTGGGAAACTCTCTTGCAAAATAAAATCCACTCTCAAGCCTGTAAAAACATGGACTACTTCTCCTATAAGGTATTACAAACATGATACTTTAGTGGAACACCCATTCCACAAGGAACACCTACCCCTAAGATGGTCAAGTAATTCTGACCAAAATTTAGTGAAACACCTATTCTAAAAGGAGCACCTACCCTTAGGATTTTCAAATCCTTCTGACCAAGATTTAGTGAAAAACATGTTCCATAAGGAGCACATACCCCTAGGATGGTCAAGTCTTTCTGACCTAAATGTTGAGCACCCTCCCAACACCTATGATATAAACATATCCATCTTTGAACTAATATTTTCAATACCTGATTATGGACCTCTAATTTTATAACCCCTAAAAAACACCCTCTCTATCTCATATAAGCCTCTCACATAGGCATGACACAATCTATCTTCCTCTTCACTCAAACTGCCCTCATATACACACTCAAACCTACAAATCCTTCTTTTATTCACTTTTCTCCCCAATATTTAAACCTACAAGAGAAATATATTTGAAATTAGAAATATAACCTATAAGGTATACACACAATCATCAACCTACTTTACTCTACAACTAATCTACTAGGCACACACCCTTTATTATTTTCTTTGCTCTTCAACTCTTACACACCTCTTTTTTTAGGTCTAAAAATCACCACCTTTGATCTAACTTTTTATCAATCCATCATGAATATCATGTTCACAACCTTTGTTATCAGCCATAACACATACCTTCACTCTTAAGGCATCTACATGGGTCACCTTTAAGTAGTACCCTCTTTCAAATAAGCCTAAGTGAAGTTTTAGGTCCTATGGAGACCCATTCACCTCTTTGACACTTCTCTGAGTAAAATTAGAACACAAGAACACTTTAAAAATATATAAAACCATGCCACATGATATATAGGTCCAGATTAAGTGACAAAATCCATCACATCACCCTTATGTTATAACACAATTAGCCCAAACATCATTCTATACATACGATCACCAAGAATGAACACATAGTTAACTTCTAAGCCTTTGATCATACAGAATCTGGATTAGTCAAACCTCCATAATCCACATAAATGATCCTCATAAATTCTAAAACATTTTACAATACTTATTTCATATTAAAACATCAAAATACCATCAATAAAAACTCAATTACCCTTCTTGAGTTACTTGCAGAACATGAACACATGCACAGTCAACTTTGGAGCTTAATAACTTTGATTATATGAACATTCATAATTTTTAACTAGGTTCTATAAATACACCTTGTAGTCTAATACAAATTTTCATTTTACAACATTATTAAATTTTGTATATATCAAAAGTTATCAAAAATTGTTGATTAGTCTTCTCTCACAAATTTGAATATTTAAATTTCAACTATCACTAAGCAACTATTAAAATTCAAACACTTTGTTAGCATCTCATGCCCTCTAATAGCTTGAAATAATACACATTATCAATCTCCCTCAAAAGTAGCTTGGTCTTTATCTTTACTTACTATTAAATATTGAGAACTTATCATCATCTCATTACTTCCTAATAATTTGGAACAAACGCACTCCATCGATCTCTTTTGAGTTGCTCGATCTTTATCTTATAATGTTCATCATTAGATCTAGATCATAAATCCTATGATTATGATACTTGGCACCCTAAAATTAATTAAAAACACTTTTTTTTAGTCCATGCATTTGTGCCACTTGGTAGTCCCATGTGCTTTGTTGACTCTTTAACTTGTCCCACACCATTGATCTTCATAAGTACGAACCATCACTCATTATTGATCTTTTGTCAGATTAGCGAGCTTGTAACACTTGTCACTAGTACAAGAAACCTTTGACATGTTGCCTTTATATGTACCATTTATATAAATATGTATGATTCATCTCTCACCATTGTATCTTATATACCAATAACCTCAAATTTTAATGTAATTAAACTTGACAGTCTCTAGCCCATCACAATCTGCTAGAGCAACTTAAAAGCTTTATAACTTGAGCTAGAAATCATTTCAAGAGTCCAAATTTTTAGGGTAGCTTCTTACAAATAGAGATAATATATCCATGTAAACCTTTGACCATTATTGAATTTATTTTTACTTGAACCAAATACACAAACTTATTGGTTCATACATATTTGCATGATGTGTAGTGATAGTCTGGCTAAGTATAGAACTTAGTGAACTTCTATTTGAGAGGCCAAATTTGTGCCCACATATCTTTAGCTACATTAAACCTCATGACCTAAAACTTGGGACTAATTTTATAACACCCATATGACCAACTTCCCTTGACTCGTCCATACATGGCAATTATGATGTTAACAAACTACCTACTTAGATTTTTTGGTCATAGAACCAACTATGCCAAAATGAGAATAATGAAGAACCGAATGAATATCGTGCACTTCACAAGCTCTCCAATCATCCTTGAATTTTTATAGGACCCATCACACATGCTTAATAATAAATAACTATCCTTAATCATGTAAAAACTTGAATATCAACCAAGCCTACTTCAATCATAGTAGGACAAGCACACTTCACACTTTGGCATTGATACTTAGACTATCAAAACACTTCATCCACTCACCTAGACACCTATAAGACATCACTGATAACTTTCCAACACTATTATATCATAACTTAGACTGTACCTATTTCTACCATAAGTTTAATGATACATATCCATATTAGTGATGATTTTTATGTTAAAGGCCTAGAGTTCTATAAACTCTTTTAAAAAATGTCCAAAGGATTTAACTTGGTCTAACTTGATCTAGGGGAGTTGTATCTCCAAAATGGTTTCTACTAAAACTTGGTATAAAAAAATCTAACATCAAATATTTGACACATAAAAGGTCAAGTGGCTAAATAAAAATTGGCATGCCAAACTCTAGGCTCAAAATATTCCAAATAGGTCTAATCTAGGGAGAGAGAAAAAGTTGCTAGGTCTTTTGGCCAAATGCAACATCAAAATCTAGGCTCAAACAAGGCATGTGCTAGGAACTTTGGCCAAAATCAAAATCTAGACTTAAAACAAATGTGAGATTTTAATCTAACAAACTTGGAACACTTTGGTATAGACGAGGCATACAAACTTCAAACATAAAATTGGTCAATTGGCATAAGGCATAAGGCAAAAGGAATATGGAGAGAGACTCTTTTCTCCCAAATAAAACTCAAAAATAATAATGAAAACTAGGCTCCTTTAAAAAAATAAGTTTAGATAAAATTAAATGGTATAACGGTATTAGGAAAATATCCAAGCAATAGTTTTCAAAGTTTAGGTAACAAATTAACCTAAGTTACATAAACTAAAAGAGAAAGATCAGCGTTTAAGCCCCAATTAAGTAAGGCATAAATATAAATCAATCAATGTTTGAGTTTTAACTTAACAAGGCTAATTAAAAACATAAATTAGGAAACTAGACATATTTAAATAAATAATGAGCTAGATAAAATGGAATGTCATAATGGCACAAGACAAAGATTCAAAATACATACATGGCATTGGTTCTAAAAAATGGTATAAAGAACAAGGCAAAAAAGTCTTGAAATAAATATGAGCATCATAACAGCATTATTTCTCTCTAAAGATGTAAATAATGGTATGTTTCAATTACTCCAAGAAATAAAACTTAAAATGATCTAGGCAGTGTATCGTTACCCATTTCAATTAAGTGACACACACAAACAAGTTTAGGAAAATTCTAAGGCAAAGGTGTTTGACAAAATGGCTAGTATAATGCTTCCTCAAACAAAGGAATAACATATAAACAAGACCCATTTTTGACATGGTTTTAAACAAATAAATTTTTAGACTCAAAAACCAAGCAATAAAGGACAAATGATAAAACATCTAAATGTAACATCCTATATCCTATAACTAACAAGGTTGGTCAAATGGGCTTGACTAAAACAATAATTTTTAAACATCTATATTGATCCCAAGTGTGATTAACATAAGATAAAAATCATGTCAATTGAGCTCATACTAGTTAACTTAATATGAAAGAGTCTATTCCTTTACATATTGACTCCATCCATGGACTACTTAGTGGAGTCCCCTAGTTAAACAGACCTAACTTGGGCCTTCATTATGAAAGGAAAGGTTAGTTGTTCGACCTCATGGATCTCATAGTATGCATACCTTGATTTATATACCCCACCATGGAGTGGGGTTGAAACAATGCCAGGAGATGAAACCTTGATCAATGCTTCCCTAAATAAATGGTGAATAATCTATGAACTCCCCTTCACAATATAAATTGCATGAAAATAAAACTAAGTGGAAAGACTTTAGGTTTATGTTTAGATCACCCAAACCATGTGGGTTTTGGGGGGAGCCTAGACAACAGTCTTTCCATGCCTTGGACTAGGCACAAATATAATGAAAAGGTACTTTTGGTCACCCAAGTTCCCTATAGGAGATCGGGGGAGAGGATACATGTACTCTTAATTTTGATCAAACAAACAAACATGGCATAAAATGATCATTTTCAAAAGCATGTAGATAGGTGATTAAAGTTCATTTTTAAAACACCAAAAATGAAATGTGTTGTGAAATTTTTGGCCCCCCTTGACATTGGTCAAAACTTGAAAAAACTTTGAAAAACATCTAAGGCATAAAATTGAACTACATTATTTTTAAACACCAAAAGATGAAGTGAGCAATATTAAAACACATTCAAATGAAGCTCCTTGGCCCCTTACCGTAAGTGCAAAACATGCAACAAATTTCACAAAACAACTTCAACACAAATCATATAGGTTCATTTTAAACACTAAAACCAAATGTGCAAGACTAAGGTAAATTCATTTTAAACACAAAAATGAAGTGTTAAAAACCGTTCAAACTTGTAAATTCATGTCTAATTCAAACCTTGGCTCTACAAGGGTGAGAGAGTCTCCTTATGCTTAGGAAAAATTTCAATGGTGAGCAAACAAACATTCAAAATATAGCTCTCAAGTTTCTTTTTTGAAAACATAGAGATTAATGTTGGTTATAAGGTGATTGATGTCAGTTGATCTCACAAAGAACCGATGGCAGCTGTAAAAAACTGATGTCAATCACCTATGAACCCGAAGGCAAAACCAACATGAGATAAAAATGTTAGATCAAAATTAGATAAAAATTATTTAAACCCCATAACATAGTGATTAGGTAGAGAGTTTAAAGGTAAAATAAACTAATAAATAATGATTATGAATGCTAAGAAGATTCAAAATCAAAGTTTTGAAGCCATGTGTTTGCCCTACATCCTGATTAACAATGGTCATGTAGAACCAAGCTCAATTAGGTATAACTAATGATAATTAAGAAGAATCAATGTCGGTTATTCCTGACTGATGTTGATCTCTATGTAGATCTGAGTTAGATAAAAATCATAAATATGGAAAAAATAAAGTTAAAATTTCAATTTTGAAGATATTCAATCATCCATTTGATGATTTATGAGTTACAAATAAATCTCCTTGGTACATGGGGTGCTTCAAGTCCCATCGGGCATGCCATTTGCGATCATATAATTTTTACTCAAGAGAGGAGGTTAGATCTAGTGTTAATTTTCATATAAAACAATGAAATAAACACACTAACAAACATAACATCTCAATGCATATATTATAGGGGGAGTTTAGTGAACAAACAATAATTGTAAACAAAATTAAAATGAAAAATAAATAAGTTCTCTTACCTTCTTTGAATCCTCCAAATGATGTATTAATTTGGCTTGCTTGGCTTGTGCTCAAAGAGTCTTTGGCAAATGGAGTTGTGTGGTTCCTTCTCTCCTTGGCACCATTGTTGGCTTAGTTTTTTTGGTATGGTTTATGCTTTCTTGATGTACCTTGATGGATTGGCTTGTGATTTTGTCATTATAACACTATAGTTTTGAATCATGGACCAAATCCTGTATTATAACTTTGTTAGTTCCAAGCTCTCTAAATGAAGATGAAAATTATTATATTTATAGGTTTAGAAACTAACCCAAACCCAAGGTGAGTTAGAGTATATTTAAAGCTTGGAATGGGTTCAAACCTAACCTAAGTGAGTTAATTAACCCCAATAGAGTTAAAAGGTGTCAAAACCTTATGATTATAAATAAATAGGCATGGGTGGGATATTTTAGGATATTTTTAAAGGATTGACAACTCACAAAAGGTAATTATTAAAATGCTAGAATATTTGCATTTTTGAATTTCCTTTTTTAGAATTGCATTAAATGCTCATGGACAATTCAACTAGGCATTTCATTAGGTTTTTCATGTTAATTAATTTGGTTCAAGCATTTAGCATTTTCAAGATTTTATTTATGTGTGCACTTGACCCATTTAATTGGTTTATAGGTTAAATTACATGTTGTGATGCCATAGGCTAATTAGAGATGAACCTGTGAGAGGTTTTTCTTACTCACAGTAAGATACCCCATTTAGGTATGTCTCAATGGGATTCAGAGTTTTGATTATTGATTCACAAGAAAATTTGAGACATTCAATGATTCTTAGGCTTAATTTGTAATGGTTGGTAAGAATCGATCTATTGAAACCATTGGTGGCCAATTTTAGGTGCTTACAAACCTAAGATTTGTAGGATTTATTTTTAAAAATGTTGGGAGAGTAATTGGGTTTTCCTACTTTACCAATACCTATAGGATGGCATGAGATAGTGTATCTACATAAGATATTGTTTGGATGAACTTGATTCTATATAGTATTAGGAAGCTTCACAAAAAGGCTATGTTGATGAGAAGGATTGTGTGATAGGGTTTTTTATTCTACTATCAAGCTATATGATAATTTTTTTGAAAGGTGGGGAATGCTTGTCCTTGGAACAAGGTAAATATGGTTTTTCTTTGTTTACACTTTTTTAATCTAGACTATAAGTGGTGAATGGAATTTTTTATCTTCATTTTTTCTTAGGTAATTGTATTCATCCCTAGTTGTGAATCCTTTTAGCTAGTTTGTTAGTGATTCATCTTAGTTTGTGATTGATGGTAGTGTTGTGGAAATTTGGTACTTTGTTGGGGAAGTTATCATCTTTTGTAAGCATGGGTACTAATGGGCTCAGAATGCTTCAACTAGCAGAATAATAGTCCTTTAGCTTGATGTGTTATTTTAGATAGTTTATGTGAGAAATTTATTCATATTTAATTTAGGAGTTAGGGTTTTTGATGGATTTGGTGTATATTCCCCTTTTGTGAAAATGTATTTGTTAAACACCTAAGGCTTGAGAATATATAATAATGTTTTATTTTTGGGGTTTTTCTTATAAGTTGTCATTGGAGTGACCTCACTAGCTGCGGAAGTTGGGGTACTAGATTCTAGGTTGGTTGAGGACATATATTGGATGTCATTGTGGTTTTAAGTTTTTTAGGAATAATTAGCCATTCTTGGTACTATTAATCTCAAAGCCTTCAACTCTTTTCTTACTCCTGATTGTTTTAGGCCCTAGTTTGAAGTTATACCTTATTATATCTTCTTCTCTATTATTTAAATAGTGGGGAAACCTTAATCCCTATTTATGAATCATATATATATATATATTTATATTTATATTTATATTTATATTTATATTTATATTGACATGTAATAAATAAATAAGAATTTGAAGCACATGTTTAACCATGTAAAATAAAGTATATAAAGACATCTCCCAAAACTAAAGGATAGATTGCAATCTAGGACTGTGATTTCTAATATTAAAGATGAAATAAAAAATTTGAAGGTATAGTTTAAAGCCAAGTTGGAAAAAAATTGCATGTTTTGGACCTTAGACAACTTAATTAAATATAAATAAATTTTGTACATTTTGAACCTTATATGATCCTATCATGGTGCCTAATTATTTCACCCTTGGTTGATGTTTATTGTTGGCAAGTAATATCCCCTTAAAAACTCCATCTCGATCTAGCAATCGCTAATGCTATTAAAATAGTGGAGTCATTTGTCACATTGAACTCTTATTACTTCATATTTTACAAGGCCATCATACGTTTATCATTGGAATATCCCATTAAAGTATATGAAAATGAAGTCAATCTCTTTATTATTGACATTTCACAATTTCAACCTAAATGGGGAAGATTTCTATTATGCTTCTCCATAGACCATTCTCAGTGTGTAATAAATAAAATAGTCCTAGAACTTCCATCTCCTATTCCTAGGGAGTATATCTAGTTTTCCAGGTAAATCTATCCTAAAAAGTCACACTAAATTATTCCATATTAGCTAGAGATCAAGCAATTTCCTCTTTATAAACTAGCTAATGCATCAGGCCTCTTTATGTACCTTTCAAGGTTTCTTATTTATTTTGAGGAGTGTGTCTTTAATTAGGCCCTTCTTAAATTAAATCTTAAGAACTCAATTAAATTGTTAAAGGTAACATCATCCAAGGCAATTACTTATGAATAATATTCTTGATAAGAGTATAAATAGTCTTAGATTTTATTATTATTATTATTATTATTATTATTATTATTATTATTATTATTATTATTATTATTATTATTATTATTATTATTATTATTATTATTATTATTATTATTATTATTATTATTATTATTATTAATCATCTTCTAAGTACCAAGAATAATACAACCCCTTATCTCTTTTCATAAACTAATGTTTTGTATTGCTCATGCCATATAACCTTTTTTTATGACCAAGATTAGTTAGATGTAATGTTGAGTGTTCACGCTAATATTAATGTAATCAGTCATTTGCTCAGATCACTAATTGACATGGTTAGATTAAATGATTCATGTCTTCTAAATGGAAGGAATGTCTTAGGACATGACAAGCAAATACAATTTTAACTTGTAATAGTTCCTTAATTTTCACAAGATTGATATCCTATAAATACATACAGTGAACACACACATCAATTTCTAATGCTTTGGAATATTTTCAAATTTTATTTCTTTGTTAACCCAATTATATTATCCCCTTCACTCCTTATTACTTAATTATATTTTTTCTTAGGCTATGATAATTCTAGGAGCACATATGGCATAAAACAATAGGAGACACTTAAATGGTCCTTAAATTTTGTGAATAACTCTATGGATGGTGATACTAAAAATATTACCACAAATTCAAGAAAACACAAGTGGCATTAACAATAAAATGAGTATGATATCACTAAAGTATAGAATTATCATATCTCATAAGGTTCTAACCAAAATGTATCTTTTAATTATACTATTTTGGTGAGTAAGCTCTTCTACTAATAATGTTTAATGATCACAATATGACATAGTAATTATCATTGTGTCGAAAGATAATTTTTGAATTCTTGGTCATTATGTCCCTTATAGAATACTAAATCATTCTATCAAAGTACTCACTAAAGGTACTTCTAATTTACTTTTCATTTGTAAAACTCATATCAATCACATACTAATAATTTAAAAGTTGATATATATATATATATATATATATATATATATATATATATATATATATGCTAACATCCAATTAATCATTTGAATGCCTATTGAAATATTTTATGATCAAGTTATCACAAAATGATCACATGGTGAATTTGACATAGGATTCTATATCTTATTCATGTTTGTACCAAGTGTACAAAGGATGAAAAATGTAACCATTATAAGTAATGACAAAATAAGAGGGTGTTACATATCTCATAAAATAAGTTTATGTGAATGGACTAAATGAGGCTTGAAATTGAGCGTAGCCCTAAATTTAGCACTAGAAAAGAAAGTTTTAGAAGTAACCTCTTATCTTATAAGTACCATTGCCTTTTCGATAGCCCTAAGATGTATAAAGTGTTAATATGACAAGAATATTAGATTTTTTTTAAGTTAATATTGGTAGTTTAAGTCACATTTGTAGAAAATCAAAGCCATTTTGATAGATTAAAAAATTAAAAACCAATATACTCAATCAAAACAACACTTAACAGATGAACAACATATAAGCTTAGAATAGGTGGAGGGTTAACTAGGAAAATGCCAACGGAAATAAGGAATTTATAAATTTTACAAATAAATAGAAGCCTAAATTTAGAGTTAGAAAATAAATATGCAAAAATATACTCTTATACTAAAAGCATTGTTAATCTAGACGCGTCCCTAAATTTTGAGAGGTTAGAAGTGTTGAAATAGTAAGAAAGACTGAAAGGCTTTGAATTTCAAAATGAAATTATATGTAGCATTGGCCTTAATAAGGTATATTTTACATTTAATAATATTGATTTTAAATTTGTGAAAAAAACCCTAAGACTTGATAGATCTAAAAATACTTTGAAGACATGCTTTAAACATATCTAGAGTCATGTTACGTCATTATAAAAGGAATTCCTAGAGGAACAATATAAGCATAATGTTGAGGATGAGATCTATGGGTTGTGTAATTTTGAATATTTTCTATAGGTCAAAATTTTAAAAATATATTATAATTGGATGATACCACTGTAAGAAGAAAGGTATTCACTAAAAGAGCTAGTTCTATCTCGGACTACAATTGAGATTGCCAAAAATTTGGACTTTCTATTGAGAAGAATTTCATAATCATACCAAGTATGTCAAAATGCATAATCAAATGGAATAAATTTAAGGTATTCAATAAATGTGTATACTTAAAAAACTATATCCAAGTATGATCTTATATACCATGGAAGTCAATGCTCAACAGTTTTGAAATACATATGTTGAGGCTATTTCAAAGAATACAAAAGATGAAGTAGATTATTTGGTTGTAAATAAATGTGAACTAGAAGATGCATTTGAAGATCAATAATTTACAAAAAAAATTGAAAAAATGTTGGAAGATGATGAGTATGCAAATTAGATTGGAAAAAAATGACGAGGAAGAGAACACACAACTAAAATATTTTTAAGACATTGATGTTACATATGTTGAAAATTTATATTTCTAGTGTAGTTTTTTATTTTGGTTCTTGATCTAGAATTAGATATAATGATTGATGTATAAAAATCAGTGCTATGTGACTATTGGATCCTATTATATATAAGGTTTCCATTGAATATGATGATAACTTTATAGAGGTAGTGAAATATATATCCCCTTCATAAGTTAATAGAGAAACATGGAAATGAGACTAATAAGATTAATGAGCATATATTCAATGAAAGTTGGGACTCTAAGTTTTTTGATGTAACATAGAAATTTATAACCAAAATGTTTAACAATAATAGAAAACTTATTGAAGTATGAGCTACAAAGGTTTGCTTAAAGTTTTATAAGGTTCAAGTTTAGATGCCTCATAACCATTCTTTGAAAGGCATGACAAGGAAGAAACATCTATTCTTCAAAAAGCTTAGAAAATATAAACCTTAATAAAATAATATTATATACACAATCTACGTATGATATTTATAATATGTGTTGCCTTAATGCTTTATAAGGTTCATGTTCAAATGCATCATAGCCATAACAAGGGAAGAACATCTATTTTATAAAATACAAACCCTCATAAAACATTTTATACACACTTTGTACATGTGATATTTATAAACCGTATCACCTAATTATGATTGTTATGCCTACACATTCAATTTAATTGATGTAAAAAATTTAAAATTACATAAGGATATGGGATTTTAATATATTAAAAATGGCACAACACTAAATTAAAAATATAAACCCTGATAAAAGATATTATATACACAATGTACATATGATATTTCTAATTTGTATTGCCTATACTATGACTTCTTGGTAACAATTATATTATTTGATGTCTACAAATTCAATTTAATTTATGTAATAAATAGAAAATTACCTAATAAAATAGAATTTTAAAATTTTAAAAATGACACAATGTTAAACTAGAAATACAAATGCCAATAAAATCATATTATATACATAGTATTCATATTATATAATGCCTATACTGTGACTGCTTGTTATTTGTAAACAACTTTATTCATCGATTATACATGTTTTCAAGTTGTATTAATCCAATAACTAAGCTTAAAATTGAGATAACTACATGTTTTAAAACATAAAGAAGTGAGACAAAACAAGATATCTACTAATTCAAGACCAACTATGAACATCTAATGGATAGCCACATATATATCATATATCACTAGTAAAGGTCAAACCTCCAAATAAACATGCATTAAATAATAAAAACCTCTCAACTACTATCAATTTATTAAACATAACAATAATTTATTAATATCTTAGTGTCTTGTAGGGATGAAATAAATACAAATCATTTTGTATTGTCCCTCTTGTTACAACCAAACAACGAGATGAGTTGGGAAAAAAGAGAGGAAACTTTGTTTATAATGGAGGTGAAATAAAATATCTACAAAAACAACCTATGCATTAATCATGGTGGCAATCCCATATCATTTCCATAAAGGCATCATGTAGCAAGGAAAATTGAGAAAACAAAAGCCAACTCTATCTAACATGGAGGTGATAGTCAAAATAAAGGTAAATTAGGAAAACATCAATAAAACCAACTAAACATTCATCATGGCAATAATGCCAAATCCTATAGAAATTTATAGAATACTACAAAGTATTTTGAATATTCTCTCAACCCCCAATAACCTTATCTCTAAATATATAGCATGTAGCCACATTAATTGGGCGAAATAGAAATCAAACATTTATTGAAGCATGCTTGTTCCACACTCTTTGTACCATAAGAACCAAATCTAGCAAGATTTGCATAAAATCTAATAGAATATAGATTTTTTGGCTGGCCCAAATAAGTTTTTCTACGTCGAACCTATTTTTTAAAATTTATTTTTTTGTTTTGGTTTTATAAGGAAAAAATGCCTAGAAACCATAGATATTATATAATATTAACATTTTATATTATTTTATTAATGTTTTTCATTTTATTTGTTAATTTTTCATATTTATAGAACTACGCTCACATATGTGATATTTTGGATAGGATTTTATGAGCTTTTTTGAGAATTATGGAATTTTTTATTTTTTGCCCTCACGATCAAATCTAGATTTTGAAATTGGTAATTATGCTTTGTAGGCATTCATAAATTGGAAAAATAAAAATATAGTATATAAAAAATACACAACAAAATGCATACAAGTATAAAATATTTAGAGAATAATATATAGTATTTTTTTAGCAATGATAGTAAATAGGTAATGAATAGAATGTTCAGAATAACAACCCCTCCATTCTCAGATAGTATGGTTTCTAGAAAAAAATCCCAAAAACCAGAGATATTATATAATATTAACAATTTATATTAATTTTTTGATGTTTTTCCTTGTATTTTTCAATTTTGCATATTTATAAAACAATGCTTACATATATGTGTATGTATTCTAGATCAATTTTTTCTGAACATTTTTTCAAAAATTCTAGATTTTTGGATTTTTTTGCCCTCTTGAATGGATTTGCATTTCTAAACTTGGAAACTATGAAATTTAGGAATTCTTCAATTGGAAAAAAATACGTGACATAAAAAAACATACATAATAAAGAGGGTGTAAGTACAAAATATATAGATTAAATAATATATAATATTTTTTCCAGTGATGATAGAAACTAGTCAATGGATAGAACATGTAGAATAACAACCCTTCCATTCTCAAATAATTTTTTTGAGAAAACTAGAATGAAAATAAAATCATATCCTATCCTAACTTCCCTACCAAAGTAACATGTCAAGGAATTGGAAATGTTGGCATTTATCTCATCACCACCAATCAATGTTAGTGGGTAGAACTAGATGAAGGTTAAGGTTAAGATTAGCCACTATGGTACACAATATCATTTTTATTCTTCCTATTCCCTTTCCATCAATATTATCTATTTTATTATCCCCAAACTGGACTATACCTTCAGTAGTTTTCTTCAAAGATATAAATTTATTCCTGTCACCTGTCAAATGGCTTCAATAACCACTATTAATGTACCATTTCAAACTCTCATCTTGAATGTGAAAAGCAACTTGTGATAACATGGATTCTTTTTCTTTTGGACCATCATTTTCTTGTTCCTTTTTGAGTACTTCTAAAGGTTTTGAATTCTTATCAATTTGAACATACACCTTCCCATTTTGACTAGGGGGCTCTGCATAACCCAATCTACATAATCTTACAATATGTCCAATTCTATTATAGTTGTAACAAATCACACTGTTTATATTGATTTTTAACCCTTGGAGAAATTAATTTGAGAATATTTTTGGAAATCCATGATTATTCATATTAGTTTTCCATGCATGATTATTTCTAGAATTTGATCTACAATCTATAGCTCTATGTCCAAACTAATTACAAGAAAAATATTAGCCATAAAATGAATTCATGTACCTTATTACATTTGGTTGCTTAAGGAAATGATATATAAAGATTTTCAAAAGGTATATTGACACTTTTGTTATCTCTGAGAGGAGTTATAATCTTCTTGACCTTTGACTATCATTCATAATCTCAAATTTATTTAGAGCATCAACATGTCTTTGACTTACTAATATTATGATCTTCCTTGTTATTCTACTTGTTCATGTATCCAAGGCCAATTTTAATGAGAGGTGACCTTTGACTATTGAACATGTCATCTAGAATTCCATTACCCTTTTCAAACTTTTTATAATTTTTTAATTTGACTGTGAACTATTCCACATCTGACTTCAATGAACATATCTTAGATTTGTAATCATTACACTCTCCTTACTTGGACATTAGACTTAGATTTGCTTCTTCTAACTGAGTCTTGAGATTATTGATGACCTCCTCAGCTTCCTTAGCACTCTTACGTATCTTAGTTTCCAAGATACATATATGTTCTTCATGAATTTTTACAAGAGACTTCAACTTTTGATTTTTACTTCTTTGATTCTTAAATTCATCCAAATCACTAATAAGTGTTGCCTCAAGATCAACCTCAAATTATTCTTCATACACTTATTCATCATCTATGAAGACTTCTTCCTTTTAACTATTCCCATCTTCAACTTTAATGGCCATGAAAAAAGTTTCATCACTTCTATGGTTTAAATTATAGTCATCACTATCTGATACATATTTATCACTGACTTTAGAAGAGTTGTTATCTTTTTTAGAATATAGACTCCTTTTGTTATTGAAAAAACAATCTTACTCTTTTCATAATTTTTAGACTTATTATTATCTTCACCATGTTATTCATCATGATCATGTTTTTATTTTTGAGGACATTTGGCATCAAAATGACCAATCTTGCCAAAATTGAAACATTTGAATGGTAGCTTGACTTTGTACCTACCTAAACCTTTTCTCAGTTTCCTCATAATTAAAACTTCGGCTTTGTTTTCATCAATATCAGTGCCACTATCAATTTTAACCTTTTTTATTTGTGTTTTCTTTGTAACCTTGAAGGTTGATTCCCTTTTGTAAGATCTTCCATCATCAGTCCTCATCTCATAGGCAAAAAGTATTCCATGAAGCTCATTCATTTATAACTTGTCTAAACCTTTTACTTCTTCAATTGTTGACACCTTTGAGTCAAATCTTAGGTTTAATGATCTTAGAACCTTTTGAACAATAATTGACTCATTAACATTTTGTCCAAGACCTATGATTATGTTAACTACTTCATACACTCTAAGAAGATTTTCTAAAATATTTTCTTTTTCCTTCATCTTTAAACATTCAAACTGTCTTCTATAAGATTGCATATTTTCCAATTTTACCTTAGTGTCACCTTCATCGATGAGTTTTAACTTATCCTAAATTATCTTAGTTGAATCACATTACATCACCTTGATAAACTTATATTCTACCAATCTACACAATATAGCATTCATAGCCTTTGAATTATTCTCACTTGCTTTCTTTCATGCAATGTTAGTTGGAGGAGTTTGAGGGATAGTATACCCATCTATAATTGACTGCTAAATGTCAAAACTAAGAGCCATCAAATAGGTCTTCATCCTAATGTTCCAAAAGTCATAATTAGTTATAATGAATAAAGGGGCATTATTTTTTGAAAACCCTTCTTATACTTGATGACTAGACATTATGATTCTTAGGATCTACCTTCCATATGTCAAGCCAGACCTTGAAGAACCTAATCTAATACCAATTAATGGAAGCATAACCATTGAGAGATGGGGAAAACCAATGAGCTCTTACAAATTTCTTCTAATTATTTAGTTCATTATTAAAATATCAATTCAAAATCCATAGAGCAATCAAACCACAATAAAGAACATAAAGACATAACACATGATATAGGTGGGAAACCCTTAAAAGGAAGAAAACCCATAGTGATCAATGCATGGACTACATTTCATAAATAAAATATGTAATGATTGAATAATATTTATAAGTACCAAGTCAACTTGAGGAACCAACCCCAAATAACCAAACACCAACTTGACAAAAAGATTGAGTAAGCACCCACTTTCTAAGAAGTGTCAACTCCTTGATTTATAGACACTAATCTATAGGAATATTCAACCCCCTTTACCAAGTACTAACTCAACTTGAGGAACTAACCCCAAATATTCAATCACCAACTTGAAAAAAATATTTAGCAAGCACCCACTTGCCAAGAAGTCTCCTTGATTTGTAGACACCAATTTATAGGAGGCTTCAACACCCTTTGCCAAGCACCAACTTAGGTGCTTAAAATAAAACACCTTTCTCAGTTTCTTCTATCAAAAAATTATGGTAAAATTCTACTTTCTCTACTTATTGATCTCATATTCATTCTACTATTTTTCTACTTATCAATCAAATAGACACATTAAGCTCTCTTTCATTGATCTTTATTTTTAAAGACTTTATCCTCTATGCCTTCTCTACTCATCTCTTTTAGTATATTATGTATACTCTAGAGCTCATCTTCCTATGAATTAGAAGATGATTTCATACTCATGCCTCTTTGGCCATTCATTTCTTAATGGATCTTTGCTCTGCTCCTTAGCGATGTTATATTATCATCTTCTTCAAATATCGATCTTGATTACATATAAGATGATGATCACCAACCTCTTGAAAGTTATCCAAATAAAACTCTATATTTATATTACATAAGGATTTATTCTCTTTTAAAAACATAATTCACATTAGCTTATATAAAATCTCACTCACATAAGACAGCCTAAGGCTGGAATACATTTAAAAATACTTTCCAAACAAGTCTATAGTTATTATGTTGAATTTTATAATAGTCTTGATGTAGTTTTTATCAAACCTAATGCAGTCCATAGCAACCCTGGTGTAGTTTGTAGCATGCTTGATATAGTCTGTAGCAAACCTGATGTATTTTAAGCAAACCCAATGTAGTTTGTATCTTGCCTAATATAGTCCATAACTACTCATATAAATTACTTAACATCAATGAAAATATTATTTACTAAATATAAAACCCTTTGACATCAATGACAACATCTCAACATAATGTACATCTCCCTTAGTTGACCAAATAGACCTACTAGGCAACTACGCCTAGTCACTCGGTGCTAGTTGCTTGATGACCATGAGACTTGAGTATATACTTAAAAATGGGTAAGTGAGCATGTTTTAGGTCTAAAAAATCATATCACACCATGACATATGCTTTTCAAAAAATGTACACCTGTAACTCTTGCTCATTTGGGTGACTAGGTCACCTCTCACTAGCACTTCTAGACTGCCTCATTAATCTAGGATTGTAGAAGCAAATTCAAGAGGAACTAAGAGTATTTTATGATATTATAGGTTATAATACACTTTATACTATCCTATTTAATTATATTCAAATATTTATATAGCTATGTACCTTGAAATCATCATTAAACCTTATAAAAAATAGGGTTTTGGTGTATATGTACAACTATCTGTACAAACCAATTCTAAGACTAGGACATTATTAGAGTGCACAAGGTGTTATAGATGTATCCAAAGTTAATTTAATTCATCTAAGTGAAAATTTCTCAATATATTTCTCATTGGGATTTTATTAGGGTTTTAGAGAGGTTTAGGTAGGTTTAGACTCTTAACAATTATTCATAGCCCTAAGTGCTTGAAATGTAAACAATTATGCCAAAAAAATCAACTATAAAAACTCCTTAAAATTTCCCTAGTATATGAGGACCACATGAATTTTATCACTAGTATTCTAACGTGAAAAAAGTGCCTCTTGGGCTCAAAACCCTATAACTGTGAGGTTGAGGGAGGAAAACTTGAATGAAAAGGAGAAAAAATGTGTGTTTTGGGTTAGAAACACCCCATAAGGGTTGTGACATCCCTAAAAACATATGTTTATTATTTTTCCACTCCTATAAGTGTCTGTATACCCTTCAAACCTATGCTTAGGGTTTGTTTGCTTTATAACATAGTTGACCCTATAAGGCTGTAAGTGCATTTTCTTTCCTCTTCAATATCCCAAAACTCATAGATCCATATTAGAGCATTTTCACTCACATATCTAAGCTTCCAATCCTCCATAGTTATTAATTATACCTATGAATCCTATATGCTTCAACACCCTATCCCAATATTCATAAGCCTTGACTTCTCAATATGCCTAGAGATGACAAGTGGGTGCTCAAATGAGAGCATGTCTCTTTAGGTCTTAGAATGGATTCTTAATGTGAGAAAGTGAGGGATATTAAATCAATACTATAGAGAATTAAAATGAAAAGGAGATAATTTCATTTCTTATTATATCCATATGATTATGTATAGTTAAAATGATGTAGAGCAATCACAAAACAATCTCAGTCTATGACTTGTCACTAGATGCACTTCTTGACAATGGCTTTTCACTTCTTTCTAAGGGGTCTCTTATTATTTATTCATGCAACACTCTAAGTTTCACTTTATAGCTTCATGCTCTTTATTATATTGATCATTATTATAAGGAACTTAATATTTCACTTATTCCATTAACAACTCACTTCTTTACTTGTTTACCAATCCTTGCAACTTCTCCTTACACACAGTCCACCTTAGTAGCCCTTTTTTGGCTAAAATGACATGTACAATTCTATATGAATTAATAATGACAACCCAATATTAGATTATAATACCCTCTATTGAACATGTCCTCCTAAATTTTGAATTTCTAGTTCTCCTTCTTAACCCCTTTACTACTATTTTTAACACCACTATTAGGCCTAATTAGGTCAACCCTATCACTATTTACACTCAGTCCTCCTCTTGGCACGTGTATGTAAAAAATCAAATTGAAAACTCAAAAATATATTTATATTTATGATACCTCAATAATTACCAATTTTTGTGGCTTTCCACTGGTTAGGTTATTTTATAATGGCACTTTTCGTTACAAACCCTAGTTTTGAGTTTCTAGTCTTTGTATACACTTGAGAGTGAAAAATTGATCAATTCTCATTTATTTTAGGGATTAAAATCATGTTGATAACTATATAAGGTCTATGGTACCTATACATATCTTTTCTAAACATTATTTACTCATTACACTTCCTCTGTTTCATACTCTAATTCACTTTCCTTACTACTCTATGTGCACAGTTTTAGCAAACAGGGGTCACAAGGGTTCCAATGAGGTTTTTAAGTTTCAAACAAGATTTAAATTTAATTTAAATATATTTTAGGCTCTAGGGTACTTATTTTTACAATATCCATTTTTTATATTCTCACAACCATGACCATACTCCCCTTTTACCATACAATCTTGCTTCAAAACACATATATATTCATGCATGAAGGGTTATGGAAACCAGTTCTTGCCAAAAGGTTATCCAAGAAAGGCCTCTCTAACATAAATTGTTTTTTATGTGATTTAACTCCTCAATATGCCTAATCAAACAAGGGTTACATTTACCAACAACTCTACACCTCTCTTTATCATGATCTTTTGAATGCTTAACATACACAATTACCTTTGTGAGGTCTCTCAGTGTCTTATGGGGTCTGTAGATTATCCAAAGATATTTTTGAGAACTTTAAATATTATTAACTGTAAAAAAACCTTTAAAAACACCTTTTACCATTCTTAATAATAACCTTAATGCTTACCTTCTTGGAAAACTTTGTGAACCATCTGTCTGCTCACTCACAATCATAGAGTATAATCCTTGTTAACACTTCCTATAAGGGTTTTGTTTACAACATCAGTTTCTAGGATACACAGAGAGTTATTTAATAACCTTAATAAACCTCTTACCTATCGGAATCACCCAACATCTTAATGAAAGCTTTTTTAAAGACTTTTTTCACAAATTGGTTACTTACTGCCTAAAATACCCTTCATTATAGGCCTATTAGTTCACCATGCAAAAAAAGTTGAAAATAATATATAAATCCTTAAAAATATATTCAACAAACATATATCAACTCTCCTAAAAAAAATCAAACATGAAAACACTACACAAAAATTCTTCCTTTACTGAGCAATTATAACACAATCATTTACCATTGCGCTTGCACAAGACAAAAATGTGGGTTAACAATATTTGCCCATCAAATTTTAGAACTTTATCTTAATTTCTTGGGATAAAAGTCCCTATTCTTAAAATACCATATCAACAATTTAATACCAAAACCAAAAATACAAGTTTTTTACCCCTACCAAAACTATCATAACTAACTTCAAGCAACTTCTTGCAAGGGTGTTGCCCATGACATCAACATCAAGATGGGTTATTCCATACAAGTGAGGCTTGAGGACATGTTTATAAACCTAGAAGGCCTTATTCACCTTTCCTATCAATATAACACCTTAATAACCTATCCAACAACTCTTACATCATCCTACTAATGCCAATACATTCAAATATTCAAATTGTGTAATTTGGTGGGAAACTCAAATTTAAAACTCCAACCACCCTAGGCACTCTCTAAGAACTTGGAAATCATTCCAAAATTCAATTTTTTAGACTCTTAACATTGTTCCCACACCTAAACATGTATTTTGACTCCCTAATCACCTGAATTAGACAAAATTTACATTCACCTGATTCCATGAGTGATGCTCTGGCATCATACTCCCAAGGGGAAAAAGAAAACAAATTGAAAGTGGATTTTTTATCCATGATCCTTTCTAGATTTATCTTTATGTCTTTGATGACATTATTATTCTTCCTTTTAGTGTCTTTAATGAATTGTGACTTCTCAAATGTGACATCTTGATGACTCTAAATCCTTCTATTTACCTACTTGTCTAAAATGCATGTTGCCTAAGCTAAATTAGTGTGAGGCAGTTGGCATGCCTAACCTAAACCTATTTTAGCCTTTTCCCTTGCTGCCTTTACACACCTTGATTCTTCTACAACACTGAAAATGATTATCATGTCTTCACCCTTTTGCAATACTTGCTTATATACATGACCAAAACTGAGAAATTGAACTCTTAATTAGATGTGATCTAATAGTTACTTCTTATTTTTATTCCAATATCTACACTACTACTTTCTATGCCCTATAGTCACTCCATGTCTCTATCATCCAAACTACTCCTCCTATCTTTTGTACAACTATTACAACCTTGTATATTCCTCCCAATGATTTAAATGGTGATTTCTCTTGTATAGGCATGCTTAGATCATGAAATTTGAATTCACCCCTTATTTCTTCTATTGTACTTTATCCATACAAATTCCTACAAGATAATTATCATGCTTTAAACAAAAATGTATGTCTATGTTCTATACCTTTAGGTTCTTCAATTATTTAGCTTCCCTTAAGGTTGAGTGTTCCACCTTTTTGACATTATGTTGATTAAGATTGTTATTCTTAATATCTCCTTCATCATATATTGCTTTCTTAAACTATATTCAGCTTGACTCATGCCTCCTTGTCTATATATTGCTTCTTCAAACAAAAAACAATATACCTATTCATGTAAATCAATGTATAAGGGATGTATGTCTCTATCCTCATACCTTATGTCACCATGTAATGTATTCTTCATCCTTAATAGATCCATAGAGATTGCTTACAACACTTCACATGTCTTTATCCTAGTGTCTTGATGTTGTCTTATCAAATCAACCTGAAACATCCTCCTTGTTTCTCCATCATCAATCTCCCATATGTCATCTTTGAACATGATGACCTTGTCAACTATTGAGACTAGAAAAACATGAAAATCCTAACCATATTCTTACATGGATGAATTCTTGATTTGATCATGATTTCTCCTCACATCACTTCTATATTCTACATATCTACCATTTGGCAAAGAGTTAACATAAAAATTATGAACTTCAAAAGGTTTCATGAATGTACCTTGAGCATCCTCTCCTTCTTTCATATGTATATCTATCCCTTTCAAAATCATTTATTGACTTCTTTTCATTTCATGGATTTGTATTGATATTCATCATGCTACCCTCTTTGATGTGGTTTCTCACATTCTTGCCACTTCTCAATTATAAAATCACTCTTACACACACATAAGAATACATATTCATCCATTATATTTACACTACATTGAGTGTTACATACCTTATTCCACTCAAAATTTGATTGATTCTTAATATTACATGAATTTTATTCACTTAATATGCTCCTAGCTACTCCTTTTGATATCCTTATCATATCTGAACTATCCCTTTTGTTTTCATCTTCATTAAATGACTCTTTGTCATCAACTTGTTCTTTCTTCTTCACGTGGTGTTTTAGAAACTCTTGATCTTGAATTCTCACCTCTTTTTTGTCTTCCATATTTCTCTTTAGCTAAAAGTTACAACTATCCAAATACATGGTTTATTCTTCTCTATTACCTTGTTATTGTCTACTATTTTATATCTTTGGATAAGGTTATCCATCCTTATTTTTCACTTCTTGATGAATCTTGGTTTGTATTGAATCAACTCTATCTTCTTTGACCTCAAACTCCTCTAGCTTCCTTATTTATATGACTTTATTAGTGGTTTCCTTTACATCACCTATAAACACATCACAAAACATTTTGTTAGCATCAAAATTTAGAGCCTTCTTGGCTTTTTCTTTTGCTTATTTCTTGGACACTTCATTCTCCAACTTCCTCTCTTTCTTGGTATCATTCCCAAACCACTTTTTATCCATTTAAGCTACAATTTTTTCTCCTCTTCTTTTGGTATACTCTCTATATTCTTATTTTTTGAGCCCCTTATTCTTTCATGTCATGCTAGATTATAATGCTTTCTCATAAAGATCACTTCCACCATTAAAATTAGTGACCTCATCCAACAAGATGCTCTTTTTTTGGTCATCTTTCATGTCTAACTTTGTGGACTCATACCTATTCATGCTCACCCTCTTAATATTACTTGTCTCCTCTTCTTTTTTAAGGGATTTAATCAAGTTCAAACTCTCGATAGCTTTACCAAATTACTATTTGGTTTCCATCAACATCACTCTTTATTCCAGTCTTCATGCATCACCTTTTATTGGTAAAATAACATGTGTCACTCCATATTTATTTATTGTGTAAGTGTTTCTATGCCCATCATAAACAAACTTCCTATAAAATTTCCATGGACTCCCTAGAAACAAATGGAAAACTCTATCCTCATAGCTACCTATATCAAAATCAACAACACTTTACTAACTTACCATGATTTGATGTCCTTTTTGAACCCATATTACCTTGTAAGGATGGGGATGAGGCATTATTTTCAATCCCAACTTTTTTACCATCTCCAAAGACACTATATTATCTATAATTCCTCCATCAATCACCACTTTTTATCACTTTCCCTTTACTTTACAGCTACTTCTAAACAAACTTCTCCTTTGAATCGGTTCTTATACTTATCCTTTCCACTGCATCAATATCCTTCTCATGGGTAAAGATTCTCTTTCCACTTGTCCTCTTTCTTCATGTGACCCTCTTGCATTATATTAACCATCCTTGACAAATTTTAAGGGACATTATATTTCTCTATGCCCTTATCTATTACAATGTCAACACTATCCTTGGAATGTTGGTCTTTGTATATGTCTTATGAAACTATCATTAGTTCTTAATTTATCAATTGAAAATGACCTTATGTCATGTTTATGGTGTTATTATCTCATGGTTTATTGACCTAATATAATCTTATGTGGTGGCCTCATGTTCTCTTGGAATGTTGCTCCACTCTCTTCTCCAATTGTCCTTAGTTATAAAGGTTCCTCTTGATCTTGTTGTTCTCCATTACCTTCCACATGTACTATCTTTGAATCTTTTATTATTTCCTTGAGAGCATTCTCAATGGCTTACATTCTCATGATGAATGGTAAAATTAGTTGTGTCACTTATTCTACCACATTATTGACCAATTTTTATTGATCTCTACTACATCTATCCACTCTTTGCTCCATAAAACACTGTTCTTGGTTCCCTTTTCTATAATTCACCTCTAGACACATGGTGTCCAATATTTGTATTTGTTTTGTTAAGTCTTGTCTTATTTTTACCTATAATAAATCACCCACATCCAAGATAAAACCAGATCTGATACAAAATGATGCAAAGAATTCACAAAACTATCTTACTCTATGACTTGTCTCCAGATGTACTTCTTGATAATGGCTTATCACTTCTTTCTAAGGGTTCTCTTATTCTTTCTTCATGCAAGAATATGAGGTTCACTTGATAGTTTCATGGTTTCAATTATATTGATCATGTTTATAAGGGAATTAATAGTTATCTTATTCCATTAACAACTCAATTCTTTACTTGTTTACCAATCTTTACAACTTCCCCTTACACACAGTCCACCTTAGTAGCCTTTTTTTGGGCTAAAATGACATGTACAATTATGTATGGATTGATAATGACAAAATAATATTAAATTTTAATACCCTATATTGAAATTTTCCTCCTCCTAAATTTTCACTATCTAATTCTCCTTCTTAACCCCTTTACTACTTTCTTTAAGGCCACTGTTAGGCCTAATTAGGTCAACCCTATCACTGTTTACACTCAGTCACTCCTCTTGGCATGTGTATGTACAGAATCAAATTTATAACTAAAAAAAATATTTATATTCAATTATACCTCCATAATGACCAATTTTGGGGGACTTTTACTAGTTATATTGTTTTATAATGGCCCTTTTCGTTACAAACCCTAGCTCTGAGTTTCTAGTCTCTGTATACACCCAAGAGTGAAACATTAATCAATCTCATTTTATATAGGGATTAAAATCATTTTGATAATTATATAAGGTATATGGGACCTATACACATATTTTACAAACATTATTTACTCATTATACTTCCTCTATTCCACACTCTAATTCACTTTCCTTACTACTCTATGTGCACAGTTTTAGCAAACAGGGGTCATAAGGGTTCCAATGATGTTTGTAAGTTTAAAACAAGATTTAAATTTAATTTAAATAGTGTTTAGGATATATGGTACTTGTTTTTATCTTATCTAATTGTTATATTCTCATAACCATGACCCTACTCCCATTTTACCATATAGTCTTACTTTAAAACACGTATATAATCATGCATGAAGGGTTATGAAAACTAGTTCTTGCCATAAGGTTCTCCAAGAAAGGTATATCTCATATAAATTGTTTTTTATGTGATTTAACTCTTCAATATACCCAATAAAAAAAAATTTACATTTACAAACAACTTTTCACTTCTATTTATCATGATCTTTTGAATGCTTAGCATACACAGTTAACTTTGTGAGGTCTCTCAGTGTCTTATGGGGTCTGTAGATTCTCCAAAGAGATTTATAATCACTGTCAAGATTATTACCTATAAAAAACCTTTAAAAACACATTTTTCCATTTTTAATAATAACCTTATTTCTTACCTTATTGGAACACTTTGTGAACCATCTATCTGCTCACTCACATTCACAGAGTAAAAGCCCTATTAACACTTCCTACAAGGATTTTGTTTACAACATGTGTTTATAGGATCCACATAGATTTATTTAAGAACCTTAATAAAATTATTACCTATTATAATCACCCAAAATTCATAATAAATTTTTTTGTTAAAGACTTTTGCCATAAATTGGTTACTTACTACCTGAAATACCCTTCTTTATAGGCTTGTTAGTTTACCATGCAAACAAATCTAAAAAGTATATATAAATCCTTTAAAATTCATTCAATATTCATATATCAACTCTGCCAAAACAAATCAAACATGAAAAAATGACACAAAAATTCTTGCTTCACTGAGCAATTACCACATAATCATTTACCATTGTGCTTACACATGACAAAAATAGGGGTTAACAATATTTTCTCATCAATTTTTAGAACTTTATTTTCATTTCTTGGGATCAAAGTCCATTTCCTTTAAATACCATATCAATAACTAAATATCAAAACCAAAAATACAAGTTTTTACCCCTACCAAAATTGTCATAACTAACTTCAAGCAACTTCTTGCAAGGGTGTTACCCATGACATCAACATCAAGATGGGTTATTCCATACAAGTGAGGCTTAAGGACATATTTATAGACATAAAAGTCTTTACTCACTTTTCCTATCCATCTAAAAATTTAATAAACTATTGAAAAACTCATACATCATCCTTCCAATGCCAATACATTCAAATATTCAAATTGTGCAATGTGGTGGGAAACTTAAATTTGAAACTCCAACCGCCCTAGGCACTCTCTAAGCACTTGGAAATCATTCCAAAATGTAATTTTTTAGAATAATAACATTTTTACCACACCTAAACATGTCTTTTAACTCCTTAATCACCTAAATTAGACAAAATTTACATTCACCTACTTCCATGAGTGACGCTCCTACATCAAAACACCTCTATTCAAATCTTATAATGGAGATCACCCTGTATGGTAGCTATACTAAAAATAGTACATTGAGGGAGATGAGTGATAATTTGATCATTAGGTACACCATAAATTATTTTAAAAAAAATTAATGGATCTCTAAGAATCCATTATTATAATCAATAAACTATTCTTTAAAAAAAATCATACTTTTAATATTGTTTACAACCTACAAGTATGACCATATGAAGGTTTTATTGATACCATGAGCTCACACATGTGAAGTGAGTCTTGAGGATGGTTTATATTATTTTTTAAGACCCCTGATAATTTCCCCAACTTTTCATTCTTCTCTCATCATGCTCAAAAATGGAGAAACTAAAGCAAACTTGAACCCTACCTAGATGGAGAGAACATAGTGAGTCATTCACCTTATTAGTGATTGTTCATAAAGAAATGGAAACCAATATGAGAAATAATTCCAAAAAATAAAATAAAACTAGGGTCTCCTCCTCTTCCCAAAATCTTAGGTGCTCATTCTCTCTCCTTTATTTGTACCAAATAGAAACTTGACTAGCATTTCTAATCCTCCAAGGAGCTTGATGGAGGAAAGGGATCAGTTTTTTAATCCTCTTGACTTGAAAATATCTAAAAATCATGGATCTAGGCCTGTATTCATTAATCAATCCATTCACATGACTAAACATGATCTTATTCTGATAAACTTGTATAGACTACCTAAAAATCTTCTCTTTTTGTTATGAAAATTGTCCACTTTACTTGAAAACTAATTGAGATGATATGTCAAGTTCCCCTCAAGTTTGTTCACACTTGTACAAGCATGTAGTGATGTTTTCATCTTTTCCTTCTATTATAAACTTGTCATTTCCTTACAAAACCTTCTTTAGACATTATAAAATGGATAATAAAGCATTGCAAAGAGGGGTGTAACATTAGAAATGAATATTGCCACCCTTTTTTACACTTGTACAGACCAAACAAGGCATGCTATGGCTTATAAACCACATGACATGTCTCAACATGAGCCCCTATACCACTTAATACCCTTGAACCCACTTAACCATGCCATAAGCTAACTAAATAACATAAGGTCAAAAATGAAATTTAATTTTGTCAAAATAACCCTAAACCTTGCTAACCAAGGCTTAGAAAGACCATTTTGAGGAATTTACAAGGAATAAGATAGCCAAACTCCAAGGTTAGGAGATATAACAAGTAAATTTTTGAATTATATGGGTTAACATTTAATCTGGGAGGTCAAATTATCAACATAATTGATGACTCACAAGGGTTGACCAGCCTTTTGGTCAAGAAAACTAGCTATCTCATTCTTTTGGGTACAAGACTCACACATGACAACATGACTTGAGATGACTACTTTTCCTAAGATTAATAAACAAACCTATCACATTGAAAATTTTTAAAGACTAAAATAGCTTCACCATGCACACATAAGCAATAATCAAACACACATGAGCTTATAGATACTTATTGGAAACTAGGCAATCAAGAAAACAACTGCCCTAAACTTTTCTTCTCCCTCTTGGGTCAAAGGGGAAGTTTCTTAGATCTTTCACTCAATGATATGAATAATGGCATGAGATAATCAGCCTCTTTGACTTTAATCTCATTATCTTCATCCCCTCATTTAATCCCATTCTTCTTATCATACTCTCAAGTGAGGTGATAGTTGTAAACCAATATCTTATGAAGATATATTCTTCTTGTGCTTCAATTTTCACCTCAAATTTGTGTCTATATTTGGCAATTTCAGAGTTTTCCAAGTTGGTTACATATTTATTTATAGGGGTAGAAACATCAACCTTTGTTTTAATTAGCTTCTCAAAAACAATATTTTACTCATCTTGGAAGGTACCATATTCATCATACATGAGTGAACCTTGAAACTGAATTTCTTAGAGATGATCTTCAAGACCTATTGTCTCACTAGGAACCTTGCATTTTTTCTCAACAACTTCATATTGCTCTTCTTGAGGTATTTTCTTACTAAGCTATTCAAGTCCCTTGATCATGTCCAAGTAGGATTACCTCATGTCATTAGAACCTTGGATCTACTCTTGAGACTTAGCAAGACCAACTACCATAGTTTTCTCCTTAGGACCTTTCTTGAGCTCTTCACCATGATCATTGGCCAAGTTGACAATTTTAGCATTATCTTGATGAGGTAGAGATGTATCATCTAATCTTGAATAAAAAGTCTATATGTCTTCCCAAAAGGTAACCTCTTCATGATAAATCAAAAAATACATGAACCTAACTATCACTCTTACCATTTCCTTATGGAGCAAAATATTGATCTAGTGCCTATAACTCTCCAACAGGGTCATGATAAGGCTCATGTTCTAGTGCAACTTGATTATCTTCATCTTTTATGGATAATGGAAGTTCATTTATCCATTTAAGTTATATTTCATCTTAATTATTTGATCCTATATATGAATTATCCTCTCTAAGTTATAAAACATTAATTTTACCTTCACTTGAGACCTCAACCTACTGTTCTATTTCATTATTCATAGTTATCATGTTGAGTTGTTCAATATCGTCTAAGGACTCATGATGAAACTACTGCCAAGGGTCATCCAAATTAGTTAAAGTTATCTTAGCTTCAATAATTGGTTCATGAGGGTTATTTTCATGGCTATATCCTAGAGGATAAGTTTTTTGTGTTTTATCCACCTTAAGTTCATGCCATTGTGACTACTCTACATCATCAAACTTCCCTTTAGGCTTAAACTCTGATCTACTAAGGTGAATAGGAGTATCAATAGTAATATCCTCATCATATGTGATTGAATTATCTTTTTTAAGGTGTTCTTATGACCCACTTAAAGCTAAAATATCATCAATCTCTTGAAGGACTATCACCTCATCAATGTTCTCTATCAAATTCCCTTTTACACCTAGATGATCCAATTCTACATTCAATGCAACTAGTTTTTCTTTACATAAGGGGAGGGTGGGGGGGAAAGAGTCTTCACTAACTTGTTTGATAGTTACTAAAGTTGTATTCCAACTTGGATCCTTAGGATTATTAGGTTGATCATGATGTTTTTGAAGAGATGGAGAAAGATAATCAGTTGAAGACATTACATTCTTCCTTTTCCATTCCTCAATTTCTTTGTCAAACTTATGTGTATCTTAATTCTTATGAATGACTATAGTATGACAGATAGATATATAACATGAAAAACTTGAAATATCTCTTAAAATATCCTCCATACACTTCTCTTCATTTAGATGCTCCTCATTTTTCTCCAAACTACATGTCCTCCTTCAAATAGGGAGATGGTGGGAGGGAAATAATGTCCAACTAGTGGATTAGGAACATAAGGATTTATAGGATACTCTTGAGTGAGTTCATGGGGTGATAAGTTACTATAAAAACTTGGGAACTTATAGGCTTGGTATTCACAAATTATTTCCCTCTTTGCATACCTAGACATCCATAGACAATTTGAGCTTGAGGAAGAGGTGAGGGGATTTGAAAGCTTGGGAATCTCCTTGTTATAATTTATTTAACCTTCCTCTATTCTTGGTTTGGGTTTGGCATGGGAGTAACATTCCAAATATATTGACATGGGGAAGAAGGAGGTAGAATCTCATATGATTGGTTGCATTGAGATTGTTTCTCCTTCAAGGTTAATATCTCACTAGCAATGATTTGACTCATGCTTTTTAACTCCTCCAACTCATTGGAGAAACTAGGTGTATCTTGAAAGGGTGGTTGGGGAGTGAAGGAGGGGTATTAATTATGATAATAATTTTTCCAAGGAGGCTTATAAGTCTCAAAAAGAGGGTAAGGTTGATGTTCTTGGAAGTAAGGACAATGACAAGGTTCATAAGGATACTATGTGGTTAGCTTGTCAAGGGGCTGGTAAGGAGTACCATAGGACTGATAAGGAATTGTAGAACATAAATCTCATCCATATCTAGCCATCAAATTTCATGAAGAAAATAGAGATCAAGAAAACTATGAACAAAAATTGTTCTTACCCTTGGGTGAATACCTTATGATGACCCTTAGCATGAGATTTTGAGTGCTAATCTGCTATCAGAATGCTTACATCTCCATGATGTCACTGAATGTTGAAAGTGTATGCTCCAAGATGTTTGAATTTTTGTCTCATCGATCATGATATAAAATTTTATCAGTATGGATTTCACCTTTAAAGTAGTGGTGTTTTAGCCCTGACTCATCCAAATGATATAATGGGATTACCTCTAGGTGTGGGTATCCTGGTTAGTGAGGTGGACCTCTAATTTTGGGTTTAGTTCCCTTGATGCATCATTTATTGGATCAATTATTAAACCTACTAACTTGATGATGAAAAAGTATAAATATATGTATGAAACAAAACCTAAGCTAAGGGAAGTGATGTACCAACATGTTGTGTCCACTATATTTGACCCTTCAAAACACTTGTAAATAAGACAAAGACTAGAGATTAGATCAATCTCTCCTAGAGAATCTTAAGAATCAATAATTCATATGGAGGTTATGGTAAGGGGATTAAACTTGAGTATTATTAATGATATTCCTATTTTCATGACATTGCCAATTAGATTTTACTCTAAACACAATCACCAACACTTTTACACACCATATGACCTATTTAAATAATATCCTAAAAAATAGGTGAGAACAAGGACCTAAAAATGAAGATAAGACTAAAAAATTATTCAAAAAAACATGTATATAACACACTAAGGTATCAATGGAATATAAACTAGTCCTTATATTCATTCAAAAGGTGTATAAGGTACAACTTGGGTAGAGTTTCTTCATACCTAGTTTAGGGATGCATACAATCGTAGTTTGGCCTTAATTTATATAAAAATAGAGGGAAATGGATTAATAATATAGCATGAAAGTGTGGAAAATATTCCATAATGATCCTCATTTACTCAAAAATTAGTTACAACCATGAGAAAGGATCAGTATCAACTCCATGACTCCCCAAATGTGCTACCTTGACTACATAATGGCCTTCAATGAAAGTATGGCATAGGAAATGTTCTAGTGGAGGTTCCTTAAATTTTATTTGACCCCATTAAAATTTTTATCATGCCAACTTGGTCAACTACCTCTCCTCTTGATAGTTATATAGGTAGAAATGTAGTCCATCTTGGCCTCCATGAAGCATTAAGTAGCCTACCTCTCTCTTGCATGTCAATAAGGCTTGAAGAAATGACCCAACCTCCATAATGGAAATTAAATGTGCCTAATTGAATCCATAAATAAGTTACAAGGATGTTTATGACCATGAATTTAATCTATTATCATCCTTCTATGCCAATATACATCTCCCTTAGTTAACCAAATATGCCTACTATGCAACTAGGCCTAGTCACTCAATTATAGTTGTTTGGATGGCCATGAGACTTGAATATAACCTTAATAATGGGTAATTTATCATTTTTTAGGTCTAAAAATCATATCACACCATGACATATTCCTTTCAAATAGTACACACTTGTAACTCTTGCTCATTTAGATGACTAGGTCACCTCTCACTGGTACTTCTAGACTACCTCATTAGTTTAGGCCTATAGAAATTTTTTAAAGAGAAAATAAGAGTATATTATGATATAATATATTGGAATAAATTTCATTTTATCTTCTTTAATGATCTTCAATTTTTCATCTAACTCTGTACTTTGAAATCATCATTAAACCTTGCAAAAAATAGGGTTCTGGTGCATCAGTACAGCTGTCTATACAAACTAATGCCAATACTAGGAACTTATTATAGTTAAAAATGTGTTATAGGTGTCTCAAAATCCAATTAAATACATTTAAGTTCAAATTTATCAATATATTTTCCCATTGGGATTCTATTAAGGTTTTAGAGAGGTTTATGAAGGTTTAGACTCTTAATGATTATTCATAACCCTAAGGGATTGCACTACAAAAATAATGACAATAAAACCAAGTATACAACCTCCTTAAACTTAAAATAGCATCTAAGGGCCCCAATCTTCTCCCTAGTGTTCCAATGTGAAGAAAGTACCTTTTGGGCTCAAAACCCTGTAATTGTGGGGTTGAGAGAGGAAAACTTTCATGAAAAAGAAGAAAACATGTGTTTTGGGTTAGAAATACCATAGGAGGTGTATGACATCCTTAAAAAAATATTTTCATTATTTCTCTTCTTTTTTAACTCTTCTAAATGTCTGCATACCCCTCACACCTATGACTAGGGTTTGTTTGCTTTATAACATAGTTGACACTATAGGACTTTAAGTGCATTTTCTTTCCTCTTCAATAAACCAAACCTCATGGATCCATATTGGAATATTTTTACTCACATATCTAAGCTTCCAATAATCCATACTTATTAATTATCCCTATGACTCCTCTATGTTTCAACACCCTATCCCAATGGTCATAAGCCCTAACTTCTCAATATGCCTAGAGATGACACGTGGGTGCTCAAATGAGAGCATATCTCTCTAGGACTGAGAATGGATTCTTAATATGATAATTTTAGGGATGGAACCAATAATATAGATAATTATCATGAAAATGATATAATTTCATGTCTTAGTACATCCATATGATTTTCTATAGTGAAAATACCTCTTTTTAACTTTTATAATGGAGATCACCCTGTATGGCAACCATATTGAAAATAAGATGTTGAAAGAGTTGAGTGATAATTTAATCATAAATTACACCATAAATTATTTCAAAAAAATTTAATGAATCCCTAATAATCCATCATTACAATCAATAAATTGTTCTTGGTAAATTTCATGCATTGAAGGCTCCAAAATGCAAAGAAACTAATGTCTACAACCTAAAAGTGTGACCATATGAAGGTTTTATTTCTCCCATGAGATAAAAATTTGAATTTATTCATAAGTATTGTGTATAATATTTTTTAATACCCATAATAAGTCAAAAAAATTCCATTATTCTTTCATCATGCTCATAAATGGAGAAATTGAAGTAAACCTGAACCCTACCTGGATGGAGAGAACATAGTGAGTCCTTTACCTTCTTAGAGATTGTTCATAAATGATGGGAAATAAATATAATAACTAATTCCAAAAAAAATTAGAAAACTAGGGTTCCCTCTTCTACCCAAAATATTAGGTCCTCATTCTCTCTCCTTTGTCCATACCAAATAGAAACCTAACTGGTTTTTTTAAGCCTCTAAAGAGCGCGATGGAGGAAAGGGATCAGTTTTTGAATCCTTTTGACTTGAAAATACCTAAAAATAATGGATCTAGTACTAATAGGAATAAATTAATCCATGTACATGCTTTAACATGATTTTTTTATAACAAACTTGTATAGACTACCTGAAAAACCTTCTCTTTCTACTATGAAAGCTATCCATTCTACTTGAAAATTGATGGAGATGACATATCAAGTGCCCCTGAAGTTTATTCACACTGTACAGGCATATAATGATGTGTCCATATTTTCCTTCTACCATAAACTTTTCATTTCCTTACAAAACTTTTTTTAGATGTTACAAAATGGATAATAAATCATTGCAAAGAGGGGTGTAACATTATAAATGAATATTGTCACCCTTTTTGGCACTTATAAAGACTAGAGGAGAAGTGATATGACTTGGACACCATGTAACATGTCTCAAAATTACATCCTATAACACTTAACACCATTGAACACACCTGACCATGCCATAAGGTGACTAGACAACATAAGGTCAAAAATGACATTGACCTTAATTTTGTCAAAAGAACCTTAAACTGTGCTAACTAAGGCTTGAAAAGACCATTTTGAGGACTTTACAAGGAATATGATGGTGAACCTCCAAGGTTAAGAGACATGAAAAATAAATTTTTGAATTATAGGGGTTAATATTTGTCCTAGGATCAAAATTATCAACATTTATATTAGAAACCAAAACATTCTTATTTTTTCCAGGAGGAGAAACAATTGAATGTTCTACCTTGTTTACAGTGTCATCACATTTGAAAGGAATACTAGATTCATTAACAACATTTAAAATAAAAACTTTTCACTATCATAAGGAGAAAGGATAGGAAATGCATGTGCATTTTCAACCTTAGCTATATCATTATCATATGTAAAAGGAACATTACTATATGTAGAATGCTTTTTTTATATGCACAATTATCATTTTCCTCATGCAATGTAATTTTAATCTTATTTGATTTATATTATGAAATTCAAAAAAGAGACATAAAAAAAGGTTTTTATAGCCTAGGATTATTATCAAGTAGTTCATTACCAATGAGAGATTCCTTTGGAATTATAATGTTAATTTCATTCAGTTGACTTAGTAAAGATACTAGTATTTCTTACATAACATGCCCCATTTTTAGTTTAAAAATAGGGACCCTCTTTTTATTAATTAATATGAATGTTTACACATGTAGTATAAAGTACCTTTCATGTTAGACTATGGGTCATCTGAATCAAGATATGTCAATCTCCTAGTCTACCAAATTGAGTTGATTGACCTTAAAATATGCTAAGTCTAAGTTGGTCGAGTCGAGTCGACCATGCCTTCAAAATATGAGCTCGATGTTATAACCTGTTTTATTTATTCCAAATATGGGCCTTGAGTCTTTCAATTTTCCCCAAACCTTTACACATGTATCCATCAGATCCTTTCAAAATCTCAAGCTAGTCCAAAAAATTCCTAAGTCAAAAAGTTTCTATGTCCTTTTAATCTCCCTAGGCCTTGAGATCGCAACACATGGAATGATCCTAATAACTCAGTATGATGAAGATTTAATCAAAAGTTTAAATATTTATGATACCTCAAGGGTTCAAGAAGTCACTAGTGGAAATGTCTCAAGATCTTAAGATCTTGGAAAATTAAGAAATAGTCTAAAGGCTCTAAACCCCCAAGGGCCTAAGAAGTTACCATTGATTACTTCCCAGGAACCTAAGATCTCAGAATAATGCGAGACTCTGGTAATGGAATAATAGTTTTGTGGCCCTGAGGATCCAATAAGATACCACATGGTGACTTACTAGGGGCCTAAGATCATGGCAAGTAAATTGATTTAAGCAATGAGGTAAAAGGTCTATCTCACTAATAGCATGCCATGTGGCATCATCCTATGTGCCCAAACCAAAGACCTAGCTTGATGAGGGGATACTACATAGAAACTTGATGGTATTATCATTCTCATAAGATTAAGTTTGATGGGTGTCTATCCATCACAAAAGTATAAACCCTAAAATTCCAATCCAATAAGGATATGCCACATGGCATTTAATGAGCTTAAATTTGATAGTTGTTTTGAACATCAAAATTATCAAAGGCATGAGGAAATCACTAGTCAATTAAATGTTGAATTTCCATTGGTTGGGTGGGATTTATAGGGACATTATCTCATATTTTAATGCTTGGTTTGAATTAATTATTAATCTATGCATGATTTATACATACAAAAAGGGATTTTGTTTGAAATGAAAGTTGATTAATGTAAATGCCTATGTCTAAAATAGAAAAATATTTCATTTATTTCTTGCATTTGGTCTAAACTAGTTATGGATTCTCTATTTATGACTCAATTGATTTAATGTTTTTTACCTTGTCATTTATTTGATTAATGATTGACCATTTCATTTGATTTTCCATGGTTCATCTTTAAATCTAAGCCATTGATTTGGATGCAAGTCCTCATCAGGGAATCCAAACCCTCAATCAAACCATAACATAGAAAATACAAACCTAGATTAGTAAAAAATGAAGGATAATGTATGAATCATGAATCAAAAATCAAAATAGGGTGAGTTAAGGTCTACATGTGGTAATGAAGAAGATACATGAGATAGATACAAACCAATGAAATAGTGACAAATGGTCAATGATGAATGGGATGGTGGATCCCAAAGATATTGAATGATGATAAAAAATGATTGTGTGAATTCTAATTGTAAGGCATGGGCACACCCTATATCTATTGTAACATTGAGGCATCTAACCACCTTCTCTAATTAGAAATGGATATTTGTAACTACCCAATTAGTGATCTGAGTTGGAAATTAAGGTAAGGGTTGGCCCCTTCATGTATATATTAATTTTTTAGAGCATTTCTTAAGGATGGTATTTTTAAGGATTAGAGGATGTTTCACTTGGCTAGATCTTTGTGAATTATAACAAAGACATAGAATCATACATACTTTCATGCATTTTAACTAATTTTTAGGATAATCTCTCCCTTTCTCCTATTTTAGTCTTACTATTACAAAATTATTTCTTACACTTCAAAAATTGTAGCCACTTAATATAATTAACCAAAATACATATATTGATATTTTAAAGGTTGTTAAAAGTTTAAATTCATCTCTTGCATATGTATATGGTGGTTATGGCATTTTCCTCTTATCTAGTCAACTTCCTAGACTCCCATACCATCCTTGGGTTAAAGTTGTGCTAAGTCTAGATCAACCAAGGATTGGTTTTTAGTCGGTGTGCTCAATCAAATGTTAAAAAAACATCTTCAATATTAGTAGGGTTTTTATCTCTTTATCCCTTTTATTTTATATTTTACTTGTGATGATGAGTTAATTTATGTTGAAATAAATATTAATATGTATTTTAATCTTGGTTTCTTAATTTTGTTGTCACTGTTTAAGCATTGTTGAATATATGCACATGATAATTCTATTTAGAAATCAATTATTTACTTGTTTTGATTATTTTAAGAAATGGTGATTTCTATTTGAGGTTAGTCTTATGTGTATTGTCTAGGGAACTTCTTACCTCTTCCCTAGTGTCTAAATTAGAGTTATCATAGAGATTTAGTTTGTTAAAAAGGCCCCTTGAAATGGAATGGTTACACATCAACCTGTTGAGTGAATGCCAACATAACAAGACTTGGTACATTTAGACCTTGGGGAAGCATTTTCTTCATGGGATCTTATTCTTTTTGGGAGAGGTAGAATCTTAATAAAACCTTACCTAATTTTTTTTGTGTTAAAACCACCATCAACATGAATGGTGCTAGAATAAAGGCCACCCCATGAACACAAATTAAGTCACAATCAAATTTTAGAAATCTTTGATTTCTATAGGATAAATTGTCTCTTAAGTTGGAAATTAAAAGGATAAACACTTGATCAAAGTCTGCTATAAAAAACTTTGAGGTCTTAAAACTTACTGATCATAGAATACCAAAATAGAGAGTGAATAAAGAGAAAAGAAAAGGCTATGCCCATTCAGTTAATTGGTAATTTACCAATGACTAAAAATACTCCTATTATTAATCTATTTATGATCCCCCAACCTATACCAAATTTTAATCCCATGGTGTGGCTTGGCCAAGGTAAGTTCCCTATGAATGTTCTAGGGAGTGTGCATGACTTTCCAAAGAACCTAAATAATTTTTGTCCTAAATTCATAATTGGAAGACCTCAAATAATTTAAGAGTATATACATGCATTCAAATATTCCTTTATCAAAATGTAGGTGAAATATGAGGACGTTGTCTATAGGTTGTTTCCTTATTCATTAGGGAGACCACCTCTTCCTAGTAACTAAGATTACCTAATAAGTTTGTAACCACTTGGGATGGACTATAAATCATCTTTGTAAACCATTTTAGGTTACCCATTGACCCTATTATTTTATACCATCATTTTTAAATTTCTAAGATAGAACCAAATGAACCTAATAGCATGTTCAATGATTTATTTCACAAACTTTATTAGAGGTTGAAATAACCCTCCATACTAGTAAAGATCCCTACCATCCAAACCTACTTGAGAAATATGTATTCTTTGATGTGAATTTTCCTTAGAATAACCCCAATTGCACTTGTTTACCTATCATTGGCCTATAATATGAACATAAAACACTAGATGGTGCCCAAAGATGTAACTTAGATGTTTTACCATCTTTAATACAATCATGAGCTTATAACTAGGTCCCCACTATTAATCATGTTGGGTGAATATTTTGTCACCAGCTAACTGATGGGAAAAATAGTTGTTTCAACCATAGCATAAGGAGATTTATCCACCAAATGTGCAGGTTGACCACATCAAAAGGGGATAAATCTCTCCTCTCATCAAGGGGAGGTTCCCTATAAATATGAGGTGTTATATACTATATATATAAGCAAAAAATAACACTCAAGGGTAGGACAACACCATCAATCTCTCTTTTTTCAAAGATGATGTTCAAAAATCAAAGGAGAAATCTTGGTAAAATGATAGAAGGCACTTCTCTTCTTTCAGAAGTGGTCTATAATAAATAGTAGGAATTTTTTCTAGAAAGTAACTAATAAGTAAATGTAACAGGGTGAAATAACCAGTAGAATGAGGTGTAACACAAAGTCTCCACCTCAACTGCCAAAGTGTAAAATATGAAGGAAAATGGGGGCACAAAGTCATCCCAAGCTCCTTTACATAGAAACAAATTAAAAACACACACACACTAAAGACAATTATGGTAGCATAAAGTCTCTCCATAGTTGGCTTCAGAACACCTTCCTGATTACTTCCACTAGTTTTGCTTATTCAATTAAATGGACAAGAATGCATTCAAGAAATAGACATAGGAAAAATTTCCTAAACAAAAAAAGCTATTCTAGCACAAAGTCTGAAAGGTCACTTGCTTTCTCATTCAAATAATGAAATATGATTAACAATCTGAGCTCAAAGTCTCAGTAAATGCCTTTCAATTTGGGCAGAGTTTTGTTTCTATATTAGAGAGATCTCCTTTACATAAAATAAGAGATTACAATATATAGCGCTCCATAAAATACTTAGGCACTTTGTTTCATGGAATGGCCCATGTTGCATTCAATGCCTTGAATGCATTTTTAGTTCTATGAAGGGCCCATACTGGAATAGGTCATCAGCGTTGACTTGGGTGTATAGAAACATCTCGAATGTCTTCTCCTCAGCATGGGTTATTTGGTATGTTTCTAGATATGTACGTAGTTGTCCACTTGCTTCTATTCAAAGGGAGAAAAACAAGCCATGTCTTTTAACGTTTCATTCTCTTTCTCAGAATCCTTTGGTCCTTCAAAATTTCTAGATCCTTTTCTTTTCTGTTAAACTTGTTAAACCTTTGAACTTTGAACCATTTTAGTTCAAGGTTCAATAGTTCATTATTTGCTCCTTTGAAGTCTTCTTTTGTTTAAGTTTTTTGATCTTATTAAACTCGTTGAACCATTTTGGTTCAAGGTTCAATGGTTCAACAATTCAGCCTTCAATCTTTGAAGCTTTCTTTTATTTAAGTCCACCAAACTTTATTGAATTCATTGAACCTTTGAACTATTTTGGTTCAAGGTTCAATGGTTCAAAAGTTTAATATTTCTTCTTTGAAGTTCTCTTTTCTTTAAGTCCTTCGAAGCTATTAAACTTTCTGAAGAAGTTAAACTTTGAACTTGCCAAAGTGCTTAAATCTTTTAAGTCTACCGATGTCGTTGAACCCTTAAACTCATTGAACCTTTGAACCTTTTGGTTCAAGGTTCAATGGTTCAATGGTTAAATCTTTTTATTGAATCATGTTGATGGACCTTTTGGTTGAACCTTGATGTTGAAATAACCTTGAAATTGCCTAAGTGTTGGGAACTTGTTTCTTTGTGAGAGCTCGCCTGTTGAAGTTGTTGAACTTGTTGAACCTTTGAGTCCCTTAGCTGAAAAAGCTTGAATAATTGAAGAACTTGGATGCTCAGAACATTTTTGAGAAGGTAAGATATAATTTTAGCCTGTAAGACCAAAATAGTTGATATGTTGTCCCCAAAAATGAGTGACGGATTTTGGGAACAACGGCTAGCTTCAATTGGGGAACTTTCATCGATTATAAAAATAATCAAAGGGAGTAGAAACTAGAATCTCTAGTGCCTTTAAGTGTGTCATTGGGCTACGAAGTCATGCTACCCAAAAAGAAAGGCACTAAAAATAAATGAAAATGAATAACACAAAATAGAAATAAAGACTATACAAATATACATATGTACAACTAATGTCACCTAATACTTCAAGCATTGAAGTGCTTCAGATGCTACCCACTATGAGGCAGTGACAAAGGTGTGCCATCTTGATACTTTAGTAAGAAAATATTTTCACCATTGAGCTAATGAATAGCAAATGGGCCTCTCCATAGGGAATCAAATTTCCCATACATTCCCTTTGGTTCTCTTCTCTTGTCCCATAACAGAACTTGATTACCAATCTAAAAATTATAAGATTTTGCTTTCTGGTCAAAGAGCTTCTTCACTAGACTTTGATGTGTAACAATTCAGTCTACCACCATGGTTCATTACTCATTAAGTTTTGTCAAGCACATGATCCTCTTGTCGATGGAGCTTTCATATGTCTGATCTTCAACTACCTTTGCCAATTTTAATGCTGGTAATTCTAGGGTGATTGGTATCTCTACATTGATTGGTATCTTGTCGATGGTTGCTCAATTTTGCTTGACCATTTTCTTATGGAAAATAGTTAGAAGAGTGGGAGAGGGTGATCCTATAATAAAAGTAGAACTAAGTAATCTCATGGGAAGAGAAATAGGCTACATTATCTGTCATAATTTTGGTTGGGACCCCAAACCTAAAAATGATGTTTTCTTTGATGAAATTGCATACTACTTATGAAGTAACATGCTTGGTTGGAATAGCTTCCACCCATTTGGTGAAGTAATCTATGGCTGTGAGGACATAATCCTGTCCAGTGCTTGAAGATGGGTTTACAACACCAATGAAATTGATTCCCCATTGATGAAATGGCTCTTCTATTACCACTGGCTTAAGAGGCAAAGTAGCTAAATTAGGTCTTTCAATGAACTTTTGGCATAGTTCACATCTTTGTACCCATTTGTATGCATCTTGAAATAGAGCAAGCCAATAATAACTAGCTTGTAGAATCTTATGGGTAGTTCCAGGTGCAAAAAAATGTCCTCCACAAGCCAAATTATGGAAAGACTCTAAAAGTTGGTTTTGTTGCACTTTATCCATATAGTGAAGGAATACCCCATCAAGGTTCCTTTTATAAAGCCCATTGTCCCATAGGACAAAGTTGGTAGCTTTCAACTTGACATTCCTCTTTTCTTTATGAGACAAGTGAGCAGGACACTGACCATAGGTAAGGAAATAAGTGATATTTGAATACCACTCATTCGTGGTGGTGAAAAAGAGGACTATTGGTGTGTTTTCAATTTTTGCTTCTTCATGCCCTATTTATTTTGGTCTGTTATTAGAAATCAATTGGCAAAGACCCCTTCCCTATACAAGCTTCATTGGTTTGATAAGAAGATAAAACTCTTGGATTTTAGAAATCCAATTGCCCCTTTTGGTTCCAAACTCATGCTGAGTTAATATGGATTTGATTGTGGTATCAGGTACCAGGGCAATAGTTTGTGAATTTAGGATGTAGGAATTAGAATTGCTTTACTACCTTTATCACTGCATAAGCATGCTTCTCCAGATTTGAATATTTCAATTCATGAGATTTGAGAGGATAGCTCATGAAGGATATGGGAGATTCCACACCTTCTTTGTTCTTTTAAACCAGAATTGCTAAAAGTGCGTGCTCAGAAGCATAAGTGTACATTGTGAAATCTTTGATATAATCTAGACAAACCAAAATTGGGGCATGGGCGATAGCTGTCTTGAAGTTTTGAAATACTAATTTGCCTTCTTTAGTCTAGCTAAAAGTGGCCTTTCCCTTCATCATGTCGATAATGTGGTGAGTCTTCTCAGCAAACTCAAGAATGAACCTTCATAAAAAAATCACCTTTTTGAAGAAAGAGTGAACTACAATCTTACTTGTGGGCAGATTAAGCTCATGGATGGATTTGACTCTTTTTGAGTCAATTTTTATGCCTTCTTAGGATATAATGTGTCTGAGAAGTTTCCCTTTTATTACCCCAAAAATAGACTTCTTGGGATTTAGAGAAATGCCATTATAGTGACATCGTTACAACACTTGTTGCAAATAGTGCACATGATCAGGGTGATGCTTGGAAAATACTGTTAAATCATCAAGGTAAACCATAATAAACTTACCCATTTCATCTTTGAAAGTAAGGTCAATTACTCTCTAAAAATTGGTTTCAGCATTTATCAAACCAAATGGCATTCTTTGATATGCAAAGGTGCCCCAAGGTGTGGTGAAGGTAGTCTTATGTTGGTCTGCTTCACCAACTTCCACTTGATTTTACCTCAAAAAGCCATTTAGTATTGATAACATCTCTAAACTAGTCATCATCTAAAGGACTTGATCCATGAAGGGTAGAGGGTAATTATCCTTTAAGAAGGATTGATTCAAATTCCTAAAATCCATGTAGAGGCAAATTTTTCCATTCTTTTTCCTCACAAGAACTATGTTTGCAATCCATGTGGAATGATGGATTGGGAAAATTATTCCAGTATTCAACATTTTTTGTATTTTAGATAGAATAGTACCTAATATCTTTGGATTATACTTCTAGAATTTCTACTTGTAAGGCATTGAATCACTTTGGAGAGGAATTTCATGGCAAATTTCTTCAGGCCTAAGCGACTTTAGATCATCATAAGAGTATGCCAAAACATCCATGTAATGGTGAAGTAGGTTAGTAAATTTGAGTTTCTCCTCTGGAGTGTAGCACTTCCCAATGTTCACCATCTTGGGATTTTCTTTAGTACCCAAATTTATCTGATCAAAATCTTGGGAGGAGCTCGAATCCATTTGTTGTTGCTTGATGAACCTGTCATGTTTTTCAGATAGTTTCTCAAAGGAAACCAATCCTTTAGAAATTTTATTCCCTTTTAGCTGTAGGAATTCTTCACCTACGTCTGAACTAATTTCTTGATCTAATTTCTATGGTAGAGATCCATTGCCTTTAAAATGAAGCTATTCAAAGCTATCCTTTTATTCTAAAAAGATGATGATTTGGTTGTCATCTTTGAACACTTGCCAATGATTGGCATTTTCAAGAACACTTGGTCAAAAGACCAATTCAATGGTGTACTTATCTCCTTCAAAATCTTGGTGAAGAACTAAGAGAGTCGTCAAAATAGCTAATGCATCAGATCAGTAATTGAATTCTCTGGGCACTGTAGAGATACTAAAAGCATCAAAGCTTTTAATTTGATCCCAAACTAGATTATGGTAATGATGCAATCTTCCATTCTTGGTTTGATATAGGTTCCTCACCTGACAAACCACTAACTCAGCATCTCCTTTGGCATGAAGGAGTTTGATGCTCTTGTCTCGAGTAGCCTTCAATCCAAGCAACATCAATTCATATTCAGTAGTATTATTGGTGTTGTCAAACTATAATTTGTATGAAGAAAAAATATCTCTTTAAGGAGATATCAACACAATCCCAGCTATAGAACTGGTAGAAGAATAGCTGCCATCGAATTCCAGAATCTAGACATCATTAGAAACTAATTTTTCCATAGATTTTTCTTTAATTAGAGGGGAGGATTCTTCTGCACTTATACTACATCCTATCAATTCTTATACTATTTTATTTGAATTGATTGTTAGATTATCACATTCAAAAAAATTGTCAAATGCCACATGAACCTCCTCCATGGTTAAGAAGTAATTACCCATGCTTGAAGACTCGAACAAAATTTGAGCTTCAGGCACTGATGTTTGAGTGACAACGTATTTTGCCTCCTTCTCAGAGAGTAATCTCTGCATGACGCCTTTGACTAGCATCCTTGCTTCAAGTAGGTCCATGCTCAATTATCCACCAACATCCTTGCAAAAAATTTATCCAAGCAGAATGCCGTATGAGGTTGGAACATTGGCCACTAGGACTGTCATCTTAATTCTCTTGTCTAGAAATGCCGCAAATGCAAATTGGGCATCCTTGATTTGTCCCAGTAGTGGCACTTATTTGTTCTCCATGGAGAAACATCTCCCAAATGTCTTGGTCAATGTGAGACCAAGGGATTTAGCTACTTTAGTGGGCATGACATTGTTAGATGCACCTGAGTCTATTATGCAGTTATTCAGCTGGTGTCCATTTATTAGTAGGAAAACATAAAATAGTTTTGTTTTCCCAGGGGTAGCTAGAGGAGTAATGACAAGGTTATTCTAGGTGGATGTGTTCTTGGGGGGACTAGGGGTTACTTTCAAAATTTCTTGTCCTACAGAGATGGTTTGATTCTTCACACATTGAACCAACGTATCCAACTGCTCAGGGTTGGATTATAGGAATTTGAATTCAGACATTTGAATTTTGATTTTCTTGACATGTTCGATTATATCAAATGTCTTAAACAAGTTAGGAATAGGGGAAGGCAGTTCATCCTTCTATTTTTTAGGAGGGGTGGTACTGGTCTGTAAATTTGAAGTTGAAGATGAAGGAATGCTTGATGTACTTACCTTTTTAGCGATCACCAGGTCTTTTGATTGAAAAGGCAGAGTGGTTCCCCACTTAATAATTGAAATTGTTGGTTGAGCTCACTCCTCTATTTTTTCATTATCAGCTTGCCAAGCTGACTGGTTTTCGGACCAAGTGAATATAGTGTATGATCCATCAACTGTTTCACCTTTACTTTTGGTTTCATCTTGGTAATTTAGGAAACCAATGTTGGAGTCACCAACTAATTATTTTTCTCCCTATATGAAGAGATTAGCATCATTTTCTTGGTTCAATTTAGGCTGGAAAGAGAAATCAAATACTATTTCAAGATATCTGACTGTTGAATTGGTTGGAGGTGCTTTAATGGCAAGTTTCCCCTGTGGGGGAGGAAGATGATTTGGCTACCCTTGATTCTTGGCAGCATTGCCTTAGTATGACTGATTCAAAAAAGTCCTCCTTTGTATATCTTGGTATGAAGGAGGAGTAGACATTACTTGCACCATTTGCTTTCTAAGAGCTAGCAACTCATTTTCTAGATTTTGCACCATTAGATTAGTGGTGCCTGAAGATGGATATTCTGAGGATGAAGAGGATTTACTTCTGTTAAGATCTTATCTTATCTTCCCCACCAAGATGAGATCATCTTCCACCTCAGTGGCCAAATCCTAAGCAACAACAAGGTCTATGTGGCCAGCCCATCTCAGTAGAAAACTCACTTTAGGAAGCTGAGAGTTGATGAAGAAGAATTTGAGATTCTCAGTTGTTGGCTGAGCAATGGTAGGAATCCTATTCCTCAACTTGTCAAATTTGGCAATGAAGTCTCTCTTAGGTTCAAGAGGTTCTTTCTTCATTTGTGTGAGTTGGGCTAACAGGGCATGCACATCTTTTGTAAGCTTGAACCTAGCTTTGAATTTGGCTTTGAGGGTGTTTTAGTCAGTCACAGCTTGGGCCTACAGATGATAGAACCAGTCTGCAATAGTGCCTTGTAATTTTTATACAAACATCATGACTGCTACGTCCTCATACTCCACACCTATCACGCCATAGGCTATGTTGAAGGCTGCAATATGTTCATCAAGATGAACTCTCCCATCACCATAGAATTTGGAGAAATTCTTCTTGACACTGCGAGGTAGCTAATGTAGAGGTGGAGTTAAATTGAGTAGACCAAAAGAGTTACCCCAGGGGCCTTGAACTGCCATTATTTGACTACTGAAGGGAGGGATAACAAATGCTTGAGGGGTATGTATTGACAAAGATCTGCTAACAGCAAAAATGGATTCTTTGCCTAATAATAGAGACCTGATTTTTGTAGGAGGAAAACTCCTAGTTCATTAGAGGTGAGATGGTGAAGGAAATAGATCAAAATTACTTTGTTATACCAACTTGAATACAGGGTCAACAATACCTTTGGATCTCTAGCTTCTTATGTAACGTGGGGCTACTAGATTGCCTAGCTAAAATGGATAAGGATAGGGACTTCTTCAATTTGAATCTTGAGGCTTTAAACTACACAAAATGATCCCTAATGGAGTCACCAAAAATTGTTGGCATAGAGCTAGTAGAGAATTGACTTTTGAAATGAAATGCTCGATCTCCAGCATCTCTATTTTCATAGCTTAGAGTATATAATGGAAATGGATAAGGCTATAATGATAATGGATAAGACACAGGTGATGCTTCAATCTAAAGCTTGAGGCTTCAAATTGCACAAAATTATTGTCCCCAGCGGAGTCGCCAAAAATTATTTGGTGAATATTTTGTCACCAACTAATTGATGGGAAAAATAGGTGTTTTAACCACAGCATAAGGAGATTTATTGGCCAAATGTGTAGGTTGACCACATCAAAAGGGGACAAATCTCTCCTCTCATCAAGGGGAGGTTCCCTATAAATATGAGGTGCTATATACTATATATATAAGTAGAAAATAACACTCAGGGGTAGGACAACACCATCCATCTCTCTTTTTTTAGAGATGATGTTCACAAATCAAAGGAGAAATCTTGGTGAAATGACAAAAGGCACTTCTCTTCTTTTAGAAGTGGTCTATAACAAATAGCAAGAATTCTTTCTGGAAAGTAACTGATAAGTAAATGTAACAGGGTGCAATAACTAACATAATGAGGTGTAGCACAAAGTCTCCACCTCAACTGCCAAAGAGTGAAATATGAAGGACAATGGGGGAAAAAATTCATCCCAAGCTCCTTTACATAGAAACAAATTGAAAACACACACACACACACTAAAGACAATTGTGGCAGCACAAAGTCTCTCCACTGTTGGCTTTAAGACACCTTCCTGATTACTTCCACTAGTTCTACTTATTTAATTAAATGGACAATAATGCATTCAAAAAATAGACATAGGAATAATTTCCTCAACAACACAAGCTATTCTAGCACAAAGTCTGAAAGGTCACTTGCTTTCTCATTCAAATAATGAAATATGATTAACAATCTGAGCTCAAAGTCTCAGTAAATGCCTTTCAATTTGGGCAAAGTTTTGCTTATATATCAGAGAGATCTCCTTTGCATAAAATAAGAGATTACAATATATCACGCTCCCTGAAAGACTTGGGCACTTTGTTTTATGGAATGGCCCATGCTGCATTCAATGCCTTGAATGCATTTTCAGTTTTGTGAAGGGGCCATACTGGAATAGGTCATCGGCCTTGACTTTGGTGTATAAAAACATCTCAAATGTCTTCTCCTCAGCATGGGTCATTTGGTTTGTTTCCAAATATGTATGTAGTTGTCCACTCACTTTTATTTAAAGTGAGAAAAATAGGTCATGCCTTTGAATGTTTACATGCTTCAATGTCTACTTGGTGGATTTTCCACCTACTAGAATAACTCTCCTATAGATATTTTAGTATCTCATATAGCTTTCCCTCTTTCCTATTGCAATTTGAGCTCTTAGGCTATCTTCTTACCTTCAGTAGGATCTTTCAGCTCTTTCTTCAGCTGTTCACTGAGTTTTGTCTTCAGGTTCCGTGCCATATTTGAAAATAAATGGGCATTTTATTACCTTAAATTTGATGTATGTAGGGACATCACTAGTCACTGGTCATTTGAACCACGTTGAACCTTGAACCTTTGAACCTTTAGAGTGCATTGGTTTAATGGTTCAATAGTTCAGGTGGTCAATCACTTCCTTGGTTTAATTGCTTCCTTGGTTCAATCACCTTCTTGGTTCAATAGCTTTCTTGGTTCAATCACTTTCTTTCCTCTTTGGTTGAACCATCTCTTCAAACTTGTCTCTGAAATCTTTCACTTCCTTCGCTCAAAGCTCCCTTTCAAACTTTGAAATTCCTTAAACCTTTGAACCTTTGAACTTTGAACCATTTTGGTTCAAGGTTCAATGGTTCATTCTCTTTCTCAAAATCCTTTGGTCCTTCAAAGTTTTTGGATCCTTTTCTTTTCTATTGAACTTGTTAAACCTTTAAACTTTGAACCATTTTGGTTCTATGTTCAATGGTTCATTCTTTGCTCCTTCAAAGTCTTCTTTTGTTTAATTCTTTTGATCTTATTGAACTTGTTGAACCTTTGAACTCGTTGAACCATTTTGGTTCAAGGTTAAATGGTTCAACAGTTCAACCTTCAATCTTTGAAGCCTTCTTTTCTTTAAGTCCACCACAATTTATTGAACTCATTCAACCTTTGAACCTTTGAACTCTTTTGGTTCAAGGTTCAATGGTTCAACGGTTCAATCTTTCTTCTTTGAAGTCCTCTTTTTGTTAAGTCCTTCAAAGCTATTAAACTTTTTGAAGCAGTTGAACTTTGAACTTGCCAAACCACTTAACTCTTTTAAGTTTGCCGATGTCATTGAACCTTTAAACCCATTGAACCTTTGAACCTTTTGGTTTAAGGTTTAATGGTTCAATGGTTCAATATTTTTATTGAAGCCTGTCGATGGACTTTTTGGTTGAACCTCGACATTGAACCAACCTTGAAATTGCCTAAATGTTGGGAACTTGTTTCTTTGTGAGAGCTCACATGTTGAAGTTGTTGAACCTGTTGAACCTGCGAGTCCCTTAACTAAAAAAGCTTGAATAATTAAAGAAATTGGATGCTCAAAACATTTTTTGAGAAGGGAAGAGAGAATTTTGGCATGTAGGACCAAAATAGTTGATATGTTGTCCCCAAAAATGAGTGACAGATTTTGGGAACAATAAATAAAAATCTTAGTCAAAGCACCCCATTAATAAACAACATCTCAAGAACCCTATATGGAAGTCTAAGCCCAACATATAATCCAAAACCAATGAACCACATGTGTGGTGGTCATCCATACATGCCTCCAAATAATGATTTTACACATACATCTAATAATCAGTTATCCCATTTTCTTAAAATAACATAGTTACTATTCCAAGTACTATAGGTTATGATGCATCTAATAGCCACCCATTGGCAGTACCCTCATTCTTGACCAATCAAGTTATTGCAAATAACACCCTTAATCTAGTACAACCTGATACCCTAGCATTTCTAAATCCTAATGCACATTTGGATAACCCACAAAAAAAAATTGAATCAATAAAATAGTGGCATAGACCCTAAGGTAAGTAATATAAGGTAAATTGTCCAATGTTTGTCAAATGATTTAATATATATACATAGGCAAGGACCTCAAAATTCAAATTAAAATGTAAATAACCCACCTCAGGGCATGAATTCTAATTATTAGAGGTCTAATAGATAATGGAACACCCAAATTAATAAGGGAATGTGCCCATTCCTCTTGACAATGATAAACATAATAGCAATAATGTTTCCCATTCGATAAATTTAACAAAATTGGCTTTAGACACTTGGTGTAGAGTGCATAATACTATGGACCATACATAAACCAATTGTGCTTAGTTTATGGCTTCTTCTAACATCTTACAAAAGGAGGTAGATAACATGGAAATAATACCTACTCTGGGTGATAGTCCAAACCAAGATGAAGGAAGCCTAAACACTGATCTATTATTGGAAACCCATGAATTTCCATTTGAGGATGAAAATGAGCGTGAAGATAATTTAGATGAGATCGACACTTTTAGGTAGTTCTAAAAAGGGAATAATTATTAGCTTAAGAATAAATCAGCTAATCCTTTGACCACCTCTACTCCTCCAACCAATACTTAGGTACCACTTGATGTGAACTCAATTAGTAATCTTACGCTATCTAAAGGACCTCCCATTTCTTATCAGCCAAAAAACTATGTGATGCATACTCCACCTATTAAGCATCAAGAACATGCCAAACTTGGTTATGACATTGTGGAAGATTTGAAGAAAACCAAAGCTAACATTACTATATTTGAATTAATATAAATTTCTAATTAGAGGGAGTTATTTTTTAAATAATGCTCTAGTAATAAGGGAAAATAATTTGTGAAAACATTTGATGCATATGTTGCTTTATATAAGGAAAAAACTAAGACTCCACCCTTTCTCCTAACAATTAAAATCTTTGGAAAGAACATACACAATTGCTTAGTTTATTTAGGTGCCTTTGGGAACATCATTTTTGTGGCCAACACACCCCATTATTCAGAGAAGTGGGTGACCCCTCTATAATTTCTCAACTCAAAACTCCCAAAGTTTCAATCCATTTCAAATTGACATCTTATTTGAAAATACTCGAGATTCTATTCCAAATTGGTCTAATGAACATTTAACAATGTTTTTAATGATGAATTGGTCTTTGGAAAAGATCTTTTAGTCTTTTAAGTCTAAACATAGTCTAATTCTTATTGCATTCTATAGAATAAAAAGTTTTCAAACATAGAATACTTTATTTCAACAACTATGTTATTCACAAATTTAAACTCATGTTGGGTTTTCCTAGAGTATCACTCGCTTGGTAGTCCTACTCAACATTTCATAAAGATTTATTGGAAAGCAAGTGAGATTTTAAATTATTATGTGTCTTTCTTTTAACTTAGTCATTTTTTCATAAAACCTTGTAAGAAAGCCTGATTGAATGAGGAAGTGCCACATGGATCTTATCAAATATGTCAATCTATCAAATTTGTCAAAGATGTCAGAGCCTAGAAGAGCCTAATTGAATGGGTAAGTGCCACATAGATATTATCAAAGCTATCAATATTACATACCTATCAAATATGTCAGAGCTTGGGAGAGCTCAACTAAATTAAGAAGCACCATGTAGATCATGTCAGAGCTATCCATCTACCAAACCTATCATAGATGTAAATCTAAGAGATCCCAATCAACTAAGTAAACACAACATGGATCCTATCATAATTTTCAATCTCTCTAACCTGTCAATGATGTCAGACCCTAAGATATCTTAACTATATGGGGAGGTCCCATGTGGATCTTGTTATATCTATCAATCTCTTATAACTATAAATGATGTCAAAACTAGAGAGAACCTTACCTAAAAAACAACACCACATGGCACTTCCATACACACTAGTATAAAAGGCCCAAGACACCCTAAGATGGCTAGGATGAGGTATAATCATATTCAAAAGGTAACCATAGGAAACCACACATCACCTCACTACACCAAGTGGCCAAATCTAGTGCTTGAAATAGTAAGAGTGTAACACCCAATTGATCTTAGGTGGCATTCATTATAGGCATGACCAAGTAGCAACAGACACATGGCACAACCTAGAGCCACTCAAGATTCCATAAAGGTAAAGTATCCATAGGCCTACCATGTTTATGACATTAACTAAATAGTAAATTTGGCCCTAATTTGATAATTTAAAATGTCTCCTCATAGCCACCAAATCTAAGTGGGGAGTGTAAATTTGAAATTATTGAGTTAAATGCTAGATTAGGAAATGAATGAGTAGATTGAGCCACTAAATCAAATTTGAGCTCATGTTAGGTGATCCATAAAAGGCCATTAATGTATAATATATCCTCAAAGCCCTATAAGTCCTCAATTCAATCGAGCATACTATTACCACTCTTAATTCCATAAAATCCTTCTCTATAGTGCTTCTTTGAACTTTCTATGTTTCTCTTTTCCCTTGAGCTCAATGATCCCTAGCCCACAAAAATGGTCGATTCATCTTCCAATTCGAAGCCTGATCCTGAATACAAGGACACCCTTCTCACCTAAACTAGTGTTATTTTACCGTTATAATAAAGTATTTAAGGCAATTAAAGATGATGATGATATGAAACATAGTATCTTGACTATCTCACTACATTGGGTAGGTTAGGATTGTAGAAGGCCATGGTCAAGCTTGAAGTTTTCCCTTATGTGAACCTCTTCAGTATCTTCCTACAGACTTGTAAGAATTTTCTCTAAGATGAGTGCAACCTATATTACTCTTTTAATTCAAAAAACCTATCACAAACATGTCAATGGTTATATTTAATAAGTATTAAAACCTCCCAGAGTACACCTAAAGTTATGATTCTAACACAATTGATACCTAGACCAATGACCATAACATACATGAGGTCCTCAAGGATTGGGTTGTTAACCAAGAGTGGTGGGTCAACAAATAAGGCATCAATGCCTACCCTACCCACTTCTTTAGAAAGGGGTTTTGTGTTGGGATGGTCCTATTAAACCACTTGTATGGATCCAATGACACCACACATGTCAATCTCTTATGGATGCCCTTGCTGAGCATAATCCTCAAAAGGGAGGAAGTCTCAAACCTCAGGAGCATGATCAATTTAAACCTTATTCAAGTAGAATCAAAAGCACAAACTAGAGTTAATTTATATATGCTAAGTTATATGGTGGATTCCATTTATTCCACCATTGTGTTCAAACCATCTACATTTCCACCATGTAGTCTTGGAGGCTATGGCCATCAGTATAAAAATCACATCCATGAAATCAATGAATTGTTCTACCTAGTAGCTTATATGGTTATCAATGAGGTGGTCATGCCTTAGCTCTCTAATGAAACTAGATAATCCCTCACCCCATTGGTGATTATTGGTACTACAAGGATGAAACCATCATATAAGTGATAGGAATTTGTAGGACCCCACTCTACCTATCCTATCAGGTCTTAGATTAGATGGCCAAATAGGAGATATATAGTCGATTGGTGGACAATGTGTTTAACCACTACTTTATCCACTAATATAAGGCTTTACTATTATTCCCCATATTCATCCACCAACACATATATATGAATCTTTCCCCATTTAATAAAATGGTTATGGGTAAGGATTCTTATGCCCTTAGTAGAGAATAACACCAGGAATGGGACCTTCATGGGGTCATTAGGGCTCATATGGTGAAGAATCAAGATCGTCTCAATATCACTTATAACCACATGCCTCACCTAGATGATGAGATCCATCTCAACCCAACTGATGACAAGGAGGTCCTCACTATGATTAAGGTGAAGAAGGAAAGTAAGCCCAAATTAGGCCATCTACTTAGAGCATCCCTATAAATAAACCATAATCTCAAATAAGATTATCCAATAGATCCTTGATCCTATCCTCCATGGGTTTCATCTCCTTCAATATCTTCTCCATCTCCACCACCTCCATCAAATCAAGATAATTGACCCTAGGTTACACAAACACTAATATTTTACATCTATAGTAGCCCTAAGATAAGCCCAAAGCATGACCAACAATAGGCATCCATGGATATTTACTCCCTAACCACCTCCATTCCTATTTATCCCACTAGAGCACACCCTAGTTTCCCTATCCTTACTAGGTATACTTAGGTGGTGTATCCCCTATTTCTAATTCCAACCTTCCCATAATTCACTCAGGTACCTCTAGCTTCAACCATGTATCACATCCCTACATTTCATTTTCTCTCCACTTAGAACATTCCACCCATTGGTATCCCTTTGGCTCACCTTTCATCTTCAAGAGATTTTGTTGCTTATCCCTTGGCACCCCCTCTAGTCCCTCCATAGGTTTAGCCACACCCAATTAGTCCCACTTTAATGGTTGAAACAACACCCCCAAAAATAAGTGTACCAGTGTGCATAGTCTTATCATCTCTCACCCCTTCAATGGTAATTATAGTCACTCTATAGACTCATTATTCATCCCCTACCATCACATCTCCTTCTACTACTACAGTGAAAGTTGATCCAAGAAAGAGGCCCAAGAATAATCAAAAGATAAATATTGTTACCTGGTCCCCTATTGTTCCCCTTGTACCTCTCAAGTCTTAATTTTCCATCATCTTGAGTACCCAAGGATTTGAATTTAACCAACTAATTTCCTCATTATTTTTTAATGAGCCTCTCCATGGCACCATGACCCCACATGTCAATTTGATCCAAAGCCAATGGTATGCCCAAATTTTCCCATGGGCTTTCCCATTTGTCCTTCCACATTTTCCCCCATGCCTCTTTCTCCTCCATTATTTTATTCCTTCCCTTTACTTCATCCATTACCCATTCACCCATGCCTCCACCTTCCACATATATCTCTATCACCCCACCTTCATCCCTTTATACCTTGGGATTTACCATAGGATCACGGGGCCCCAAGATCATCTTACAAGGTTATCTATAGGTCTAATGGGAGTTTGATAAGAACTTTAGGAATGTGAGGAGGATCATCATGCAAAAAATCACTTAAAGAGGAGACTGAGTGGTGTGGTAGACCAAACACAACCTCTTATCCCTCTCCAAAGTGAGAACATCTAGTGGAGAGGAGAACATGGATGAATATCCATTATCTATGCTCTGAGACTCTCATGACATGTTTGATAAACATATTGAGGACATGAAGTAGCAAGTTCAAGTGCTTGAAGTGTAGGTGAAGAGCACCTTTTATGTATAATTAATTGGCTAAGTCAAATAGGCCCTCATGTAGCTCTTCATAACTCTTAGGGAAGTAGCCAAAACATTAAACACAAGTAGAGAACACCTTGAGCGAGTGCATGCATAGTTGGATAAGATCGTTTGCATGGACAATAAGTGTAAACGGCTTGTTGTTATTAAAAAATGTATATTCGAAGATTTAAAACTCATGCCTTTTTCAGACCTAAACCTTTATCAAACCTATGCTAGGAGTATGAGATCATCAATTTAAGAGTACTTGGTTTTGGCATAGATGGTCATGGAACCTCTAGAAGAGGTAAAGAATGGATTTTGACTTACTTTAAGGAAGTGAACATCACAATGTTATTCCATACATATGGCACCTTGCTAGACAAAGGATAATTTGAGGTCTACCTAGGTAATTTTGACCAAGTCATGAGGATAAAGGTGGACAAGGCTAATAAGGCTAGATCTAAGTTGATTATGGAGATTTCAACCTAATCCAAAATGAGTATTAGCTAGGTGTCAAGGGTAAAAAAATTTTCTTGAGGCTTCACTCCAAGTGTATAAAATATTATTGTCCCAATCAGAGGTGATCTTCTAAGATTCTCCCATCAACTTGGCCAATATGGATAAGGAATTTGATTTGGTGGTAGTTGTGATGGCCACCAAAGAGGCATAGCCTAAGTAGTTAAGAGATGGTTCCTCTCTAGATCATTAACCTATCAACTAAGTGGGCCACAAAGCATATTTTAGGGGAAGTGGGGAATATTTTGTTTACTTGTTTTGAATCTTTATAGTTGTAACAAATTTGGGAGGCCATCATGGCTAAGGATGGGAATATCATGATACTTGGGGGTGAGCCTCATTCTTTCAATAGATTGTAAACTTATTTCTCTTTGAACAGTCGATTCTTTGTGTAAATAAACTCTATTAAAACTATAATAGAATACTTATATTTGTTTTAACCTAGTCTTATACTCATGAATGTGGTATATTGTTTCTAGTTTAGAGTTGATGCTTACGAAATAAGAGTGATTAGATGCTTATTTTATAGAGATGAATATGGTGGTTAGATTGTGCATTTATTAGTTTAACTCATATGTTCTTTTTAGTTTCTTTTTGAACAATCTATGCTTTATGTACTTTTAGTTATAAATTGTTTCAAAAACTTTGTGTATAATTACTACAAATACTAAGTGTTTACATTATGTGAAGGACCCACAAGTAGAATATCTGTATTGGTGTCCCTTAGAAGTTTGCCCACTTATTTGAGAAACATTTTTGTAATCATTGAATTGGGAACACAATGGTATAACTATGACTTGGTATGCTTCAATTCACATGAATTAATATTCTCTTGATTAGAAATATCATTTTTTACCCTACCTTACTCTCCCCTTTTAGGTTTACTTTCAAATCAAAACACTCTCCCCTATTTTAAAAATTGGCAAGGTCAATCTCAAGAGTATCCAGTAATCAAGTCAAGTTAGTTAATAAGATTTTTGGGTATTTATTAGATAGACTTTGAGCCTCTAGTGGTATAATTCCAGGATATATGATTAGAGCAACTTAAATTTCTCAATCATCAAATTAAACTAACATCAATCATAAAATTAACAATGGATATATTTATCCCATGCATTGTGCCCCACTTTTCTCTCTGGAACACTCAACCTCATGAATTCCTTTAGACACATGATTTTGGGGTGAACAATAAATGGTACTAAAAAGAGAGACTTTAAGTTAGAAATGAATTATGGATGGTAAACCAAACTATATCTTAGTGTGTGCATTACCTATTCCCAATATTTCCATGGGAGGTTAATTATCTCACCATTATAGATCCATATAAAATATAAAATTGTTAGAGGTAGACCTAATCCTATAGTTACCTTTATCTATTCAACCTCTTAGACCATCCAAAATTAGCATAAACCCATGGTCTGACCTATGTTTTGGCTTTTTGGTTCCACCATAAACATACATAGGTTTTGTCTATGACTTACCCATGAATATAGAGAGGTATTTTCCAAAATTGACTCATAATTTAGGAAGGACTACAAAGGAGCATGTAACATTATACAAAATGGCTCTGAGACTTTTCAATGTTGAGCATGAAGATGTGGCTTGTAAACTATCCCAGTCACACTTATGGACACATCATATTATTGGTTTCCAAACCTCCCTGAAGACTCCATTACAAGTTGGGACTAGTTTAGTAGTACTTTCCTGACCCAATTTGGGCAAGTTATGGACCCAAGCATTCTATATCAATAATTTACATGTATTAAATGATATCATAATGATATTATTAGTAATTTTAATTCCTTTTTCCAAAACATGTATATTAGAGTCATGAATATTTACAAACTTGATGCTCTGATAATGTTAGATATTTATAAAATGCATTGGACCCATGGACTGTGATGTTCTTGAGACAATACCCTATGGTAGTAACCATGCCTTTGGAATATGCTAAATCTATCAAGGTTGATAGGAAAACATAACCCATAGTTTAAAATAATTAATCCCATACAAATACACTACCCAACATGTCAGCTTTGAACCTCATTCCTAGTGAAAACCAAAATATGCCTCTCTCTCTCAACCATTTTCAATAACTAACCAACTTCCTTTCAAATATGTTGTTCCAAATTAGCACTTGGGTTTTCTTAACCCAATGAAAAATGAAATGGCTCCCCAATTTCAATACCAAATGACATTACTATTAGCTGAAAATACCCAAACCATACCCTAGGAGTCTACAAAAAAATGAGA